>JAJIBD010021734.1:0-314741 GCA_021461705.1 Cryptotis parvus
ACTCTATATTTCAGATTTATCATGTGTAAAAAAATGATGACATAGTTCTTACCTTATAGATCTGGTTACCATGGAGATTAAAGGGTTGTATTTGAAGTCCTTTGAAAATTACCTGAGAAGAGTCAATTTATTAAGTTTTCTAAAATAGCTACCAAGATATTCAGTGTAATTTCATTGAACTTGCCTATAATTTGCAGAATAATGGACATACAATAATTTCCAAATTCATGCAAATAACATATTTTTCAGATTCTTTTCTTTCTTTTTCTTTCTTTCTTTCTTTCTTTTTCTTTCTTTCTTTCTTTCTTTCTTTCTTTCTTTCTTTCTTTCTTTCTTTCTTTCTTTCTTTCTTTCTTTCTTTCTTTCTTTCTTTCTTTCTTTCTTTCTTTCTTTCTTTCTTTCTTTCTTTCTTTCTTTCTTTCTTTCTTTCTTTCTTTCTTTCTTTCTTTCTTTCTTTCTTTCTTTCTTTCTTTCTTTCTTTTTCTTTTTCTTTCTTTCTCTTTCATATACCTGGTGTTTTTCAGAGCTTTCCCCTTCCTCTCTGCTTAAGGGATCATGGCTGGTATTGAGGAGGCTATGTATAATGCTGGAGTTGAACCAATGTTTGGGATGTAAGGCAAATTTCCAACTCTCTACTATCTCTCAGCCCATATTTTTTTAAAAGAAAAGTTTTAATAGTGCCTTAATAGTACTCAATATATCTTTTATTCTAGCTCATATGTTAACTTTTAATCTTTGCCATTATTATTAATTGTGCCTTAAATTAATATTATGCTGAGTTTTATTTTTTTTCATTTTTCTTCTATTTCTTTTTGTTTAAGGGCCATACCTGGTGGTGCTCAGGGATTACTCCTGACTCTGAACTCAGGAGTCATTTTCTACTTAGTTATGCATAACTATCACATTATTTCAAGGGTTAGTCATATAGATATGACTGTGTTCAAAATTTTAGTGTTCAAGAATCTTAGGGGTGCCTAGATTAGAACCCTGGTTAACCATATGCAATGAAAGTGCTCTACTCACTTTATGATCTCTCTGACACCCTTGATGAGTTTTAAGTAAATTCAAATATCATATGCTGCCAGGAGTAATTCCTGAGTGTAGAGACAGGAAAAAACCCTGAGCATCACTGGGTGTGACTCAAAAAAATAAATTTATATATATATAAATTTATATATATATATAAATATATATATAAATTTTTATATATATATATATGGACCAGGGATATGACTCAGCAATAAAGTACAGTGCCATGTATGAGGCCTTGGGTTTATCTCTCAATACAAAAGAGAAACTTTTATTTAAAAAAAAATTTTTTTGCATTTTTGTTATACCCAGAAATGCTCAGGAGTTACTCCTGGCTCTGCACTCAGGAATTACTCCTAGCAGTGCTTGAGGGACCACATGGGATGCCAAGGATTGAACCCAGGTTGGGCTCGTGCAAAGAAAATGTCCTACCCGCTGTGCTATTGCTTAGGCCCCTACGTTTTATTTAATTTCACTTTGGATCCTTTCATATATCTCCTCTGTATACTTTTTTTTGCAGGGGGTGGGGAGGCGGTGCACCTGGCAGTGCTCAGGGGCTTACCCCTGCCTCCACGCTCAGGGATCACTCCTAGCAGAGTTTGAGGGACTAAATAGGTTTCAGAAATCAAACCTCAGTCGGCTGCATGCAAAGCAAGCTCCCTACTCGCTATACTATCTCTTTGGCCTTTTTTCTGTGTTTTCTAATTTACCTTGTTATTTGATCACTAAAGAACACTTGAGGTATTGCAGGTGTGGCTGCAGTGCCCCGTTGCATTGGCAGGTGGCAGATAGGAGATAGGCTTGTCTACACCCAGTGCTCTGCCCCGTAGGGCCCTGGACGGCTGATGGTCTGGCATAGAAAATACTGGGCCCCCTTGGGTGAACCCAGAGCAATGGCAGAGCCTGGCAAGCTACTCATGGTTTATTCAATATGCCAAAAAAGGTAACAATAATGGACCTCATTCCCAATGAATGGAGATGTTACTGGCGCCCGCTTGACCAGTTCCATGAACAATGGGAAAACAAGTGATATTATCACTCACTCAAGTGTGTTAGGTAATTTGGATAAAACATTTGTAATATTCTCTTTATGAACATAGCAATTTTTAAATTTAAGGATTTTATTAGTGACATGAAAAGCACATTAATGTTCTTTCAACATATTAGTTTTATTCCTAAATGCGTTGTAGTTTTTGCTGCTGTTTTGATGTAATCTTTATTATTATTACATTTTTATTTGGATATGACTGTAATGGTGTTTCCATGTTTATCCTGTTGCTAAACTCTATTAGTTTTTATAAGTTGTTTGATTTTTCCTTGATTTATCTATAAATCATATCATCTGCAAGTAATGGAAATGTTTCTGTAATACTCAATATATTTTTAATCAATGTTTATTGATAGGAGAATCTAATGAACTACTAAGCCGTAGGAATACTAGAAGGTAATTGCACATAATTTTTACAGTGTAACAACTTAAAATTAATGACTAGGCAAACTGAAATAGTATCAACATCATAATTGTACTCTATACACTAATGCACAATATATTTTCTTTCACTTTGAATAAGTTTTTACTTTTTGTTTGATTTCATAACCCTATACATTATTGTTTAGGGAATAACATAGGTTCTTTGGTTTACAGTAGTTCCAAATGAAAAATTTCATTGCGTTTTAGGGAGGAAAAGAAAATTCTATTCATTCATTCATGTAACTTCATTTCATTAGAAGAGTTTTTATATGTCAGTATATTATCAAGCTCATGGTCAGGAATACATCACGATCACGATCTTCCCGTTAATCATCTATTTGCTAGAGCGGGCACCAGTAATATCTCCATATGTCCTGTCTCATGCCAGTAGAGCAAAGGGCATCAGCTTGCTACAGGAACATAAAGAGCCTCAAACCATTATATTAGGTCATGGGAATGACCTAATATAATTGTTACTGGCATTTGGCATGTCAAATACAACACGAGCAGCTTGCTAGGCTTGCCGTGAGGGAGGCATATTATCTCAGGAATACATATTTTCCAAAATTATACATTTTACCTAAAAGTTCACATACTATCAATTAGCAGTAACTAGTGTCAATTTTATTTGGATTTTTGCAAGCGACCTCCAGAGGGCACTGGAATTTTGCTATTCCCAGTACATGCCTCTCAACTAGACTGTAGCTGTCTGGTTTTTATCAAGTGATCTTTATCCCATCTCATTGTCGTCAGTGCTCACAGCACAATTTTATTCTCTGAGTGTAAACTAAAGTCAAAATAAAAGTGAGTTAGTCAAAGTAAAAATATAGCTCAGATATGAGAAAGGAAACAGGTAATTTTCAATAGTTTCTGATTCTGTAGAAATCAGGATACTGTGCAAAATGTTCTGAAACACTAAATTTAAGGTATGAAACACTCTGGAAATATTACTAATTAATTTCAAATAACCACTATAAATATTTGTTAATTTAAATCTATGTTAATTTAAATGCTATACATCTCTGTGGAGCTCGTTTGAGAAGCGGTAGAGTTTGGCAGTAGGCCTGGTGACAGCTGCTGGGGTATGAGTTGGGGTGAGTGTCCACTCCCAAGATTGAGGGATGGGTGTAACTGAGAAATTTTGTGGCTAGTTGACTAGTTGATATCTGTATGTCTGCCTTACCTCTTTCTCTCTGTGTCTCTCTATCCGTCTCTCTCTCGCTCTCTCTCTCTCTCTCTCTCTCTCTCTCGCTCTCTCTCTCTCTCTCTCTCTCTCTCTTTCTCTCTCTCTCTCTCTCTCTCTCTCTCTCTCTCTCTCTCCCGGTCACACCCAGCAATGCCCAGTGGTTACTCCTGGCTCTGCACTTAGGAATTTCTTCTGTGCTACTAAGGGAATGATCGCCTTCCTTGCCTTTGGACTGCTTCAGTCTTGGGCCATCTCTGCTTAATTATTATTACTGTTTCCTAAACAATAATAATAACTCGAGATGAGAGCCTTTTACTGAGACTATACCACCTACACGGCAAAGCCTGGCAAGCTATCCTTGTTTTATTTACTTGTTATGCCAAAAACTAGTAACAATTATGGACCTCAGTTCCATGACCTGAAGAATGGTTTCGGGCTCCTTCTGTCCCTGGAGCAAGCAGATGCCCTTGGGTTACACTTGCTTGTGACAGGACTAATGGAGATGTTACTAGTGCCCACTCGAGAAAATTGATGAACAATGGGAAGACAGTGATACAGTGATACAGTTAATTTAAATACTATTTGTTAATTTAAATACTATTGGACTTGGAAGTATCCTGTGCAACAAATTTTGGAAACAATAGGGAGACTCTGTTGTCCCTAAATATTTCCCTGATATTCCATTGGGTCTAAATATTGACATCTCTGAAGATGTTTCTTACTTTTTATATAGGTTTTTTTAATTGTAGAGAGAGAAAGCACAATTTGATCAATACTTTAGGTTAAAGGTTATATTTTGTCCAAGTACCCAATATTTATTGAACCTAGGTACCAGTTACTCTTCTTTGGTACCACATATAATACAAAGATGCAACATAGGTACTTGCCTTTTGGGAATTAACAATCCAGTGACAAAATTAAATAAAACATTAAAATATATCATAATTTGCAATAATACAATATATGAGCAAAGCTATTTTATCTTAGGATGAGGAACAGTAAAAGATTCTAGAAGAAATAAGGAAAATTCATGGAGAGGACTTCATGCTCAGAACTCGGAGACATTCTGGTGAGGCGCTGACCAGATGTGAAAGGTGAAATGGTGACCTGGAAAAGAGGTAGGAATGTCAAAGATAGAGAATACATTCCAAATGTGTCGTCCCTCTGCTCTCACCAGTTGGGAACATAAAATAGCTTCTGTATTGCATGACATCACGCTCTATTCCTAGCCTAAGTAAGACCTCAGAGATTTTACTTTGTTCATCTTTACCAAATGTCTGAGGCAGAGTGAAGATAAAGCTGCTTAGAAGTCTGCAGGCCTAGAACCTACACCAATTCCACCACTGACTCAACATTTATTAATTTGTGCGACCTATTTCACCTCTTGGAGCTTCAGATACTGTAATAAGATAATTCATTAAGGGTTGGAAATATGTGTACCTTTTATACCCTCTGACCTGGGGTTGTTTCCTGGCACCATGAGTGGTCCCCTGCACACCTCCAGGAGTAATCCCTGAGCACAGTTCCAGGACTAGTCACTGAGCATATCTGGGTGTGTTCCCAAAATAAACCAAAAGATAATGCATTAATATCAGCTTCTCTGTCAATAATTTCTTAGGTTGTAAAATTAAACAGCATATTGGAAAGCACATTGAAAATTGCAAAGTAGTAAACAGAAGATTAGGGTGTTAAGCACCCCAAAAGTTAATGAGTCAGACTACTATAGTCATTTCTGACATGTTTTAGCAAAGAAAAGATCAAGGTATACATGCTAAAGGAATAGCCTGAGAGAGATATTTTGTCCTGAGGATGTTTTATTGGCTATGGTTGAGCTGCTGTCAAGATGAGTGCTTATATACCAGACATTTGGTTATTAGTACATCTAATCTATAATTTAATATGTGGGGATATAAGTGTATCAGGAGAAATGCAAACTCATTTTTAATAAGAACAATTTAAGGGAATGTCACTTGGTCAGAGGGATTAAGGGTATTGACTTAGTACACAGAAAACCTATAAATTAGTTATGAAGATAAGTGACTTGAGCTATTCTTTCTTTAGTAAATGCTTCTAGTTGTGCAGAAACTGGGAACTTCATCTTCCATTGCACATTTGTCTTTCATGTTGTGGGGGAAAGAGCATTCCTACATTGGAGGGGTGATATAAAATATAGAATTAGCTGAAGGCTAATGTGATACAACAATGCAGTAACCTTGAAATATCTGAAAGTTAAGGAAAATTTAAAGCTAAGAGTTAAACAGCTAAAACTGAAATTAGTCCCAGTGCTTTCCTTCTGCTCTCAGATTCTGGGAATACCAATAAAATACCAGAAGACATGTAATACACTGAAAATTTGTTCTTTGGGTATCATATTGCCTTGACTTAGGTCTTTAACCTTGGCCTATTTTTCCAGTGGGACCAGTTGCCAATGTTGCATAAGTGCTAGAATTATGGAGCCGACACATAATTTTTCATCTGAGTAAAATTAAAATTGAAACCTTCAAAATTATATGGATTCTAGGTATGTTCTATAACATAAAGTTGAATCTAATGGACTAAGAAATAAGAATTTCACCAAAAGTGGGTAGAAATTATTTGTATAAGAATGAATTGCTCTTGTGTCCTTTCTTGATTCAGCAATCTGTGTGTCTGGATACATGGGTAGGTAAGATCAAAGCATTGTGCTGAATCTCAGATAACTGAAATCCATCTTCCTTCATTCCACTTAAATATGGTTCAGCATGAATCTGTTGTTATCTATTATCTTTACTTCTTTTTATATTTAATAAATAAATAGTATATTTAGTAACATCTGAGTGCTCTGTCCACACACACACGCACACACACACAACTGTCTTCCTGCATGTGGCCACTCTCTCTCCTTATTTTGCCCAGACTGTTCTCAGAATTCTATGACAGAACAACTGCACCCATGGTTTCCCACCTTAGTTCTACCTTTTCATTTGTTACTCACTCAGTCATATTTATTTTATTCCTTGAACACTGGGAATCTCCCATATATACAATTCTTACCTTCCCTCTTATCCATGTCTTCTCATGGCTGCACTAACAGCATTTTACCAATCTGCCTCTTGGTTTTCAATCTTTTACCTTTGGTAAAAGCCGATCTTTCCCCATTGCGGTTCATCAGTAAATGCAAGAGATGAGAGCTTACTACTGAGAGTATACCACCAGAACAGCAGAGCCTGGCAAGCTACCTGTTTTGTATTTGATATGTCAAAAACCAGTAACAGTTATAGACCTCATTCCCATGGCCTGAAGGAATGGACTGAGGCTCTTCATGTTCCTGGAACAAGCAGATGCCCTTGGGCTACACTAGCACCTGGCAGGGCATATGAAGATGTTACTGGTGCCTGCTCGAGCAAATCGATGAACAACAGGAAGACAAGTGATACAAGTGATACCTCTGGTGTTTTTAAATTCTCTAATTTGTCTGACTTATTCAATATTTCAGCTATTCCTGATGCTGCAGATTTCTTCCTACTGCTACAAATATTCAGTCAGATTTTCTGGTATTTATGATTTGAGGTTTTAAATTATTTTTTTGATTTTTGACCATATTGGATTTATTTTTTCACTTTTTGGGTTATAGCTGGCAATGCTCAGGGGTTACTCTTGGCTCTATACTCAGGAATTACTCCTGGTGGTGCCCGTATCGAATCCAGGTGAGATGTGCAAGGCATAAATGTACTATTGCTAAGGCCCAAATCTTCTTTTAGTAATCACACAATTCAAATTATTTGTGTATAAAAGATAAATAATTATCTTTATTGTTTATATTATTTCACAGATATGGTTTCATTAACTGCCCCTCAAGGTGTTGCCTGCCACTCAAGGTGTTGCAGGTGTGACTGAGGTGCCCAGCTGTGTCAGCAGTTGGCAGACAGGAGACAGGCTTGTCTATACCCAGGATTCTGCCCGTGGGCCCTGGATAGTTGATGGTCTGACACAGAAAAAGACTGGGACCCTTAGCATGAACCTAGAGCCATGGCAGAACCTGGCAAGCTATCTGTAGTATATTGAATATGCCAAAATCAGTAACAATAATGGACCTCATTCCCAACAAATGGAGATGTTACTGGCACCCACTAGAGCAAATCGACGAACCACAGGAAGACAAGTGATACAAGTGATGCAAGTGATTTAATAATTTCTAATAACTTTTTTAACATTTGAGAACAAGTAAAGAACCCACTGGGTAAGCCTGACTGAAATATAGGGAAATGTACATGATTTCCCTATCATTGGCCCATGCTTTTTCATTGGGCTTCTTTCTACGTGCTATAATTTATATTTCCTAGCATTACTTTGGTAAGCTTATGCAAAACATGATTTTGACTATCTTTTCTGTTGCTTGAACCATTCACCTTGTACTCAATCTTGACCTTGCTTTAAACTTCTAATCTATGTATATGTCCAATAGATTGCTTAAATAAGTCACTTTGAAATTTGCAATTTAGCAGGAGTAAAGTTTAAAATTATCTGTATTCTCACAAACCCAAACTGCTCTTCCCCTTATATTTTAGGTTTCATTTGGGTTATAATCATCTTTCTTAACTCACCTATTCAATTTTTCACTCATCCTAATTTTATTGTCTAATTTTAACACAACGGGGGTGGAGGAATCCCACTTCCTATTATCACTAAGCAATGCTTTTATGTATTTTTACTAGCTGTTATTTTTGAGAAGACATACTAACCATCCCATTATCCAATTTACCATCCCTTTCCCTGGATACACTTTCAAGGTATAACTAGAATTAGAGTACTTTCCAGCATGTGTATTTAACTGTGTGGCTTCCTGCTGCAGACTCTCCATGGTTTCCTTTGTAGCCACAGATTGAATGTAATTACCTAATAAGCTCACAGGATACTTCCTGATTTAGCGTATGCCTGCTGAATTATCTTCAGCTCTGTTTGAGGTACCATGGTTTTGCTCCTATGTCTCCACACATGGATAGGTGCTTGCCAACATATCTTTCTTCATTGTGTTTCCTTGACTCATCAGCTTGCTATCCTCTCTGCATCTGGTGAGCATTTGTTCATCTCTGGAGAATCAGTCAAGCATTGCTTCTCTCCAGAAAGTCCTCTGAAGTCCAATTGAAAATGATTAGTCCTCCAGATTTCATCACCCCCTCTGAAAATTGCTTTATATATTGAATTTTTTAGTTTTGTCTGTCACTCCATTTGCAGTAATTCTTTTCTGAAGTTTATTTTAAACATGAAAGTAGCATTGAATAGTTTGTGTAAGATTTCATTTCACTGAGTGTTTTGAGTTATTGAGTAGACAATTGAAGAATATCTTAGAGTAATTCTTTTTTGGGTGGAGTGAGGCTACATATAGTAGTGTGGGTAGTTGTGTAGGGCTGTGGATTGAACCCTGGCTCCTTTCATGCAATGTATGTGTTCATTCCTTAGATTTATCTATGTCACTTAAAATTGGGTTCTAGAATAAGCATTTGGTTATAAAAATCCTGAAGGAGCACATCAAAATTTCAATTTAGCTTTGTCTTAGGTAGCCAATATCTGACACTGGTAAACATTTTTTGAGATTTGGCTCACTATAATTTCTGTGGTCATAGGTAACGTTCTATGAATTAATTACAGTTTTAGAAATGTAAGTACTTTTCTTTGACTGTTAATAATTCTCATTGTATGAGATAATAATATATAATTTCCTATGAGCCTTTTCTACACTGGAAATTCTAGGTATCTCTTAACTTCAAAGAAACCTTAGAATAAAAATATTTTCACTTATAACTAGAATATAAAATCATCATATGATCAAGTTTGTTATTTGTAAATGCAAATACTGGATCCATTATGAAACCATCTGCATTATATGAAGAAACCCGAACTCTTCTAGCATGTTTCTTGGTCACTTTTTCCCCGATTCTCTTAGAGTCTATGAATCTTGCAAGTAAAAGGGGTTACTTTGAATAACAGTAAGTTAACACAGTCTAGAATATAACATATAACATATTAATCATCCCTTTCTTAAATATTTTGTCCTAAATTAATTTCCTAGGATGTGAGGAGCAGTATGCACTTACAAGTGTTAAGGGTTGTTTCAAGCCTGCACTAATTCACTTGGAAAGATGGAATGGCAATGTTTGTTATAATCAAGAGGACTTACTCCTGGTAGCTTCCATTCATTTGTAGCCTTTAGCATCAACAGCCTGAGCAGATAGATTTCCTAAATCAAGGAACCTAAAGCACACATATTATGGGAAATGAGGAATCATTTTTATCTTAAGAGAGTTTTATGTGACACTCACAATTTTTGTGCTTCGAGGAGAGACACAGATATCTAATCTAAAAACTGTTAAGTAATACAAAATAAATCCAAATGCTCAGAGGTAAAATCAATTTTGCATTTGAGAATGAATGTAATATTCTTCCCTTTATTAGTGTGTTCATTCAAGAAAAATCAGCTGAATATTTTTACTTCGATTGGACCAACTAATTCACTCAGCAGCTAATAGTTTGGTGAAGGGGACAACCAGAAAAAATAATTACTAATGAAAGTATGTGTTATCTAGAGGCATCTTGAAATACTTGACCCAAATGAATTGTACTGCGAGATATCTCCATGTAGCATTTGGTCTGATTACCAAGGCGTGAAAAGAGAAGTCAGGTGACGGATAGGGAAAGAGTTGGGTGTTTCAAACAAATTTAGAACATATAGATCTTACTAGAATGAACTGTGCTCCCTCCGACAGGATTTGACATTCCTTTTTGGTCTCCAATGACCCTACCCTGAACCTCACATTGCTTTTTTCCTTCTCTATTTCAGATCTGACCTTTCTGAACTTGCCTATTGTCGGGAACGCCACGGGGTCCCCGACAGTGTCAGGACAGAGGTTGTCTTCTACCTCCGAGGATGCGGGAGAACAGATGATGACTCACGAGTCCGGTGCAGTTCCAAAAATGGCTTTTAATAGTACAAAAGCTCTTCCACAGCACTCCAATATAATGAACAAACTCTAGCTCTGGTCTAAACTTAGACCATACAAAAGAGCCTAAGTCTCCCACCAAAGAGAGAGGATCTCACCGAGCTGAGTCCTACCCAGAAGAAGGAGCAAAAGGCCAAAGAGCCAAAAGCCAAAAGCAAAAGGCCAAAAGCCACAGGAGCCAAAAGCTGAAAGCTGAGGAACCAAAAGGCAAAAGGTGAAGCTGCCTCAAGTCAGCCCCTTATATACACCAAAGTAATCCAATCGGGAGGGGCATGTCAACAAAGAACTCTAAACAGAGTGTAGTGCCACACCTTATTGCAGGTATAAACAAAGGTTATGCCAAGAACTAAGGAGATTATCACTTATGTAAAACACTGGAGAGAGAGAGGGCTGATATAAAGTAATACATCTTAACTTCATGAGCTTCATGTAATCTAGATGGTACCCACAAGGTCCTTCTTATTATTATCTGCACCAGGGTGATTCTGAGTATCTTGTTCTCATGTACTGAAAGGGTCACTCTCGCCTGCTTAGAGCAAACTAGTATGATCCTTCCTATAGTCTTCCTATAGTCTCAGCGTAGCCAGGGTGGTAGTCTCCTGGTAAATTCTAACTGTCCCACGTTGGGTGCAGTGGGTATAAAGAGGAGCTGTGCCCAATCTAGAAAACATAGAAGTCTTAGTAGATGTATAAGTCAGAAGTTATTCAATCAAGGTGACTTCTGTAACTGCCACACCCTCTAGCAGTGTTTACATAGAAGAGAAATCTCATTAGAATGAATCTTGACTTAAGTAGATTAAGCTGGGAGTGGACAAAACAACAAAACTCCCAGAATAGCTAAATCTGTCCTCCAACACCTATCATGAGAGTCTTGCGTCTCTTTCTTAGCCACTATAAGAATGTACCAAGGAGTTAGGGAGAAGGTGGTATATGGCAAGTTCAGCTATGGCTGAAATATAACAGTGAAGGACAGGCTATGTTTTCCTCAGAAACAAAAAGCTTCACCACTAGTGAGGTTTAACATGATCCTCTGCCTAGGGGAAATTACTCATGTATGGGTCCAATAAATTCCTAAATAAATTCCTAAATGTGTAATTGGGTCCTCAAGGAGGAAAAAGTGATCGGTTTGTCCCAACATCCCCTATTCTCTTCCTGTAATTTTTCATAGTCTCTGATATTTGAGTGAGAGTTTAGATTATTTTTGATATTAGTGTATTTCTCTCAAGAAAAAAACAGGTAAATGTCAATCAAATCAGATTTTCTTTTTGCAAGGAAAGCAATATTACAATAATGTGGAGGAAACCCACAAGCAAAGTGTTGAGGAAAAGAGTCTACATTTAAAAAGTGCATATTGTATGTTTCTGCTTACATAGTCTCAGAACGCATAATATTTTGTGATGTTTGAAAATTCAGTCTAACTTGGTAGTGGTTATCCTTGGTGGATATATTGGATGGAAAGAGGCATATGGTGATTCCGGTTACTAGTGATATGTACCCTAAATTTTGTGTATTATAAGTACTCTTTTGCACATCTCTGCATATAGTATAAGACAAAAGAAAGTTTTTTTTTTAAAAAAGATGTTAATTTGCAGTGAATTCTTTCTCAAAAGAAAATTTGAGCTTACAGATGAGACTGTTGTAGTGGCTATAGAAACATAAGTGGGTCTTTACAATGATCCAGTTGATTTAACCTAGCTCAATATATATAAATTAGATGTCGAAGATACTTTGGACCAGATTATTTAGTCTAACCTCAGATGTGATGATGCTAAGTGTGTGATTACTCAAAAAAAGCAAATTTTATAAAATCTTTCTCTCATTGTGTGCCAGACAGAGGTTAAGAAAACATATTTCCAGGTTGTATTTCAATGATTACAAAATGTCTGTCTAATAGACCCTTTCATTCTTCAGAAGCCAGCTGAAGAAAATGGTATGGTGCTGTATACATGGCATCATAGATAGTGGATGCATTGTACTGTGATACCAATTTTATGGTAAGCAAAAATACTTTTCTGAGTTGAGAACACTTCAATAGGCATATGAGATTGATTTCTTCAAATGGGCATGTGAGTTTATTCCTTCTATTGGATTCCTTCTATTTCTTCTATTCCTTCTGCAAGAGAAATAAATACATGGAATATGTGAGTGCAAACATGTACCAGGTTTACTTTGGTACAAAGTGCAAAGAAGGGAAGCATATCACTGCACACTACAAGGGTAATCAGAATTCTGTGTAGCTTCCCTATGTTTCGTGCTCTTCATCCTTCTAAGATCATTATTTCACAGTTTCCACTGTGATCCTTCATGCTCTTTGGAGGATGGATTATAACATTATTTTAAAAACAGAAAACTACTCTAACAAAACTGTTCTAGGCTGCTTAGTCTGGAGTCAGGGGATCCAGTGATGAAAAGCTCTGTGCAGGAAGATAGAGAGTGGGAAACAACCACTTTCGGAGGCCCTGCTCTCATTCATGAGTGCTCGTGGGTGCTCATCCTACTCTTTATCTTAGCAGTGTATCCTGGAGTGCTGCTCAGGAACTCACAATCTGGAAGGTACAAGTGCATATCCAAAGCAATTAAAGTTATCATCCCTGAGAGCAAAATACTTCTCAGGCTGAGAGACAGACAATTGGATGGTGAGAATCCCCAGGAATGTTGCCAGCTTCTCTGGAGAACAGAAAGTTAGCACCCAGACTCACCAACAATGCAGGAGTGAGCTTTGTGTAAGTAAATGAAGTAGTTTGAAGAAGGGCCTCCTCCAACTGCTTGCAAGCATCTTGTGCTTTGTGGGTCCCCAGAGTAGTTATTCTGTGTTCATCCTGTAGGAGTGGTGCATGACAGGGCTACTTCAAGTATAAATAAACATAGCAGGGAACTGGAAGATAAAGCCCTTTCAACAGAAATGATTGTCTAGCTGTAAAAAGCAAGCAAGCAAAAAAAAAAAAAAAAAACGAACCCAAATAGGAGCAAACAAGGAAAAAATCACATGTATTTTTAAACAATCTTTACATTTACTAAGAAATAATTTTTGTATATAAGATTGCTTGTCACTGAAGTGACTTCAGTTTCCAAGGCAGCTTGATTTTCATGTCACTTTCTTAAGCTCATGTTCAGTTTCCCTTTGAAATCGATGGACCACATGAGCCACAAACGATTAGGGATGGGAAATTAGATCTATGAACAAGCAGAACTAATGATATGCTTCATAGCGAGTAAAGCAGAGGTAGGATAAGAATTACTGGAGGTCAACAGCCTGCATCTATGAGATGAAAAGTGGGAGAAGAGAATAGTAACTGGGCAGCAATATAGCCGGTTTATGATCTTAATGATAGAGCTCTGAGTACACCAGAAAGTCTAGAGTTTTTACATTTCTCAGCATGTGTAAGCCTATAGTGTTGACACATAGATGCAAATACTCACACATATGCACTTGAGACTTTTGACAGAATTTACAAATAGTATGGCTTGGATAGACATGAGGCAGAGCTGCTACTGACTCTCACTGTGCCCAGCCGCTCATGAGGTGCCAGGGAGGGATGGCAGGTTCTAGCCCTGGCCCACCACCCCAGCAGAGCCTCACAACAAGCCAGGCGAACCCCCACTCCATGAGGACCTCCATTTTCCACATCCAGACTTCCTCCTCATCAGAACTCCACCCAGCAGACCAGCCTATCACAACCCGGCTCATCGAGATCCACTCTGCTGCAGTCTTTTTTAATCCGCCCAGCTATCCTGATCCAGAGACAGACATGGGGCAGAGCTGCTACTGACTCTCACTGTGCCCAGCCGCTCATGAGGTGCCAGGGAGGGATGGCAGGTTCTACCCCTGGCCCACCACTACAGCAGAGCCTCACAACAAGCCAGACGACCCCCACTCCATGAGGACCTCCATTTTCCCTATCTGGACTTCCTCCTCGTCAGAACTCCACCCAGCAGACCGCCTATCACAGCCCGGCTCGCTCAGCCGCTGGACTCTACTTGCATGAGACGGGTCATATGGAGATGTTACTGGTGCCCGCTCGAGCAAATCAAAGATAAACGGGGAAGACAGTGCCAGTGATACAGTGATGGCTTGGATTTATATACCCCCGTAAGTTTAAATCTTATCTAGAAATAATAGCTAGCATGCTTTAATCTGTGTGAATTTTTTGACATAGGAAACTTCTTGACAAAAAGCCGTTTTTCAGTACCAGCTGTATGAATTCACAGCACATGTGGTCATCCTCATGTTGTCATTTCAGAAAAGGAATCCTTATTCAAATTGTTCTGTGATGTTTATTTCCTGGCACTTTACTAGGGTCGCAGCCTTCCATTTTACAAGTGATCTTTGTACCAAGAGGGAAGGGACCATCATTGGGGCCTAATAGTGCAAAAGCCACTGGAAGATGGCATTACTTAAATTGCTACAGAAGTATAAGGATACATTTTGATAAAATGGAATAAACTTGTTCAACTTGCTTCGACCCCCCTTTCCAGTGCAGAAGCTCCTCCTCTGCCTCACAGTGACCAGTCCACATGGACACAGGAGCAGGCTGAAACTGCACGCGGGATGGTGGTTCCCCCTGTAGAATGCATAAGAAGAAAGGGGCATATGAATAAGTTCTGCAAAAGTCACATTAAAAAATAGATAATGCCTAATTTAATTTTTATGGACATTCTTGGCTTTTCCCAGACCTCTCCATATGTACATTTTAATAATTATTTTTGTCAAATAATGTATTCTTGTTGGGGGCTGGATCTACAGCACAGTGGGGAAAGCATTTGCCTTGCATGTGGCCGAACCAGTGTTTGATCCCCGGCATCCCATAGGTCTCCTAGGTACCGCCAGTAGTATTTCCTGAGTGCAGAGCCAGGAGTAACCCCTGAGTACTGCCGGGTGTGACCCAAAAGAAAAATAAAATACACTTGTGGAGGCCGGAGAAATAATACAGCGGATAAGGCATTTGCCTTGCATGCAGCCAACCCAGGTTCGATCCCCAGCATCCCATATGGTCCCCTGAGCACCGCCAGGAGTAACTGCTGAGCATTAAAAAGAAAAAAATACACTTGTGTTAGAAAAATACATTTTCATAAAGGCGAATGTACATTTCTTGAGGCTCTTAGACATTCTGTCTGCTTCGGTGGCTCACTTCAGAATGTTAACGTGAGGGAGTCAGGCACCTCTTCCTGAATTAACTTTCAATACATTTTTATTTATATATACATATAATATGTATTATATGTATAATATATAGGCAGAGCCTGGCAAGCTACCCATTCCCATGTAAAATTGGATAGAGGAGGGGGTAAATTCAATGAATCTGTGGGTAATCATGGAGGAAAAACTGGTGGAATCAAATAAACCATCCCATTTATAATATTAAGGTGATTTGCTTTTGCTTTTTAAAATAAGCCCTTAGGGTTTGTGCAAGGTCTGTGTTACTGAATTTGATGATTTTCATCAAGAAAAAATGAAGCAGGGCTAAGCTTATCAGGCTTTAATGGAGCTGGAGATGGGGGTCCCCACACCTCTGTCCCCTCCTGAAGGCCCAATAGCTGCACTCACGAACTACTTCTGGCACTGACAGTCATGATCCAGAGATGCAGACATATGACAGAGCTGATACCAGTTCTCCCCATGGTGCGCAGCTGCAAAACAGACTCATGATATCTCAAAGCTACGTATAATGATTTGCCAGGTATCCAATCACATTTGATAGTGTTAAGTATGTGGCATATAATTAAAATTGTGTGATCATGATATCTGTTTTGTGGAAACATATTGGTAATTTCTTATACAGTGGGTTTAAATGGCCCAATGGGTCCATTGTTAGATTTAATAATCGTCAATGACTTGCTTCTAAGAATATATTTGTCAATCATCTTTAGAGAACTAGCTCCAACAAGCAATCACTGTCACTGTCTTCCGCTCATCATCGATTTGCTCGAGCGGGCCACAGTAACATCCTCCATATGTCCTGTCTCATGCTACTAGAGCCCAAGGGCATCTGCTTGCTCCAGGAACATAAAGAGCCTCAATCCATTCCAGAATGTGGTCTATAATTGTTACTGGTATTTGGCATATCAAATACAACACGGGTAGCTTGCCAGGCTCTGCCGTGCAGGTAGCATACTATTGTAGTCATCTCTAAGTCCAGCATTTATTGATGAACCGTGAGGCTGCTTGTAGCCGGCGAGCCGGACTGTGATAGGCTGGTCTGCTGGGTGGAGTTCTGACGAGAGAGAAGTCCGGATGTGGAAAATGGGAGGCCCTCATGGAGTGGGGGTGGTCTGGCTTGTTGCAAGGCTCTGCTGGGGTGGCGGGCCAGGGCTGAGAACCCACCATCCCTCCTGGGCGCCTTGTGAGCGGCTGGGCACAGGGAGAGCAAGTAGCAGCTCTTCCCCATGTCTGTCTCTGGATCAGCATACCTGGGCGGATTAAAAAAGACTGCAGCAGGGTGGATCTTGATGAGCCGGACTGTGATAGGCTGGTCTGCTGTGTGGAATTCTGATGAGAGAGAAGTCGGATGTGGAAAATGGAGGCCCTCATGGAGTGGGGGTGGTCTGGCTTGCTGCAAGGCTCTGCTGGGGTGGTGGGCCAGGGCTAGAACCCGCCATCCCCTCCTGGGCGCCTTTGAGCGGCTGGGCACACAGGAGAGCAAGTAGCAGCTCTGCCCCATGTCTACAAGCAATATAGAATAGATTATTCAGTGCATACTTAGGACAGGCTCAAATAGAGGTTGAGAAAAATTTGAAATAAGAGTTGTCCATCGGTGCAGTGGTGGAGGATATGGGGTTGACTAGTAGTATCCCACTATGTTCTAGAAATTCAGAAACTGAATGCAAGAACACAAAATGGCCAAGAATTGCACATAACAACTCAGAAAAAAGTCATGACTTTACCAATGCTATTCCTCTATATGGGCTGTAACGGTCAATATAATTAGTGCCGGCTAGGGAACAGGCATGGGGATGGGGGTTGGGTGTGAAATGAGGGTCTTTGGTGATGGTGGGAGCACACTGGCGGTGGGATTGGTGTTGAATGATGAATCTTTTCAACAACTGTATTGTGAAAAACTGTACTTTGTAAATCACGGTGTTTCAATAAAGAAAAATTAATTAAATAAAATAATGGAGCAGTACATGGTCTGAACTCTAACAGTAGAAACTTACCTTGTGAGCTGCAAAAGGGGCATTGTTTACCTTCCTCATTGTTTATAAATATTATTCATTATTTTGCAACTCCTGTTGCAAGTCTGTTCTCTCAGGAAGATCTTCCAGGCCCAGGCAATGGGTTTCTTTCCACAGATATTCCCAATGTACTTGGTCATACCCTAAAACACATCACTTTCTTCTGTTATTCTAAACTTGCCTTCTGATTACACCACCAGACTCTAAGCCACATGAAAGCAGAAAAAAAAAACTGTCTAATTTACTTTCAACCACGTGTGCCTACTTTTCCAGTTGGTATGTTGTTTATTGAGTAAATGAATAAATTCTTTAATTAGTATGGCTAATAAAAGGAAAAAGAATGGATTGTCATGACTGAGTTAACCACAAAGCAATATGAGAAATCCTAGGAGACACAGCCCCCGCTTTATTTACACAATGCACTTTAAAACACCCAATATATTTTTCTAAATTAAAGTACTGCATGATATATTTTAGAGTTCCTGGTCCATAACATCTACATGATGAGCTGGTAACAGACTCTTCTAACAGCATGGATGAATTGTATGGTAATTGAAAGACCCACAGAATGTTGACTTCTGAAATGGATACTAAGTCATGAGAAAAGTAGGTGCTTGAGGGAAACTATTTCCTAAAAGCTAAATAACCTGCATGTGTGGATACCTTTCCCTTGAGATGGTAGCTATTGGAAGGCAAAGACAGACCTTTCAACAAGATTAAAGAGATGCTATTAATTGCTATCGATCATGGGTCAACAAATTAAATTGCATCTGCAATTGCATCTCTGAAAGGTCTAAATGAGAAATGCAGTTAATGGGTCTGGCTGACCCAATGTTGTGATTAATTAAAATGGGAATGAAAAAACAACAAAAAATTAAAGGCAAAGAAAAATATAATGAGAACTGGATGGGCATCCTGAGGCATCACACATCAAATGACTCAAATCCTAACTTGTCATTTTGATCTTACATTCTGGATAAAAAC
Organism: Cryptotis parvus; assembly: GCA_021461705.1. Taxonomy (NCBI): domain Eukaryota; kingdom Metazoa; phylum Chordata; class Mammalia; order Eulipotyphla; family Soricidae; genus Cryptotis; species Cryptotis parvus. Next base: position 18,818 of record JAJIBD010021734.1, read on the forward strand.
AAAAAGTCAGTGAAGACTCCTGTTTTCTGAAAATTTCCAGAACACTGTTGAACTGGACCCAAAACCAACACCTAATATTATGAAGGCTATATGTGGAGAGTGGTATTGTAAATTTATCATCAGTTTGTGTCTTGATAACCACAATTTATTTCATCAATATTTACCACAACTACAGAAGTATTCTGTTGTTCTTGACAGACCAACCTTTGACTTAACTTTTTAAAGTAATAGGAAACAAGGACATGTCAATGTTGGCACTGAAAGAGGCAGTTATTCAGGGGCCAGAGAGATAGAACAGAAGGCAGGATGGTTGCCTTGCATATGCTTTTACCCAGGTTCGATAATCAGCACCACAAATGGTCTCCCCTGAGCCCTTGCCAGGGGTGATCCCTGAGCACAGAGCCAGGAATAATCCCTGGCTTATTGGACATGTCCTCCCATGCAGAAAAGTATGTGGCAGCTACTCAAATTAAGAGTAACACAGAGGGAGAGGACTGTTCTAGAGACTAGCATATCTGAGGTTAACCTTCCATTTCTTATGTCACATCTTTGGTGTGAGGTTCTAATATGAATGTGGGATAACCTCAAATAAAGCATAGGCTTTGCTTTTTTGTTCTGTTTTGTTTGACGGCCACACCCAAAAAATATTCAGGAGTTTTCCAGCTCTGCACCCAGGAATTACTCCAATTGGTACTTGGGGGAAAGGGGAGGATGATATGGGATTCAGAGCATTGAATCCTATTCAGTCACACGCAAAGACAAGTTCCTAATGCACTGTACTAATGCTCGAGTCCAGGTTCTACATACTTTGTGGTTATTATTACATTATTGTCTTTCTAATCACCTGTATTAGAAATGTGAGCCAATTAAATTCTTAAATCCCCACCTGGTCTTCCTTGAAATTCATTATACTAACTGGTCAGTCCAGATCTCAAATCTACAAGATCAAATATTTACTGTTTTTTTCTACATTCTTATCATTGATTACCCTTGGTGTTCCACTTTTCTTTTTCCTGCACTCCAATCTGCCTTTCATTCTGTCAGAATAGTACATGACATAAATACGGTCATATCTCCCTTTGTTTGAATGTGAAGTAGTTCATACTGTCAACAAAAAGGAAGTTGATTTTCTGGAGAGTGTTCTTCAAGCACATAACAATTATGACTAGATAATGACACTAATGGTTTATTAGTATGGTAAATAAACATTTTATACTGGACTCTATTCTGAATTGTATTATGTGTAGTAATATTTAAGACCTCCAACTCCCTGTTGTAAAAGTTGGTCAACCTATTTCTAATTTTACAATCCTGGTAAAATCAGCCCCAAAACCCTTGAATTTCTGTGCTCCAGTCTGAAAAATGGAAATACCAGTTCTTAATTTTTTGGTGGTCACAAGATTGATTGAACTAATTACTGTAAAGCATTTAAACATTGCTTCTTATTACCTGACATTTATAGTATCAGACAGAGAGAAGACCATTACTCACGATATGGAGAACTTTTAGTCAAATTCCTCACCAACCCCATACACCTTAGATAATTATTCATTTAGAAGATTTTAAAAGTCAATCTTAATTGTAAAAGTATAGGTACTAAATAGCACTCTTACTTAACCAAGCTTTAATGAAGTATGGTGGGGTTTGTACTTCAAAGACATATGGATTCAAGATTTTCAAAGAACACTGTCAAATAACTACTTAGGGAAGGCACTAAGCACCAGCAGTGTTTGCTTTATCAGAACAGTATGCCTTCTTGATGTACCACATTAGTCAAGGATATTCAAGGGCTTATACAAGACAGTACAATTTAAGACTTGCTGACAGGGTTATTATTCCAATTCAAGGTATCAATCTCTTACAAATGGGTTAAGAAAGTGTTGAAGGCATTGCTCATTCAACATAGTGTGTCTTTCTAAATCATGTAGGTATCTCTTTTAAAAGATTAGAAGTTTCCACACAAGCCCTCAAATAAAAAACCCAGGACTTGTCAAAGTTCATAGCTTTTCTTTCTATGCTTAGAATTGCCCTCCTAGGATAGTGAATCAGGAATGAATCAAGCAATGCTTTGCAAGGAACATAGGGACAGAGAATTGGACTCATGGGAAATTGGAAAGCAAGAGAGTCTAATCTTGTTTTCAGAAAATGTTGGTGTAGTAGTGGGGTATATACATATATGGGAACTCCTTGCTGACATTTTTTTAGTGGTTGGCTCTTTCCTTTATTCCACCAGCAAAGCAGAAGATAATGGTAATTTAGAAACTGAAATATTGTTTATCTTTACTATATACTAGGATGTTTGAAGGAGAAAAAAATAATTATCCCTATGGAATGCTTATATTTTTTGTGTGTATTTAGAAACATTTTATTACAGAAGTCCTGTTGTTGCTTACTCCTTTGTATCCTTGAGTAAATCATATAAATTCTTTATTCTGACTTTTTTCAATTGCAAAGCAAAGATGAGTCCTTTCCTTGTAGATGTCTTCTGCGATTGAACAGAATTGTTTGGGTTCAATGCCCAGCACATGGCCCCCACAGAGCAAAAAATCAATAATTGCATATTGATATTGACATCATGTTTAGTACAGCACTGGCCACATCCCTTTCCTATCACTTATGTTTTCATTGTTAGCTCTTGAATTTCCTCCCCAACATTCTAATCAGTCTTGCCTTATATTACAGAAAATGAAAATGTATACAGGTCAATACATAATTCTAATTGAATATAACTCTGGTGGGAGAATTCATGGAGAATTAGTCAGTAAATAATGAATGGGAAGAGAAGGGAGAAAAATGAGAAGGATAATATACCACAAACAAGGCTGGTTGGTTAACACACTATATTTAACAAAATAATTTTTTAATAATATATTCTTTTACATCAAATATTGTTGCTAGAATCCCCTTTTTACAGTTTATTGTTGAGTTATTTTTTTCTCACTAGTTTTCAGGCACACCATTTTGGAAAGATTTTAGAAACTGAATTGTTTTTGAACAGGCATCAGCTGACATACAGGATGTTGATCCCTTATTTAAACAGAGCTGTAGTTAAAGCCGAGAACCAAAGGGAGAAGAGGAGTAGGACAGAGGCAGAGTGACAGTGTGGCTGCAAACAAGCCTTCAAAGCAAAAACAAACAAACAAACAAAACCAAAACCAAAAACACCAGAAGAGACCGGAACTCTGTCGTTCAGAGTTTGGAAAGAATTTCTCAGTGACCTGGGTTGAAGGAGGTTGTAAAATGCTTCTCAGTTTCTGAGAAATTCTGTCACAGTATAGGTTCATCTCTCCCAAAAGGGGAAAAATGTCAGTGCTACAAAGTCTTAAAGAAAACAGCTTGTAGTAAAACTCTGAGGGAGAAAAAATCAACAACAATCTCTCTCTCTCTCTCTCTCTCTCTCTCTCTCTCTCTGTCTCTCTCTCTCTTTCTCTGGCTGGTAACAGAGGCCATTGAATCGCCGTCCTCCTCAATCCCTCAGAAGAGTGTTTGTCCTCCCCAATCCCTCAGAAGAGTGTTTCTTGATGTTTAGATTCTGTATTCTAGTAAATTCTTGCTGTGACGATCGCAGTGTGGAGACTGATGCAACATTTCTGTACCCTGGCCTCCTTGTTGCACTCACTTTCTATTTTCCTTAAAATGACATAGTCACTTCGTAATAATAGATAGGCTACTATGCTCCATGGCTCTATTAATGATATTTTCTGGGTTTCAAACTTTATTCCTGTCATTTATTATTATTATTTCTTTCCAAGAGTGTGCATTTTTTTTAAGCTGGCAATAGGCAACCTCAGGGCAAACAAAGCTCTATAATGCATCTCTGTTCAGACACAAGCTGCAGTGTGGAATGCCTTTGCTTTGGAGTGCAGGAATAAATCATGCAGAATTGTTCATGAATGATTCATGGCTGTCTCTATGATGTATCCATGGTGGCAACTGAAAGGCACCAACCTTGCTGCAATTCGGTGTTCTAAAGGCAGGCAGCTTCCTGTTCTTCCTTGCATGGTGCCAGCATGGCTGTGTGTATCTCAACATGACCACAGTATGCGTGAGAAGTGTCACGTCCAACTCATCAATGCATTAATTTTGAAAATGACGACTCTGATTTTGGTGATTGGGAGATGTTTTCAGGAAGGAGAGGCTGCCAATTTCAAATGAAAACCCGGTTGAGAGACTAAAGAAATGAGTCCTGAGGTGGGTAGACAAGTGTTCCCTCCCCTTTTGGGATAAATGACCTTTCCTCTGGGAAAAGGGGGTGCTGATTTTGCACATCCAAAGGGCTCAGAGACTCCCCAAAGCCAGCTTTTAGCCAGAATTTCCCTGATATCCCTCCCTGGAACTCTGTACAGATTCTAGATCTTGGCCTCTCAAGAAGAGGGAATCTTACTTTCTTACCCTTCCCTTAGTGACATTTGGCAATGTCTGGAGATATTCAATTATAACAACTAGGGTATTGCTATTATTGTTGAGTGGATAGAGTCCAAAAAATGCTGCTTAACCTTTCCAGATGCACAGAACAGCCCCCATCACAATTAAGTGTCTGGCCCAAAATGTCAACAACACCGAGATTGAAAAACCTTCTTCTAAAAGGTGATCCTACAAAGGAACTACAGCCAAGGCCAGTTCCGGATAGGGGCAGAAAAGGACAGAACACTGATATGGAAACAACCTTAGCGTTTCTTCAAGGACCCCACCAGATCTGTGCCAGGGTTTTCAAGACAAGAGTGTGGAATAAGCAACTAACTATGCCATGTGGTTTCAGAATTGCTGAATTTGCACTTTAATCGAGGTGGCATCAGATACCCTGTGTATTTTATTTTATTTTATTTTTTTCTGTTACTATACTAGCAGCATTACCAGGGCAACCTTGAGACTCTTCAAAAGTTCACTTTAATTATTCAGTAGCTAATATATACATTTTTTTTTTAAAAAAAAAGTTCAACAAATGGAATCATATTGTGCAAGACTCACTCTACCCTAATCTTTAATTTTAAAGCAGCACTTGAGGTGGAAATTGTGTCCTGAATCTGTGATTTTTTAGATATAGGGCTGAGTGGTCATAATTACCGTGGCAAATGCAGTTCTGAATCCCACGCTTTGCCCTTGGCTGCTATGCCTGGCTTTCAACCGAACACAAATTCAAAGGGAGCCACGGGTGTTCAGAAATGCTCAGATTCACAGTGGGGGCTAGCCCAGTCTGGTTCTGTGTTTACAGTGGCAGGTAATCTCTTGGGTTTACAGTGTGTTCAGGTATCTGCCAAACTTATATCCGGTCTCATGAGGAGGTCCTGGTGATTAATGTTACAATTTGATGACCTGTCTCCCTTTGCTTTTTATTTTTTGACTCAAAGTCATGGTGTACCATCCACGTTCATGTTTTTGTTTGGCAGTTTCAAGATTTTGTGTGTGATGTTTTTTGGTTTGGAAGGATCAAATTTTAACGCCCCCCCACCCATGTATTGCACCTAACATCACTTCTCTGCCCTGCGCAGGAATGGGTTCATCTGTGAGCTCCTCTCTTTTCTGAGTCTACAAGACATGGTTCACTTGAGAAGACTAATGGTTGGATGCATCTATGTCTTCCCAGTCAGAAAGGGTCCCTCACCCCTGACATTCCTTCCCCAGAGAATGGTGGACACAATTCAGAATTCTACCATGCACTGAAATCTAGACCCTTAGCCTCTTATGATGAAAACAGAAATAACAACCAAAAATGCACTAAGAGAGGAATGCCATGTGATATACAGAAGAGTAAAAAGGAAGTGAGTCAGTGAATGGTGAGCTGGCAGGCTAGAGGATTCACCAGAGCTGGAGCCTCTCTGAGACTATTTCTTTCTTTTTGTTTCAGAAATCCCAGTAAGTCACCATCAAGCAAGGAGAATATCAAAAAGCAGGTTGGAGAGCTATATTCTATAGATATTTTATATAGTAAGAGAGAAATTTCCTCTTAGTAAAATATTCACTTTTGTCAACCCTAAAAGGTTTTGCTGGTGACCCTGTTGTAGCTGGCAGGAGTTTGTTGGTTTTGTTTAGTTTTAAACGTGTGCAGTATAGCAGCCATAGCGTCCTCCTCTAAGAACTTGTCATCGGCAGGGAGTTGGTTCTACACAATCTGCTTGCCTTGGCATTGGCGCTTTTTGAACACTGAGCAGGCTTCCACCAGTCCCCATTGTGACAGTGACAGATGTTACATTCATCCACTTTCACTTCAATGCCAGCCGGAATTATTGTGGTTCCTGCAAAGCAGTTTGGACCTGGAACATAGACATATATTGATTAGTTAACTAAATCTAGAAACCTTCCTTTCTTTCCCCTACTTAGGAGTACCTCCCACCAAAATAAACTTAAAAAAAAGGTGATGCTTCCCCTACCTCCCAGCCTGTATCTCCCCTTTCAAATGTGGAAGTTCCACTTAACAGCACATCATCAAAGAATTGCCTTGCTGTCTTCTGTAAATGCAAGCTGTCAACAGTAGTGTCTTTTATACACTGCTTGTATTCCCCACGTGTAATAAAAAAAGATCCAAATGGTTCAACACATCTTATTGTATGTTGAGTGCATGCAATTTTCTAAAGTAAGGGTCTATGGATGAAGTTCTATTCGCTTTATCTTCAAAGCATAAGAACTATTGAAGCAACTGCTGAAATTTGAGCGGGGTCTAGCATGTTCTGCATTCCCTGATGGTAACCCTCAAACTCATTGTCTTGCTTCCATGATGAGTATTAGACAATGACCTCCATCAATGCCTGTTTTCAGCACCTCCTCAAGCCTGGTTCCTGGAATCCCCAGCTTGTTTCTTGATAACAATGAATAATTCATGACCAGATGATTTATTCATGTCCCAAACAAGCTTTGTTAGAGGTTCATTTGATTTTTATAAATGGAGCTCCTCTGATCTGCTGGTTATCTTTTTTTCTATTTTTTTTTTTCAAGAATGACCCAAATGGTTGGCTTCTGAAAGTCAGCATAAATTTCAGTTTACTTTTTTTAGAGTCAGAAAAGCTTTATGGCCGTGTCCTACATAACTCCTAGGGCTCACTCACACATGCAGGGGCCACGCTGGCCAGACTTGGAGTGGGGATTTGGGCTCCTCCACCCATTCATCCACCTCCAAGTTGGTAGATGTGGCTACGAGCTCCCAGCCACCACAACCAACAGCTGGAAGAGAGACACTCCAGACCCACAGTTGCGCTGGTGCATGGCAGCTCCAAGGCCACATAACAATCTTAGACAATAATGAAATTTAGGACGAGGTCCTTCCCTGGATCTTAAACATTTATACACTGTAATGATCATTGTAGTTGCAACAAACTGGAAAGGTTATGGGAATGTGGAATTAGGATGTTCACACTAGAACTCACTATTGAATATGTACATAGAGACATCATAAACCGTTAATATCAGTAGGGCAAGTCAAAAGTGTAAGACAAGAGAGAGAAGTACAGGGACAGAGACAGAGAGATAGAGAAAGAAAATGTGCCTGCAATAGGGGCAGGCTGGGATTGGGTGGGGGGAGTGTTTGGGATGTTGGTGGTGGGAATGGGGGCACTGGTGGATGGATGGGTGCTTCGAACACTGTAGACAGAAACCCAATTATGAACATACTTGTAATTGTATACATGACATGGTATAATAAAAATTAAAATAATAAGCTTTACTGAAAAATGTCTCTTGCTTATTATAGATAGAAGTTGAAAAATTAGCAATTTTCTTTTATACTTCTTGTTTCTTTCCCCTCTCTTTACTCGCTTTCTCTTGTTCCCTTCCATCTCTGCAACCCTCCCAATGTCATTATTATGTGATTATAATATTCATTATAAAGTTCAAGTGGAATGAACATTTTCCCCCTAAATTGTAATGGATAATTGTGTGGGTATACAAATTACTATATCTTTGAAACAATTTGATATAAGCATCAAATTGTTTTGATACTGAGTACATCTTTTTGTTTATTTTGGAGTCATACCCATTGGTACTGAGGGATTACTCCTGGCTCTGCATTCAGGGATTTCTCCTGGTTGCCTCAAGGGTTCATTTAAGGTACAAGGGATTGAACCTGGGGTTGGTTCTATGCAAGACAATCACTCACTGTGCTATTGGTCTAGCCACTGAAGTACATATTAGGATAAGGGAGAGAGGCGTGGAATTGTGTCTGTTAGTGATGTATTAGTTTAGTATTACTGACTACTTACCAGACATAAGGTAACATAAGGTAACAGGATACAGACATCAAAACATGATATTGATGTTGGATAGCATATGCCAAAATTTTCTTCCCTAAACTAAAGTTACATAACATAGCTTTATGGTACCAAACAGAAATATCTGTCTCCTACTTTCACTTTCTTACTACTGGATAAGAATTCACAAAATTGTCTTTACCATCAAATAAATAAACTCATGACAATTTTACAACACAACTGCAATCTACTTCATGACTATAGTACTATAATAATGCATATCTATCAACAAAGCCCTAATAAGTCCTGACTTTAGTCATCCATTTTCTTGAAACTATGAGACCAAAACTTTTTAATCATCTCTATATCATTTATATACCCATATCTGTCTTTATTCTGTGAGACAAATACCTGGGCTTGAAGAACCAAGAGAGTAGAAGGGATATGATGACTTAATAATGACAATTATATAACCCAGGAAATTGACTTTTATTTATTCATATAAGAAACAAACAACTCCTGTGTAAAATACTCATTTTAACTCACAAGAGAGTTTCTTGTTATAATGCTCTGATTATAATCCTCTAATCAACCTATTGATTATTTAACATCCACTGTATCAGTACTAGAAGATTTAGGATTTAAATCAATGATAAACTTAAACATATTTGGTAATCTTTATCTCAGGGAAAATTTCACAACAAATCATACATTTGTCATGCATGCAGAATTGAGGGAATCTTCAGAACGTAACTAAGAAGTATTTCCAGAACTGATCTGGTTGTTCAAAGGTTCCTGTGGTTAGACCACCTTCTGTCCAGTCAACTCTACATCAAGATAGACTCTGAATAGAATTAAAGTAGCTTCATAAATTTGTCCCTATAACCAACACTATAACCTGTTTTCCTTCCTACCCCAGAGGAAGATATAGTTTCTTTCTTTATTTCAAACTACTTTCCAATTTTAGACTTTTAATTTTCCCAGATAGGGAATTTTTTCCCCCAATTAGTGATTACCAAACAAGTTCCTGAAAAATAGCATTTTGCTGTGTGGTAAGCATTTCTACAGTTTCTCAAAATATTTGGAAACTTTTCCAGATAATTTTGACTGTGAGAGGACTGTACCTCTAGGAGGCTAACTCTTTAGGGTAGGTTCACCTTGAGGGCACAACCAAAGGAAACAGCAGGGATGGGTTCTACAAAGTCTTCATGTCTGTGTATGTGTTGAAGAGATTTTTTAACATGAGAATGCCAATTTTCATATCTGCGCATTTCTCCATATGCCATTGTCTGAGTAGTATGCATTTGATCAGTCTCTAGACATCATTACTTAAGAGTTATTTATAATTGCTGTATTTTCAGTTTAGGAAATAGTAATTATTTTATTTTAATCCGCCCAGCAGAGCCTCACAACAAGCCAGACGACCCCCCACTCCAGGAGGACCTCCATTTTCCACATCCGGACTTCCCCCTCATCAGAACTCCACCCAGCAGACCAGCCTATCACAGCCCGGCTCACGCGGCTGCTTGTGGCCACACTGTTCATCAATAAATGCTGGATTTTGAGATGACTACAAGAGTATGCTACCTGCACGGCAGAGCCTGGGAAGCTACCCGTGTCGTATTTGATGCCAGATACCAGTAACAGTTATAGACCTCATTCCCATGACCTGATGGAATGGTTTGAGGCTCTTTATGTTCCTGGAGCAAGCATGAGACAGGTCATATGGAGATGTTACTGGTGCCCGCTGGACTAAATTGACGATGAACAGGAAGATAGTGATACAGTGAATGTTGATGGAGAGAACATAAAGAAGGATATTTTTCATTTCGCTAAGATTAAGTCAAAGGCACCTTGCCTGAAAATAATAATGTAACTTCTCAGTTGTCCACTTGGCAGCTGAGGAATTTTAAAAAATTTAAAAATTCAGGTGTGATCAATCACCTTAATGTTAGTGGTGATTTTATGAGCATCCATTAAAAACCTTGGGTGTAACTAAAAGCAAATACAAGTATGACATTTAATGGTTTTACCCACCTACAAGTAGTTTAGCATGTGGCTTATTAAACTTTTGTCAGTCATGATCGCCTTTTGCACAAGAAATTCAGCACTGCCAGGAACACCTTGGATTACTAAGTAATTAGTTTCTAAATCATTTTTTGTTCCTACACATTTGAAACCCTTTATCATAGCTATTTTTCATGACCCCTACATTTATACATATGACAAGTCAGTGAACCACAATTTAAGAAGCTTGGCTATAGATAATCGATAAGCAGAATGGTTAAGAATATTTGAAGTTGTTTTGGGTTGGACCCTTCCTATTATATAGTGGTTAAAGTATATTAAAATCTCCTTTGAGTAAAAGAACATCATGCATGAATTCTTACATCGGGAATTTATCTTTTATACTCTCTTCCTTTTATCTGGAAAGGGATGGCTTTGCTTTTGTTTTATGTGAAAGAAGTTGCTTAGAAAAGTGAATTCAATGGCAAAAGCAACATATTTTAAAGCAGAAGACTTGGAGAGACTCCAGGGAGGAGCAGTGAAAATGATTAAACTGAAGGCTGGCAAATAGGACCTCTGAGAAAAGGTTAAAGGGATTGGAATTATTTAATCTAGAACGAGAAGACAGGAATAACTCAATATCTCTTAGGGAATGAAGGCTTATTATGTGAACAATGGTGATTAACTCTCCTTTCTTTCTGATGTCTAGAATTAGAAGAAATGGACATATATATCAGTTATCATAAGAATTTGGAAGCACACAAAAACACATACATACACATATATGTTATTCTGAGAATTAAGAACTATGGGTAGAAATTAACAGTAGGTGCGATCTTATAGTACTCTTTTTAAAGCATAGGAGGTCTCATTTATCATGTATAATTAAATGAACATATTGACTGAAATTTTTGTCATTATTTTATGGTCTGATTAGAATGAATATATTTTTATGGTCATATTATGGCAAATATTCAAAAGCTTGCATGATTGTTTGCAATGAAACAACGTGAGATAGTCTGTTATGCATTACATATTAACAAAACCCAGAAAATACAGAAAAATTATCTCCAGAAACTGTCTCCAGAAAATGCATTTTATCTATAAACTAATGCTCCCCTGGAGAAGATGCCTTGGTGGTGAGGCTCTGGTGCTCCTCTAGGCAGCAGCGATGCTCACTGACACTGGTACCTAGGCTTCGTATGATGGTCAACTGTGACTTACAGATGTCGTACAATTGATGTTTCTATGATTTATTATCTAGATGATTTTAGGAACTCTGTAACCAAAATATAATTTGAGTTATATAGTCTAGCCCAAAGATCCTATCATCTGCTATTTAGGAAAACAGTTTAAACCAACAAAGTATTCACCAATTGTACCAGACACTATTACTACCGTTGCTCCCCAGATCCAACCCCATCTTCTTGAGACCCCAGGGCCTGTGTTTTTCACCTTAGGAAATACTGACCCACTCTCATAATGATTCATATTTTTAAAAAGTTGATCTTAAATATTTATTAAAAATTGGAAGTAGGAAGAAAGAAGAAAAAACAGACTTGCAAATCTAATACATGAATTTATTTTTGCAGGAGAGGAGAGATAGCTTCATGGGTTGGAGTCCATGAATTGTATGCCAGTGTCCTAGGATTGAGCAGTGGTTTTGTATGTCACCAGAGGACTTACTGGAGCAACCATCAAGCTCTGAGCTGGGAAAATTATTTGAAAAAATAAACAAACAAAAAAAACTCTCAGTAAAAAATATCTAAATAATAATTCCCTATACTATATTTCTCTGAGTTCTTACTTTTTACACCGATGGCATAAAAGCATGTAAGCATGTTTACAAGTTCTCATTCCTCCACAACTGAAATAATTCAAAAGAAACCTAAGGGAAATGAATATATGATTTTCCTCCTCTGCCTCACAGAGGTAACCCATAAGGTATTTGTGTAGATATTTAGTAATCAGAGAAAACGTGTTTGGAATTTGTTTTTCAGTTTAAAAAATCTCAGAATCAAGAAGAAAATAGAAGGGCTTATGTCATATATATGTTTGTAAGAGTCGACTCAGTCACGGAAGTTTGCTTTCTTAGTAAATTCTAATATTCTCCTCAGAAAGGCTGCAGAGAGGGGCTTGGAGCGGCTTGGAGAACAGAGGGTAAGGCACTTGCCTTTTATGAGGTTGATCTGCGCTCAATACCCAGCACCCAAAAAGTCCCTTGAGCCCAACAAGACTTATCTCTGTGTGCAGACCAGGAGTAAGAACTGAGACCTGCTAGATATACCACAAAAATTAACAGAAGTCTGCATAAAAGCTATAGGAAAGAAAACTGTAGCTACTCCAGTAACACCTTAGGCAAATGCATGTTTGCTTGTGATGATAAACAGCACATCAGTTGCATGAAGGAACTAATATACAACCTGAAAATAGTGATTTATAAAAGAAACGTCAGAAGATAGTTTAAAGCAGAGAATTTGACTGAGGCTGTGGATCCATGGGAAGGTTTGGGGCATGTGCATGTACCGAGGGTGAGAGTGTGATTCACTGAGAAGGCTGAGCGATGAACGTGGTAAGAAATGACTAGGGGAACCAATGTCCAGTGGGTAGGAAAATAATAATGTGCTACAGCCAGCAGTTAAGAAAATTATACGGTACTCTTTGGCTTGCAAGAGCCTATTGTTAATATACAGGAACTTTCTAATCTTGTTTACATTATTTTTGTAACTTGAAATTTGTCAGGGTGGAAAATAAGGGCTTAATTTCATGTAGTTTTTGGAGGAGTACATCAGTGGTACTTGGAGGTTAATGGAGATAGTGTTTGAGGCGCTTCCAGTCAAGTGTGAAGACTAGGTGGTATCGGATCAAACCCAGGTTTCCTGGATGCAAAGTTTGTGCTTCAGCCATTTGAATTATCACCCCATTCCAATGTTGACCACCCCTTCTCTGAGAGAAGCTAAATATGTACCTCAATGTGTTAGGGCTCAGGATTGCCCATATTGATGATTCTGGTTTTATTCTAAAAGCAATGTAAATCTAACTAAATATATTAGGTAATTATGTGTTTAAGTGCATGTATGTGTATGTGTGCACATGAATAACCAAGAAGTAAAAGCTTTAGGTTTGTCTGTTGCACCAAAATTGTCTATGTGATCATTTCTTACTATATGTAGTAAGATCATTTCTTACTATATATAGCTGGACTAGTTATGGTTTATCTTGATAGGTGCAGGATCTTTGAGATTTCAGAAAAGATTACAATGCTTACAGACTCAGGCACTTGTAACAGAAAGGCACATTCCTTTCTGCTTCCTCAAAGCATTCTAAGTGCTAGGGTAATATCAAATTAGTGTCAGCAATTAATGCATTAGTTTGAATTAACCGATCAGATTATCCTTTATAGAAAATAAGACCCTAAGGGAACCAACCCATGAGAAGTGCAATTTGATCTAGGAAGAGGAAAAGGAAAGGGCTAGAAAGTGAGAAGTAATTTTTAGAAAGACAACTTACCCTCCCTTAGGGGACCAGGCTTTATGCAATCTGATAGAAGTACTGGCCTGGCTGGGAAAGAGGGTGATCCATTAGTCTAATAACAGAAGTAAGCATCAAAGATTCTCATTAAAGGAATTTGTATCTAGAGTCTATCTGTAATAGTCAGAAGACTCAATTTTGGATGTAATATAATCAGGAACGAGGGCCAAAAGCATAACACAGACCTGTTGCAATGAAGATCTACCTTGGGTACAGATATGACTACCCTTCTCTCTTCCCATTCATAATATATAAATATATATATGTATACGTATATACATGTATATGTTTACATTATTGTTTACATTATTTTTGTAACTTAAGATTTGTCAGGGTGTAAATTAGGGCTTAATTTCATGAAGTTTTTGAAGGTGTACATCAGTGGTATTTGGGGTTTCCTGGGGTCAGTGTTTGAGGCACTTCCGGTCAAGTGTGAAGACCAGATGGTGCCAGGAATTAAGCCCAGATTTTCTGAATGCAAAGCATGTGCATATATATATATATATATAATATATATATAATATATATAATATGTGTGTGACTTCCTACATGCACATGCCCCTATACCTATAATATATATGTGTATATATTCATACATAAGTTTTCCCATAAATAGTACTGAGTAGGGTGCTCTTGGTTGAATTGGCATAGATCATCTAGAGCAAATCTCTCATTTTTCAGAATGGAGACTGTGTAGTGTTGGAATTACTAGTATCCTGTTCAAAGTCTGTAATAGGTGAATCTGGAGATAGGGCTTGTCAAGTGGCCATACTTAGCTGCAATGTAAAGGGAATAGGACCAGATTGCCTGGTTCTCAAAACTTCTCTAGGGAAGAATAGATTTTCTTTACACTTAGAAAATTCCACAAACACAGGGAGAAGGTAAATTGTACATTATTGCTGCAATAAAAAATGAAGAGAAGGACTAATGAGGGCATTTTTTTTTACTTCTAATGTATTTTCAGGACAGACTGCTAGTGTGCTTGTCTAGCAATAAGGCAACGAACAGTCATTCAAAAAAAGATAGCCCTAAGCATGAAGATAAGACACTTTCTGCCCCCAGGGAGCTGGCATTCTAGTGGGGTGAACTGGGAAAAAGCACAAAAGCAAACAGGCCATTTCAAATCATTCTGTGCTAACCAGATGAGATGTTGTGCCTGGCCCTGGAATGGGAAATTCCTCTCTAGTTTACAGAGCTGATTTATATAGTCTATTCATATTTCATATTCAGTGCAATGTTATAAAATGGTTATCTGGAATCCCAAGACACAAGTGAGGAAAGTACAGATCAGAAAGATTAAAGGTCTTGACAAAGAGCAGAGTTAAACTCGAGAAGCTTGAATTCCAACCCTTCTGTTCTTGGCCCCCAGTGATTCCCTTAAGTAAAACCTTTGCATGGGATTATTTACTGCAAATGATAGTTGTTACTGTACACTCTGCAGTGCTGACTCCCCAGTTTTGTCTTGGAGAATTTATCAGGAGGAAATCAAAATACAGTTGACAAATAGATTCAGTTAACACCTTACTGAATTTGTTTAAAGCATCTTCATGAATGATTTTATTTCCTCCACACCTGAGCAACTATTTTCTGTATTTTATAGTAATGTTTCAGTCGACTTGGCGAAAAAATCATACAGCAAGTCTAAGAGATTAAGGCTGGATACAGTGCCCCTTGTCCACACTCCACATGTATAGTGAATCTCTGCGTGAGAAGGAACTACTTTTCCTTTTCTCTGGGGTTTATTGCAACTTGGGGAGTGATTTGGCGAGAAAGAAGGGTAAAAGTCAAGATATTTAAGTTTCTTGGGTTTGTTTTATGTTTTGATAGAGAATATGATCAGCTAGGGGTGAATTAGGTTTTGGGGGGTGAAAAGTGGCACAGAACTCCCTAGGGAGGCAAAAGTAGGTTCCTCCTGCTGCTTTCAGCATCTTTTCTCTGTAACTGTAGAACAGGAATTGCTCCCCAGAAGCAGATGTACTAAGAAGGCAGCATGGTTCTGGGGGGTCTGTGTGGAAGGCAGCCAGGCTGTCTGGGAGCGCTCTCTGGGGAGGTGTTCTCTCACTGTTGCTACCTGACACAAATCCTCTTCACACTCAGTCTCCTCCTTCCCAGAAGAGGGGAGATCCAGGCTGCTTTTGTCCTCTTCATTGACATTTCCAGATTATAAATTCCTCTCACATCCCTAAAAAGAGTCTCACTCGCAAACGCCTCATACTGCTTTGCAGATCCCCTTTAGAATATTGCACTTTGCGGGCTTGATTCGAAAATTTATTATTGAAGCCTCATGTGTTTTATAAATTGATTGTAAATGGTCTTCCTGCTACATCATTGAAGTAGATTCTTATTAAGGAAGGAAACCCCTATATTTATTTGTCAAGTCAGGAAATCCTTGTTTTAGCAGAGAGAAAGGCTTGAGGGCTTTGGTGTGAGGTTGCATTGGGTTGGAGTATGTCCCTTTTAATAGATTTTAATTCTCTATTTCATGAAGTCTAATAGATGTTATTGTGCTAGAGAAAAGCAAACAGGCTTTTTGTTCAGGTGTACCCATTTCTGACTGTTAAAATCTTGGACACAATGTTTCTGAAAAACCAGCAATTACTGCCGATTGCAGTTAAAATTGAACTAAGTGATTGAAACGTCCCTAGTAACATGTTCCAATGGCCTTGTTAGGTCTGGCCAGCTAGCAGTGAACAGATTCCAATTTGCTGAAGGCAACTACCAGAAGGGAGAATAGAGTGCCTCTCTCTACCTGCATTTAGTCACTCACTCATCCCTTCATTATTTTCCAACCATTTTATTAAGCCAAGGAACAAAAAGCTTGGCCTATTAAGGTGGCAAGATTCAGGAAGGATTGTTTTCTCTGAGGCTGCCCTAAAGGCACCTGTTAATCATTTTATTTGAAAATTCAATATTGCCGAGCTCCCACACAAATTTCAGTATGAGAGCTCCAGAGAGTTTTCTGGCCCTTAAGTAGGTAAGATTTATAGCCTGGTGCTCCAATTAAGTAAAATGCAAGGGCTGGAGCTCAGAGCGGAAGGATGCAGGCAAGCTGCACAATAGATAAAGACTGGCTGCACTTTCTCAGACTAAGGGACACTGGCACCGGATGGTTGAGCTGTTCACCATGTATGTCCAGTCTCGCCTTCAGAGAGATATCTGTGGTCAGAAAATTGAAGTCTTCCATTGAAGGAATCATTTTATCAGCTTCTTTTGTTCTGATCAATTACTTAGTGCTATTTTCCAAGCAGAATGAAGATGGGTTGCTCCTTGCTAAAGCTTTGAATGTCTTCAGATCGCTTTCTTCTATCTTTTCAGCAATCCTGAGTGTGAGAAGCTAATAGTAATGTGGGATTTTGCAGGAGATTCAAGTCAGAGGAGCTAAGTGTTGTGCCACTTCTTCACTAGAGGAGGAACAAAGTATTCCGCAGTTGAACTCGCCATGTTTTGGTCTTACTCTTACCATTTTTCCATCTGACCTCAATGTCCTCAGTCAGGCAGTGGGAGTAATAACATAATATAAGAGCATCTGGGCCGGAGCGATAGCCCAGCGGGTAGGGCGTTTGCCTTGCATGCGGCCGGCCTGTGCCGGCCGGGTTCAATCCCCGGCGCTCAGATGGTCCCCGAGCAGCGCCAGGAGTAATTCCTGAGTGCAGAGCCAGGAGTAACCCCTGAGCGCCGCCGGTGTGACCCAAAAAGCAAAAAAAAAAAAAAAAAAAAAAAAAAAAAAGAGCATCTATTTTAGACAGTTTTAAAGGAGCAAATGGATGTAGATATGAGTAGCACTTAGACCCAGTAAATGCAAATTGATGCTATTGATCATTTTACTTATATTGTGCTCACCTACATTACAATATATGCTTCTTTGGGTAGATGATGAATTCCAAATTCATTGATTTCTAAAGCATCCTGAAGATATGAATTTCTTTACTGTCAACTAACCTGTATTTTTCCAAACTGAGGATGCATATAGTAGTAAAGTCACCACAACTTAGATTTTCCCTGAAACTTGCTTGAATGTCTGAAATGAAAGCACTGAAGGGAAGGGTTGGAGGGAGATACATTGGTCTGGAACTAGTCGCTCACTGTGGAGGAATTTACTAGGAAAAGGAGGTAAAGTGATTACTTAGCTTGCAAATAATCATTACTTTTCTTGGAAAAGAAAAGACTTAGACGTAGTATGATAAAGTAGAAATAGCCATCAAAGAGACAATAGCTAAATTAAAAGTAGAGTAAACAGAACTATATAGAGAAATTATCCTTTCTCCCATTTATTTATTATATTTTCTTGCTTGCTCTCTTTTACTTCCTCAAATTTATGTTCAGCATATTTGTCAATGCTTAGGAAAAAATGGATAAACACAAAAGACTCACCAATAAAAGAACACTACTAATAAATTATCTTGCCCGACTTCATGGCATCTTCTGAAGTCATTTCAATAATGAACTACAACCAACCTCCAGCTGAATTGCAAAGGCTTTGACAAGTTATTGACTAACAAAAGAATTATGTGAAGAAGTGGGTGCAATATGATCCTGTTTGACTAAAACAGATACAGACAAACAAACTTCTGTGTAAATGTTTGTGTAGGCTTATATGAGGATGAAGGAAAATAAGGAAGCACAAATATTATGTTGTTAACCTGGATTATCTTGCTAGGTGGAATGTTGATGGGGAAGAAAATGGATAAGGAGGTAGGAAGACAAGACATAGCTTTTTGTTCTGTTTTATATTGACATTTTGTACTTTTATTCGGGGAAAATGCAGTAATTTGGATCATACCCAGTGGAGATTACTCCTCATTCTGTGCTAGGGACCCATGTGGTACATGGATTGAATCAGTGCTTTAACCCTTGTAATCTTTCTTTGGTCCCAGGTATGAATTTTAAAAATCAATACTTATATTCAAAGATGTAAGGTTCTTTTCCCTCCTTATTAACAGATATGCTAGTAGTATTCAATCAGTCAGGCACACCAAAGACTTAGGTAATGGGTTGAAGAGAAACGAAGGGGCAGATCCCATGGAGAAGTCCAGACACCAACTTCCTTGACTTAAATACCTCAGGACTGTGTTGTCTATAAAAGTAGTCACAGTCATGTGGGACCATTGAACACCTGAATGTGGCAAATCTGAAATGAAATGTGGTATAAGTACAAAACACACATCTCAGATAATCAGATAATCAATGAACAGCAATCGTGCTTTGGATAAACCATACTGGTTATGGATATAACCTCTCCACAAAGCTACATACATCAGATTTCAAAAACCAAGCATGACTTTGAGCCAAATATATATATATATATATGTCTATATATGTATATGTATATATACATATACATAATTTATTATGATCAATTATTAATTAATAGTTCATAATTCTTGAACCAACTTCATGGCATGTACATATTGGGTGAAATAGATTGGATACAATGAGTGATATAAATCACTTTTGTCTCTTGAAATTTTAGTTTAACTGATTTTAGAAAACTTCAAAAAATATTTAAATAAAATAATAAAAAAAATTGCACACATGGAAAAACCTGTCAAGTGACCAAATCATGGGACCTGGGGATAGAGAGATCTTCAGGCTGAAAACTCTGAGGCCTTCTCAGGGTTGAGGAGAGTATCTCCCCTTTGGCTAGCCCAGCAGCCACAGCAATCTCCTCTAACATATAAACTACCCAGCACCCTTCCAAATTTTCCAGTAGGAACAGGAGAGATTTAATGGGAAAGCAGCTCAATGACTGAAAACAGTAACAGAGAAGGTTCAACCAGCACCAACCAGTTCAGCAAATTCTCAGACAATGACTTTAGTTACACCATTGGGAGATAGAACAATGCTCACTAATTAACTTTTATTGATCTATTTTCTGATGATTCCATTCATCATTTTGTTGTAATAATATGAAATAAATTTGTTTGTGCCTGCTAAAGAGGCAGGTTTGGGGGCTGGAATGGAAACTGGGGACATTGATGGAGGGAAGGTCACACTAGTTAGTGGAGTAGGAACATTGAATACCTGAAACAACCATATTATGAATAACTTTGTAAATCACTGTGATTAAATTAAAATTTTAAAAATATTTACATGCATGTCTTAATCATATTCCTATGGGACAATGCAAACATAGAAAATGTAAGAAGAAAAGAGGAGACTCATCTATACATAGTTCAGTATTAAAGAGTGCTAGTTGTTCTTGAAAAGGGCTTATCTTTAGGACAAGAGTTCTCCAGGTGTGCCCCCCAGATCGCTATCTTCAGCATCAAAGGAGGCATCTTTGAATTGCAAGTTGTCCTAACCTGAGGCCTAGGAACCAGAAATTGCATATAGCCTCCAGTAATCTGTGGTAGATAGAAAATTTCAGGTAACTTTTCAGCTGGCTATAATTTGTAAACATATGCTTTAATAAAGGGACAAAATTTAGGCAACAATATGGGAATCAGGAAGATAGCACGGCTAGTTGGAGTTTTCAAAGATGCCTTAAAGTGCACTAAGCTTATCCAAAAGGCAATGAATTCAGCAAGCTGCCAGACATAGGCTTTTAGCAAAGGGTCATTTCTGAGGAAAAATCCTGAGCAAGTAGATGGTGGTTAAATGGTTCAATTACTTTCAAGATTCAGCATCATCTTCTGAGCTGTCATTATTTTGTTTCTTCGATACATGTGATTTTTTGCCTACATGACAGCTTTGAGTAGCAAAGAGGCATGTGTGAAACTTGGCATTTGGAACCATTTTGAGATGCTTTAATGACCTCATTTTCAAAAAAAAATCAAGTTGGTTACCACTGGAAGGAAAATAGTATATATTTATCTTTGGGGTAGAAATGGGCAGGAAAAGATTGCATTATTTAGTTTTGTCTAGGTTTCATGTAAAACAATATCTTTAAGCAAGAAACTCTGTTTCCAACACCAAATTTTGAATCATCATTGAAAAATTGCCCATTTCACTGATAATAAAACCATAGACTAATATTTTATTTCCTAAAAAGTGCTGGAAAAGAACACACTGGAAAAGAAATCACGTTCACACTGGAAAAGAACACATGAGGCATCTTACAAACTAAATGGCGTAAACATCAACACAAACACATGCAGAGACGATTTCGTTACGGCATAATACAGAGAGCATCATTTTCATTCTCTATGCTCAATGACATAAAACTGACTAAAATAAAAATGGAAACTATTTTGTCATTATATCACTAAAGATATCCTTTTGACATTTTCATGATTAACAGTAATACATTATTAGACATACCATTTTCAAATTAAGTAACAAAGTAACATTTTTAATGTCTATCTAAGAAGGACTATGGATAACTAATATCTAACACATACTAATGGTGACAAGATTAATAAAAATAAATGGCTGAAAACTGTAAAATATTGTAGTGTAGATATATGTCCACCAGAAACATTCCTTTCTGTACAGAAATAGCCAAAATAGACATTAAATATACATAACTATGAAATTAAATCAGTGAAAGGTAAAGCAAACAGTTCCTGTACAAATGTAGTTATCTAAGGAAAGGGCTCAGTTTAAAATTAGATAAGGATTTTACTGGGTTGTTATGCGTATGTATGTGTGTGGGGGAAGGCAAAGGAGCTTCATAGGAAGAGCCCCTAAGAATAACACAAGCCTGCATAGGAAGCAGATGAGGTCCTAAGGGAAAACCAGTGGAAGAAGAACCAGGGATAAAAAGAGAGAAAGTTAGGAACTGGTTCTTGGCGTTTTAAAAATGACTATATTCTATTTGGGATTTTTTGGATTGCATTTAATGGGCAGATGATATAACTTAGTGCCATCAGATTTATTTTAAAATGTTATGCTAATCATTCGTATTATTTTTGACATGCACCTTTCTCACTGGTGTGAGATGGTTTCTCATTGTCATCTTTATTTGGGTTTACCTAATAATAAGTGATAATGAGCATTTATTCATATGCCGATTGGCCATCTGTTGATAATCCTCAGTCCTTGCTCATTTCTTCTCCCGATTTTTTGACAGTGTTTTTGGACTTTTTTTTTTTGTTGCTGACCTTTGTGAGTACTTTATATATCTTGGATATCAACCCTTTATCTGATGTGTTGACAGCAAATATTTTCTCTCATTCATTGGCGGGGTTGTGGTGAAAAAGGAACTCTCATCCACTGCTGGTGTAATGTTGTCTGGTTCAACTCCTATGGAAAACAGTATGGAGAGTTCTCAGTAAACTTAAAATTGAACTATCATAGGAGCCAGCAATTCTACTTTTGGGCATTTGACCCCAGGGTAGAAAAACATTAATTCAAAAGGACATATGCACACCACTCTCTATTGCAACACTCAGTACAATAATTAAGATTTGGATCGCTTCTCGGCCTTTTGGCTAAGATCAAGTGTAATAATTAAGATTTGGAATCAAACTAGATGTTCTGCAACAGGTGAGTGGATGATGGAAATGCGGTATATATACACAATGGAATATTACACAGCTGTAAAGAATGATGAAATCATGCAATTTCCTGCAATATGAATGGACCTGGAAGATATATTAAAAAAGAAAGTCAGAAGAAGGAACAACACAAGATGATATCACTTACATATGGCATTTAGAGTAAGTGGATGAGGAATTAAATGGTTTAAGGGGGGATGGCTAGATCACCCATGGTGATATAGGCCAGAGCACAGGGAGGAGAAGGAAAGAAATAGATTGAAAGAGAAGAAATGATAGATAAGAAGCAATGGGGGCTTGGGTCAAAATGATGCATATGTATTATATATGATATATATATCTGCATATATACATATACATATATATCTGTTGCAGTTCATCAGTAAATGTACAAGATGAGAGCCTACTACTGATAATATACCATTCACACAGCAGAGCTTGGCAAGCTACCCGTGTCGTATATGATATGCCAAAAACCAGAAACAATTATAGACCTCATTCCCATGACCTGAAGGAATGGTCTGAGGCTCTTCATATTCCTGGAGCAAGCAGATGCACTGGGCATACACTAGCATATGACCGGACATATGGAGATATTACTGGTGCCTGCTCAAGTAAATCGGTAAACAACAGGAAGACAAATGATACAAGTGACGTGATCTGTCAAAATTATATGTATATATATATATATATATATATATATATATATATATATGTATATATAAAACAGTAGTGGTAAGGAATTATAGAGCTAAATATTCAAACCAAAGCCAACACCACTGAAATCATGAGACCCAAACTTTAATAAGAAAACTTAAAAGATGCTTGTCAAGATGGCAGGCTGAGACTGGGGCAGGGGGTGGCAAGAGAGGGAATCTGGAAACACAGTGGATGAAAGTTGACACTGGTGGTGGTTTGGTAATGGAACTTTGTATCAAAAATTCAAATATTAATAACTTTGTAACTTATAGTTCTTTAATAAATTAAAATTTTGGGAAAATTATATTGGCTTGGACTAGAAGGATAGTACAGTTGGTAAAGCTCTTGCCTTGTATTTAGCTGACTGAGGTTCTATCCTGAGCAGCCATATTGTTCTTCAAGCATTTCCAGGAGTAATTACTGAGTGCAGACACAGGAGTAACCCCTTAGCATTGCTGGATGTGAACAAAAATTTTAAAAAGAAAGAAAAGAAATAATTTTACTGGCTTCAATACTGATGAAAAGAAAAATGGGAAAAGCGGTGAATACCATGTTGCAGAAAATAGACCAATTTAGTCTATTTTTATGTGAATTGTGGCAAAGATAATGGTGAATTAGAAGCATGGTGGCTTTGGAAATGGAAACGAGGAAAGAAGAGAATAAAGGTAAACAATTCGTAGTCACGGAGTCAACATGATTTGGTGGTGAACCAAATGCATAGAACATGGTAGAAGATGTCTCTGAAGTTTCTAACTTAAGCAAGAACATTTGACTCTAATGAAGGAGTAATATTAATGGTAGTGGTTAATACTAGGAATTTTGAATGTATACACACATAAATCATTTAAGTGGAAATGAAAAGCCATTTGGAACTGACAGACCTCTGAGTGGAAAATAGAAGTCTGGTTAAATGAAACCAGGGAAGTGGATGAGGTTTTCCTGGGGCTTTTGGTGGAATGAATGGAGAAATTGATTCTAGGGCAGTTGAAGGCAGATTTGGAACCAACTAAGGAGAGTAGATAGAAATGGCTAAAGAGGGAAAAAGTAGCAGAATATGGTATTAGAAAATCAAAAGATGAGCTGGAGTGATAGCATAGCAGGTAGGGTGTTTGCCTTGCACAGCCAACCTGGGTTTGATCCCCAGCATCTCATATGGTACCTCAAGCACTGCCAGGAGTAATTCCAGAGTCAGGAGTAACCCTGAGCATCGCAAGTGTGACTTAAAAAGAAAAATAAAGGCAAAAGAAAGAAACAATTGCGGCAGGAGCAATTGCAGTGACAATGTCAAAGGCAGCTAAGGCAGCAAATGAAATATGGATTGAGAAAAGTTTGCTGCAGGATAAATAGAAAAATCTGAGGAGTGTGTATATGTGTGTGTGTGTTTGTGTGTGTGTATGTGTCTCTGTGTGATCGATTGACAGAACTTGAGAAAGCAAAGGGGCATGGGATTCCATTGTTATGGTAGATAGGGAACATTATGCACTGAAATAAGTGCTGGGCAAATGGAAAATCTTTCTATCTGGTAATTTTAATTTCTTGAATTGTCAAGATTAGTACAATCTACTGGAGTGAAGGGAGATACAGAATGGAGAGGATTGCAGCAGTCATTCCTGAGAGTGCAAAAACTAGCTGACTGGGACAATGTTATAAAACAATTAAACAAAGTAAAACTGCAGTAGAGGGTAGTGACTGCAATTTTTTTGCTGATTCAGTCCAATAGCTTGTGCAGATCCTCCTTAGAGGTCAACATTATTACTGGAGATGATCCATGACCCAGGTCATTGTTTAAGAGTCATGTGATCTCAGACACCTCACTTATCCCCTCTGTACCTCAGTTTTTTCATTTGTGGATTGGGAATAATTAACACCCCCTCAAATGCACTGTGGGATTGTCAACAAGTTAATTGACATGAAAAACTTCAGCTTTGGGAGTGGGGCAGACTGGAAAGATGGTGCAAAGGATTGGGTTGAAACCATAGAGTAAGGAATTATGTCAAAAAGCACAGGAACTGCAGACACTAACTGATTTTAGTAACCTCTAGATTACTTTGTAATTACTGGAAGTTCTGATATGTATTATAACTGATACTTTTGTTTACAGAAGCTTAATATTCACGGAAAATAAATAGCATTATCTGACTCTATTATATGACTGTCATTCTATACTTTGACATTGGAATTCCCAAATGTTAGGAATTTACATAAAAACATTGGCTTTGGTGGATTTTTAAAGAATTTTATTTGGAGCAAATATTGTGTGTGGCACTTTATGTTCTGAATGCCTGTAAAATGAGAAAAAAAATTTAAAGAGAAAAAAACTTAGGCAATATTAAGGGAATCCCCTCAAGTTAAGGCAATTTTGTTTAAAGGCTGTAAATTTGCCAACTGTTTATGTTCTTTTCCTTGAGGTCAGCAATGCAATTTAAGCCAGAAAAACAATCATTTTGGCCCAAGCTTGACTTGCTGTGGAATAAACAAGCTCCAAAACTAAACTTCCAAAGGAGCTCTCTGCATTGCTGATGTGCTGAGACGTACAGAGGGGCTATTTCATCTTAGAGTCTTTATTTTGTATGGCCATTCAGATCATGCATTGGGACCGTGGCCTTGTGTCATAAACATAAATGGATTTTAGACAACAACATTCATTTCCAGGTAGGAAAATGACCAAGGTTTCCTATGTAAGAATATTGCTCAAGAGCCCGTTGTGCTCACTCTAAATAGAAAACATGAGTTCATGCATTAATAGGCAAATAAACAAAATACAATTATAACTAGGATACGACCACAAGGGAGTACAGAAATCTTAATTTTGTTATTGCTCATATAAATGATAATTTTTAATTTAGAAGAAACATTTAGATGTGGAGATGGTGAAAAGATAAATCAAGGTAGTGTGTCTTAAGTACAAACATTGCTACTCTTATCTCAAAGATGACCTAAATCTGTGGTTTCTCAGGAATTGTTAATAAACATGTTTCAATTATTAGGGATAGTTTATATATTCATCTATTAAAGAGACATATATTGAAGGCTTCGTATGTGTAAGTGACTATGAGAATCACTAAAACAATGATGACATTCCTCACTCTACACGGGCTTCTGTTCTGACAGATTAGAGTCAAGTCCCAGCTTAAAAATAGAATTTTATTGGAGCCCAAGTAAGGGACCTAATCAAAACTGAAGAAGAGTAAGTCTACCTAGAAGTATGACTTTTTTTTTCTTTTTGGGTCACACCCGGCGATGCTCAGGGGTTACTCCTGGCTTTGCACTCAGGAATTACTCCTGGCAGTGCTCGGGGACCATATGGGATGTCGGGGATCGAACCCGGGCCGGCACAGGCCGGCGCGCGTGCAAGGCAAACGCCCTACCCGCTGGGTTATCGTTCCAGTCCCAGAAGTATGACTTTTGAGTGGCTCTTGTGAGGTGAATAGGGACTATTTTGGTAAATAATAAAAGTGACACTGGCTAGTAAGGAAAGGAAATTCAAGCAAGATTCGTGGTATGCATATACAAGAGATTATGATTGTTGGAATGTTATAGGGCACCCATAGAGTTAGAGTCTTGGGTTCCAGGAAGATTGCAAGAAAACTGGGAAAGAATAGTGGCCAGATTCTGAAGACTTTAAAATCTGAGACAAACTGTCTTGACTTTAAAGCATTGGTGAGACAGTGACAGATTTTAAGAGCGTGAGTGATCTAATAAATCTACTCTTTAACCAGGTTGCTCTGACTGCTAGAAAGTGGGACTGGAAGAAGTCCTGGCTGGAAGGCTCAGAGCAGTAAAGAAATGGTCATTGGTGGGGGCTGGAATACATTACAGAGTTGGGGTGTCTTCTTGAGTTTCTTTCCTGGAATCACATTACCTCCCGAGCCATGCTGGGTGTAGCTCTGCAGGTCCCTAAGCCTTGCCTGGTTATTTTTTTTCTATTTAGCAGCTTTTCATTCTCTGGCACTAGCAATGAACTGCTGATCGAGTTGGTATAGCATTGCTGGAACTATCTCTTGAGTCCTCTGAACTTTAGTTTGGAGACAATTCTCTCAGCAAAACCCAAATAAAATAAAAATGACAATGCGCCACTTTGAAATTGTGAAAATTGGATTACAGAGGAGTGTATAAAGATATGGGGGGCAATGCTAAAGAGAATAAGATTGATAAAACTGGAAATGTATGATATAGGAAGAACAGGAATAAAAACTGTGACCTTAACGTTTGCTTATGTACTTGGCGAAGAGGTAGATCTTTCGGAGAGAAGTAATTCAGAATATGGGATTCAGAATTAACGTTCTAGGAACTTTGAGTTTTAAATGTTCTAAAGAATGTTAATAGAAATAAGAATGATGATGTGATGGAAACTAAAAAAGATTTCAATAAGGAATCAAGAGATGGTGAGTAGAAGAAGTTGTAAAGATTTCCATTGAGGGCTGGAGCGATAGCACAGCAGGTAGGGCGTTTGTCTTGCACCCGGCCGACCAAAGTTCAATCCCCAGCATCCTATATGGTTCCCCAAGCACTGCGAAGAGGAATTTCTGTGTGCAGAGCCAGGAGTAACCCCTGGGCATTGCAGGAGTGTAACCTAAAAAGCAAAAAAAAAAAAAAAAAAAAAAAAAAGGCTTCCATTGAATCTGATTGCCAACAGATCCTAGGTGGTCTTAGCAAAAGTAATTTCTAAGATTTTTGAAGAAGAAGTTAGATTTCTATGGACTTCAAAGAGATGTGTCATATCAAATATATAAACTATATATACATAAAGTTTTATTTGGAGGCAAACTGGGGGGTAGGGTTGAGGGGCAGAGAACAGAGGACTGAGCTGAAGTTTATTCAGCCAACTTTGAGATTCACCCTCCAGGATTATTTTTTATTTATTGTGTTGTCAGAGGTTGAACTCATGTATAATACATGCATGACAAGTGCTCTGCTACTGAGCTACAGTTATTATCGTCAAATGGGTGTTGGGACAAAAATCAAGTGGATAATGAAATAGTTTAAGTTGGAAAGGGGTTAATTTAGAGATAAGATTGACTAGAAGGAAATAGGGTCAATTGTGTACATGACAGAAATGAGAGATCCTATATTACCAGCAATAGTGGCTGCTTATCTGGAAGAGTGCTTTTCCACTCTCTCACTACAGCTTTTTTTTTCTTTTTGGGTCACACCCGACGATGCTCAGGGCTTACTCCTGGCTCTTTTCTCAGGTATTACTCCTGGCATTGCTCAGGGGCCATATGGGATTCTGGGGATCAAATCCGGGTCGGCTGGAAATGCCCTCCCTGCTGGACTATCGCTCCGGCCCCTCAATAAAGCTTTTAAAATCAGTTTAAAAACTAGTCATCTAAGACATGACTTCCCTTCCTTTGCTCACTGCAGTACTCTAAATGCAAAAAAAAATTGCAAATTCAAAATGAGAATGGTGCTCTTTCCTCTCTTAACAGTCTTTTTTAAACCTGAAGTATGCTGTAATGCTGCACTGGCCCCTCCTCCAAGATTTTATTTAACTAGGGAGATTAAAAGCACATGCCATCCTTGTGACAGCATTTAATTCTGTCCCCCTCTCTGTTTTCAAAAGTTACAACTATTCCAATGAATTGTAAAATATTGAATGGCTGGGACTGTGTTGTATTTTTTTTTCAGTGCTGGGGCAATGAGATGTTTCAGCTAAATCTCTGGGTTTAGGAAAGGGAGAGATTATGCAAGAAAGAGGTAGATTTTATTAGAATGGGATAGTTTATGCTGAAGAGAGATTATCACATGTTTTACTGGGGGTGCTCCCACCCAGTGGTGCTCAAGTGTTACTCCAGGCCCCGAACTCATGAATCACTCCTGGTGGACTAGGAGGCCATATAGGATGCCAGGGATTAAATCTGGGAAGACTGCATTCCAGATATGTGCCCATACATCTGTGCTATTGCTGCGGCCCCCTAAGAAAGGCTTTTATTCCCTACCAAAATTTTATGTGTATATTTTAACCTCCCATATGGGGAGCTAAGAATTTTCATGTGGGGAAATTAGATAACATGACTTTCTGAAACTTCATTCTGTTTAAAGAGTGGTGGACTGAAAAACAATTGAGTTTATTTAGTTGAGGAACAAAAAGCATATACAATAAAGCACAATTTGGGATATAAACCAGGAAAATTCACATTTAACACAATGCAGAATTTTATGATGTTGGTGAGATTGTGGGAAAAGTCTGTTGATCATTCTTGGTTTCTTGATGAGTTTCACTGAAATGTTCAGAAAGAAGTTTCTGTATTGTCATCATTGAGATACACAGAAGGAGAAAGGGGGTGATAATGTTAGGGAATGATGCATTCAATTTTAGACATTCTAAAATATTTCCTTTCTAGTAAACATTGGTTAAGTGCACTGGAAAAAAAAATCAGATCAAGAAACTGTATTTTGAACTCTAAAGAGGAGCCAAGGTTGGAATGAAAACATGTTATTAAAAACATTTACATTGATTTCCCCTAAGTAGACTTTATAAACCACTCCTACTGCCAAGACTGTGGTGGCTAAGCAAAGCATCTGGTTGAAATTCCACTGACCTTTAGATACACCCAAGTTTTCATATGATACTCATTTTCATTCCAAATGGAACAGCACAGCCCCAGGGACTGTACTTTCTGGAGCATTTGAGCAATAAGGAGAATTTGTGCAGCACTTGCATTTCACATGCAGATTTTCAAGCCAACTCGACTCCAAACACTGAGTAAGGCACTTTTAAACATTTGCACATTCAAGTTTGTCTCTTTGCATCAGGGGTTTGCAGACTGATTGTGAGAAAGATGTTTAGAAGTTAAAGTATTTGATTCAGCTCCAATTTTTAGCCTACCAGAGCATATAGACAGGGCAATAAGAGAGTGGGTTTCAAGGATATTAATGTTTAGAAATCAAGAAGGAAGATAGATCCAAGATGTGCTATATAATTCTCAGATTCCAGTCCTTTATAGCTTGAGTGTAAGACTAGACCAACTGCTTAGTATAGGCTTTTCCCCCTATGATAACTTAGTCTTAATTGCTTCTTTTCATCTGTCTCTAGGTTTTTAGCATTAATTAGAATTCTATATTTGTGCCTGTATAACTCTATATTTGTATACCAACTCATGCCTTTCTTAAATGTAAAGCTAGGTGAGTAGTTTGCTTTGTATTTTAAAAAGTGGGAGATTTCACAAATAAACAGAATCAAAATGAAAAGGGGGACATCACAACAGAAACCACAGAAATCCAAAAGATCATCAGAAATTACTTTGAGAGTCTGTATGCCATGTAACATGAGAAACTAGAAGAAATGGACAAATTCCTGAAGTCCTATAATGGACAAATTCCTGAAACAAGAAGACCTTCAATACCTGAATAAGCCTATCACCATTGTCGAAATTGAAACAGTAATTAAAATCTGCCCAAACACAAAAGCCCAGAAGGTTTCGCTAGTGAATTCTACCAAACCTTTAAGGAGGACCTATTCCCAGTCCTTTACTAGCTCTTCCAGGTAATAGAAGAAACAGAAATAATCCCAAACAGCTTCTACGAGGCACAGTCACCCTGATACCCAAAGCAGGGAGAGACAACACAAAGAAAAAAAAAACACAGAACAATCTCCCTGATGAAGACAGATGCTAAGATCTTCAACAAAATACTAGCAAACAGAATCCAAAGACTCATCAAAAAGATTATACATCATGACCAAGTAGAATTCATCCCAGGAATGCAAGGATGGTTCAACATTTGCAAGTCAATTAACATAATACATCATATCAATAAGAGAAAAAATAAAAACCATATGATCACATCAATAGACACAGAGAAAGCATTTGACAAGATCCAACACCCGTTCATGATTAAAGCACTCCAGAAAATGGGAATTGGAGGAATTTTCCTCAATATAGTCAAAGCCATGTAACAAAAGCCCACAGTATCATTCTCAATGGGGGAAAAATTGAAAGCCTTCCCTCTAAGATCAGGAACAAGACAAGGTTGCCCACTCTCACCTCTTTTATTCAATATAGAACTGGAAGTACTTGCCATAGCAATCAGAGAAGAAGAGGCCATTAAGGGCATCCAGATAGGCAAGGAAGAAGTCAAGCTATCATTATTTGCCGATGACATAAAATTATACCTAGAGAACCCTAATCTATCTACCAAAAACTCCTAGAAACAATAAATACATGTAATAAAGTGGCAGGGTAAAAATCAACACCCAAAAGTCTGTGGCTTTCCTATATACAAATAATGAAAGAGAAGAAAGGATACAATAAAACAATTCCATCCACAATTGTGCTACAGAAAATCAAATACCTAGGAATCAGCTTAACCGTGTATAAAGGATCTGCATAAAGAAAACTACAAGGCACTGCTCCAAGAAATAAAAGAGGACACGAGGAAATGGAAACACATTCCCTGCTCATGGATAAGGAGAAACAACACTGTCAAAACGGTAATATTCCCAGAGCTTTGTACAGATTCATTGCAGTCCCTATAAGGACACCCATGATGTTCTTCAATGAAATTGACAAAACACTCCTGAAATTTGAAAACCGCTAGCGGCCGCAGTTCATCAATAAATGCTTTATTTAGAGGTGACTACAAGAGTATGCCACCCGCACAGCAAGCCTGGCAAGCTGCTCGTGTCGTATTTGATGTGCCAAATACCAGTAACATTTATATTAGGTCATTCCCATGACCTAATATAATGGTTTGAGGCTCTTTATGTTCCTGGAGCAAGCTGATGCCTTTGGGTTCTACTAGCATGAGACAGGACATATGGAGATATTACTGGTGCCCTGAAATTTGTATGGAATAATAAGCCCCCCAAGGATTGCTAAAGCAATCCTCGGGAAAAAAAGAAAATGGAAGTCATTACCATTCCAAACTTCAAGCTGTACTACAAAGCAGTAGTAATTAAAACAGTGTGGTATTAGAATTAAAAACAGACCTGTGGACCTATGGAATAGAATTGAGTATCCTGAATCCCATCCTCAAACACATCATCATTTAATCTTTGATAAAGATACAAAGTGTCCGAAATGGAGCAAAAAAGCCTCTTCAACAAGTGGTGCTCCGGAAAAATGGGCCGTAACATGTAAAAAAATGAATTTAGATCTCTGTCTAACATCATGCACAAAATCAGACCAAAATGGATTAAAGATTTCAATATCAAACCTGAATCCATAAAGTACATTGAAAAAAATATAGAATAAACCCTACACAACATTGAAACTAAAGGCATCTTCAAAGGTAAAACACCACTAACAAAGCAACTAGAAGAAAAGATAAATAGATGGGACTACATGAAAATAAAAAGCTTCTTCAACTCAAGAGAAACAGTGATGAAGATTCAAGTGATGAAGTCCACAGAATGGGAAAGAATAATCACCCAATACCCATCTGATAAGGGGTTACTATCCAGGATATATCAGGCACTGGCAGAACTTTACAAGAAGAAAACAGCCAACCTATCAAAAAATGGGGAGAAGAAATGAACAGAAACGTCAACAAGGAAGACATTCAAATGGCCAAAAGACATATGAAAAAATGCTCATAATCATTAATCATCAGAAGATGCAAGTCAAAACAACAATGAGATATCTCACACCACAGGGACTGGCTCATATCAAAATGAGCAAGAACAACAAGTTCTGGCATGGATATGGGGAAAAGGGGACTCTCATCCATTGCTGTTGGGAATGAAGACTGGTATAGTCTTTTAGAAAACAATATGGGCATTCCTCCAAAGACTAGAAATTGAGCTCCAACTTGACCCAGCCATATCACTCTTTGGAATATACCCTGGGAAGCCAAAAACATACAGCAGAAACACCATCTGTACTTTTATTTCATAGCAGCACTATTCACAATAGCCAGAATCTGGAAACAACCTGAGTGACCGAGAATTGATGACTGGATAAAAAACTTTGTTCATGTACACAATGGAATACTATGCAGCTGTTATAAAAAATGAAGTTATGAAATTTGCCTATAAATGGATGGACATGAAGAGGATCATGTTGAGTGCAATTAGCCAGAAGGAAGAAGACAGATATAGAATGATGACTGCATTTATTTGCATGAAATAAATATATACATATACATATATACATATTATGATACCAATATCAAAGGTCAAGTGAATCATGGATCAGGAGGTCTTTTCAAAGGTGGAAATTACCACAAGCATGTGGGAGTCAGAGATTAGTAAGACAGAGAATGGAACAGTGTGCTAATAATTGTTGAAAGTGCTAATATCAATCTAGAGCTGAGCATTAAATACAGGCAAAAAGATACACATGACAACCTCTAAATGTATGTATTGTAATCCACAATTTATGGAAGGAAGAGAAAAGAGAGAGAAAGAGAAAAGATAAAGAACCTGCCAGAGAGGCAGGCTATGGAAGTTGGGAGGGAATTGGGGACATTGTTGATGGGAAATGGGCACTGGTGGAGGGAAGGGTGCTGGAACACTGAATGACCAAAACCCAAATATGAACATCTTTGTAATTGTATATCTCATGGTGATAAAATAAAATATTAAAAAATGGGAGATTTCAGATGTAATTAAGAATTTAAAATGGGGAGAGTATCATGAATTATACAACTGAATTATTATTCTTGGAATTATACAATTTGCAGATTTAATGTCCTAACCATAGTCTTTACTGGAGTCAGAAAGATAAGGTTATATGAGATGTGAGAAATCGAGTAAAATATTTTTATATTTATAGGAGAAAGGGATCATCAGGCACATGGTGCCAATGGTATCTATGAAAATGGAAATAAACTTTCCCTGGAACTCTTCAAATGAACTGAGACCGTCCAACCTGTCTCAATTCATTTGGAGAGTGATGCCTCCAAATGAAGACAATGCCTCAATTCTAATCCATCCATCCATCCATCCGCCTGTCAGTCCATTTGTCCGTTCGTCCATCCGTCCATCCATCTGTCCATCCGTCCATCCGTCCATCCATCCCTCTGTCCATCCAACCATCCGTCCCTCTATCCCTCCCTCCCTCCCTCCTTCCCTCCCTCCATCCATCCATCCATCCATCCATCCATCCATTGATCCATCGATCCATCCATCGATCCATCCATCCATCCATCGATCCATCGATCCATCCATCCATCCATCCATCCATCCATCCATCCATCCATCCATCCATCCATCCATCCATCCATCCATCCATCCATCCATCCATCCATCCATCCATCCATCCATCCATCCATCTATCTATCTATCTATCTATCTATCTATCTATCTATCTATCTATCTATCTATCTATCTATCTATCTATCTATCTATCTATCTATCTATCATCTATCTACCATCTATCGGTCTATTGATCTATTGATCTATCGATCTATCAATCTATCTAATCTATACTGCTTTTCTGGGCCCCCACACAGCCATTTTCAGGAGGATTCCTGACCATGTGCTCAGAGTTGCTCCCGAAAGTGCTCAGGGAACGACGTGTTGCTCAGGATTAAACCAAGGTCTACCCAAAATGCAAAGCACATTTGCCATCACTTTCAGCTATATTAATGCCCCATCAATCCCTTGATTTTAGATGAGTAGAATTTAGACTTTTTAAGAATAGTGCAGTAATGACTTGTGTTGTTTTAAAGGTATAAACTTGTAACAATTTGCTTCAGAGGCAGTAGAAAAATAGAACATCACTTTTGAGTTGATTTGTCAATGAAGCTAAAGAAGGAAATGCATAGTGTTTCCAATGGATATTCAAAAGAATTTTGGAGTTTTTATTTACTATTATTGCTGTTCTTAGTGCTCTTAAAAGGAGTCTCTGGAGTAGTTAAAGGTTTGGTCTCACTCTAGTTAGAAACAGTATGCATAAATAGTTTATTTTTAGCAGCTTGTTATTTCATTAAAATCACTGCATCACTGTCTTCCCATTCATCATCGATTTGCTAGAGCGGGCACCACTAACATCTCCATATGTTCTGTCTCATGCTAGTAGAGCCCAAGGGCATCTGCTTGCTTCAGGAACATAAAGAGCCTAAAACCATATAGTTAAATATAATACTTTATTTAAATAAACCAATTAAATAAAATTGTTTATTTTAAGCAGTTGGCAGTCACTAAACAAACTGTATTACAACTGGCTTGTACTTTATTGAAGCTTTTGTGATCTATCCTTAGATGCTTTATGTGTATTAAAAAAATTCTTCACTCACTGCTTCCAGAATGGTACCTCACTCCACTGGATTTGGTTGAATTCCCTGCTTAGATTTAAATTTGTAGGCAGTATTTTAGGATATTTATAACCTGCAGGGAAAACATGGAAATTTATTTATGAGTTGTAAGTCCTGGCTTGCACTGTTCATTTTCAGAAATCAAAAGTACATCATCTCTGCCAACGTGATTTTTTTATGAAGGCCCACGCAGAACCTCAAGAATATTGGCACACTCTCTTTTTGTTTTAATGGTGTAAATGTTTCAAGCTTGTAAATCGCACGTCTTGTGTTGTCAAGCAGTGAGGGAACACCCAAGGAGAGCTGAGTCACATGGTTTAGCAGAACTGACTGGGTTTGTGAAGATTGTGATAACTAATTGCTCTGCTCAGCTATGACTGCCAAAAAGCCCCAGAGAGGAATACATCCATGAGTCATATGAGTTTTTGGAGATATACTGACAACCCTAGAATTAAACTGACATTGCCTCCAAATTGAGAAGACATTTGAAGAAAGCAGAATTCACATTAGCTGGTATAACAGTGTGAAACCTAAATCAGTGAAAGAAGCTGGAAGAAGAAATAAAAATTTTCCTGTATAGAGAAGAGGCACATTTTTCATGGACTCCCCAACAAGCTCTGCTCAGTGTCTTTTGTCTACCGGGCACAGCACTTATTTTCAGAACAAAATAATTTGCTTCCAACTATTGGTGTGTGAAAACAACCAAACTAAGCTGAGGAGAAGGTCTCAGTCATGCTCTTTATTGTAACACAGAATATTAGAGAATGTGCTTTCAATTATCTATTTTCCCTTGTAATCTTATTATTTTCAAATGCCTTGTGATGTTAAAGGGACATCAAGTGTATACTTTAATTGCTGAGACTGTTACTATTAGGAGAGGTGAAATAATGTCACTGAGCATTGTTATATAAATAGTCTTGGTAGGTGCTGCTCAATGGATTGTAATAACTCATGCCTACCATCGATACTATGGTATTATATTTTATTTTTAATATTTATTTATCTCTTTATTTGTTTGTTTATTTATTTAGGTTTGGGGCTATACCTGATAGCGTTCAGGACTTACTCCTGACTCTGCACTCAGGGATTACTTCTGTCAAGAATGGGAGGACTGATAGAATGCCAGGGACTGAACCTGGGAACTCCACTCAATGCCTTATATGCTCTACTATTTCTCTGGCTCCTAATATTTATTATTTTTTTAAATTACCTGAAACACAATGCAAACAATCTGAGTGACCAAAAACAGAGGACTGGATAAAGAAACTAAGGTACATCTTACACAATGGAATACTGTGTAGCTGTTAGGAAAAACAAAGTTATGAAATTTGCCTATAAGTGTATGGACAAGGAGAGTATATACTGAGTGAAATCAGTCAGAAGGAGAAGGACAGATATAGAATGACTGCATTCATTTGCAGGATATTAAAAAAGTATGATACAAATATCCAAGATCAGGCAAACCAGGGCCTTAAAGGAATGGTCAATGTTTCGAATCTACCACAAGTGTGTGTGAGTCAGAGGTTAGATAAGACAGTGAAGTTATCAATGTTCTAATAATTGTTTAAAATGGTAATGCCATACTAGAAATGTGCACTGAATGTAGGCAAAGGTAACATGATAACTCCTAAATGTATGTATTGCAAGTCACAATTTGTAAGAGAAGGGAGGAGGAAGAGGAGGAGGAAGAGATGAATAAGAAGAGGAGGAGAAGGAGACGAATAAGAAGAAGAGGAGGAGGAGGAGAAGGAGGAGGGAAAGGGAAAGGGAAAGAAGAAAGGAAAGAGAAAAGAAAGAGAATGAAAAAAAGAAAGCGAAAACAAAGATAAAGAAAAAAGAAAGAGAGAATGAAAGAAAGAAAGAAAGAAAGGAAGGAAGGAAGGAAGGAAGGAAGAAAGAAAGGAAGGAAGGAAGAGGGAAGAAAGGAAGGAAGAAAGGAAGAAAGGAAGAGAAGAAGAAAAGTGCCTGCCATAGAAGTAGGCTGTTGGACAAGGGAATCTGGGGACATTGGTGGTAGGAAATGGGCACTGATGGAGGGATGGGTGCTGGAACACTATATGACTGAAACCCAATCAAGAACAGTTTTGTAATTGTATATCTCATGGTGGTATAATCACTTCACTTGTATCACTTGTCTTCCCATTGTTCATTGATTTGCTCAAGTGGGCACCAATAACATCTCCATACTTCCTGTCACATGCTAATGTAGCCCAAGGGCATCTGCATGCACCAGAAATGCCAAGAGGCCTCAAATCTTTCATTCAGTTCATGGAATGATGTCTATAATTGCTACTGGTTTTTGGCATATCAAGTATGACATGGGTAGCTTGCCAGGCTCTGCTATGTGGATGGTATACTTTCAGTAGTAGCTCTCAGTTTGTTCATTTATTGATGAATCATGTGGTGGCTTCATGCACATAGAGGAGAGCTCAGCTATTCTCTTGGGTGGAGTTCTGACCAGCTGTGGAGTTCGATGCTGAAAATTGCAGCTTTCGTGGTATTAGAATTCTTCTGGCTTCTTGTGAGGCTCCTATTGGGATGGCGGGCCAGGGATAGAACCGCCTTCCCTCCTGGATGCCTCATGATCAGATGAGCACAGGGAGAGCCAGTAGCAGCTCTGCCCCATGTATCTGTGTCCACATGTTATTTATCAAGAGAAATTTGGTTTTGGTATAGTAGGATAAATGGGAACTCTGTACCATGTATTCAATTTTTCTATATATCTAAAAAATTCACATGGGGGTGGAGATATAGTAGAGTCAAGTAGGGTATGTATCTTGCATGCAGCTAACTCAAGTTAGATCTTTGGTATCACATATGATCCCGGATGGTATAATAAAATTTAAAAAATAAGTACCTGGAACATAGACGTAAACAATCAAGGAGCATTTGGCCACCAGTGTTTGATTATGTCTATGCTTTTAGTCCTAGGAAAGTTTACCTTGACCCTTAGTAAGTGTTCCACTTCCTCTAGCACACTGTTTGCATCTATCCCTGCTTGTTTTCTGCTCCTTTTGGCTTAAAGTCATCCTTGCTTTACTTCTGGGGTTGTCAAAACGCTTTAGAAGGTAGAAACTCAAAATTAGGGGATGTAAAGGCAAGTTATCTATTATCTGAATATTGAATTTTCTCAATTCCTTAGCTCATAGCTGAATATATGATAGCATTCAGGTGACTCAAATCCTGAATAACAAAATGTCTCCAGTTAGACTAACTTCGTTCCCTTGGGACTTCCCAACCACTGTTTTTCTCTCTGTTTTTGTTCAGAAAGACATTTATGTTTATAGCCACCTCCATGCCTA
Source organism: Cryptotis parvus (assembly GCA_021461705.1). Classification (NCBI taxonomy): domain Eukaryota; kingdom Metazoa; phylum Chordata; class Mammalia; order Eulipotyphla; family Soricidae; genus Cryptotis; species Cryptotis parvus. The sequence goes on from JAJIBD010021734.1 coordinate 57,170, forward strand.
ACTTTAGGCACCGCAAAGGCATACAACACAGTGTGTAGTGATAGTTCAGTAAATGATTGCAGTGTTTATTCAGTATACTTCTGCAAATACATTCCCCTACTGGTAGAGGAATTAGGGAATCATCCTTCTTGGGATTCCCTCTGTGACACAGGTTTTGGCATAGGAACTCTAGAACACGCCAAATCTACCAATGAGAAGCCTTTTGGCTCTGCCACTTAGATGATTTGCTATGTTCACTCATTTAAGTGTTTGCTAAAAATGTTTATAAAAATGGACCTTCTGGGATGAAAGAATAGCATTCATTTCTAATAAGCAAACATAATCATATAAATCATATGACAAGGCTTTTTTGAACAATGCACACAATTTTCTGTTGTTAAAAGTCTGATATTTTCAATAATTACTTGGCCTGCCTGTGAACATTACATTCTTTTTTTTAATGAAACTAACAATCGCTGACAATGAAAACAAACTGGAGCATAGAAGCCACAATATTACTCCTACTGTGGCCATTTCTAGGATAAAACTGCTTTTGCATGCTCCCTACTAGAGCATTATAGAGAAAGGAAGGAAAACATTAGAATTCAGGAGAATCTAGGAGAAGCTAAAGGAGACAGCAAATCAAATCTAGGGAGCACTTGACTGAGAGAAAATGAACGCTATGAAATTTGGTAATCAAACAGAAGCTTTATGCATCCTGGCAATCTTGTGCCAACACCATGGCAATTCTTTATCACTGTTTAGCAAATGGGTCTAATCAGAGGAGGAAATGAAAGCTTTTGTATGCACTCTCAGAATTCAAAAAATAATTTAAGTTGAGCTCACCAGGACTACTGTAGGGTTAGTCAATTTCTTAAGGCTCTCTAGGGTTATCTTCTACACCACCCTCTTCATACACTTACCTTCTTCACTCACTCCAAAGCAGGTGAATAGTCATGTTCCAGCCTGCTAGCACAAATCAAAACCAGAAGATTTTGGGGCAGGACTGGAGAAAAGGGGCTAAAGGGGTGGTTAGAGAAAGCTCTGGGGAGGAGAATCAATTAAGTTTGGTGAGTATTCACTTCACTTGATCATTTGACATCCCGTTATTCATCGATTTGCTCGAGTGGGCGCCAGTAACATTTCCATTTGACCATATCATGTGCCAGTGTAGCCCAATGGCATCTGGTTGCTTCAGGAATATGAAGAGCCTCAAACTGTTCGTTCAGGGTCTTGACGAAGAAGTCTGACCATCTTGTAGGTGGGCAGCCATGTGATCTTTTGACATCCCGTGAGATCCAATCAGTAACGGCTCTAGTCCAGCGGTCGTCTCCACATCGAATTACATGTTCCAGCCCATCTGATTTTCAATGCCTTGGCAAACGAGACAGCATCCCTGACTCTGGAACAGCAATGGAGGTCGGAACTCCGGATTCCTTCTCTCACTTGAGTGATATTCCAAGCATAGCTCTTTCAATTCCTCTTTGGGAGATCCGAATAGCATTCTCATCCTGCTTTCGTAGGGCCCAGGTCTCTGAGGCATATGTTAATGCAGGGAGAACGGTGGAGTTGAAGAGATGTGCCCGGAGCCAGAGGTTCTTTGTCTTTTTTGCTATTTCTTTCATGCTTTTTGAAGGCATTCCATGCCGCTCTCTTCCTCCTGCACAGCTCAGGTTTTAGGCCATTCATCATATTGACTTCTCGACCTAGGTACACATAACTGCTACATTCAGAGATGTTTGTTCCATTGAGAGTGAATGGGGCCTCTGGAACTAGTTCATTTCTCATAAACATAGTTTTGCTGAGATTCAGCTGTAGACTTATCTTTCCACATTCTTGGTCAAAATCAGCCAGCATTTGTGCCTCTTGGCTAATGTTTGGTGTTGTTAGAATGATGTCATCAGCGAAGCAGAGGTGGTGTAGTTGCCGACTGTCTATCTTCACTCCCAATCCTTCCCATTCTAATTGCTGCATGATGTTCTCGAGGGTGATGCTGAAGAGTTTTGGTGAAATGATATCACCCTGTCAAACCCCTCTTTGACATCGATTGTCACTTCTTTGTAGAATGGTGAGGTCCGGGTGGTGAATCCATAAGATCACGAAGGATCTTGATGTATTGGATTTGAATGCCCTGTTTGGTTAGGGCTTCAATGACTGCTTCAGTCCCCACAGAACAAAGGCTTTTTTAAACTCAACGAACGTGAGACAGAGAGTGGCATCTTGAACTCCCTACAAACTTCAGTGAGCTTGGTTGCCGTGTGGATATGGTTGATTGTGCTGAATCCTTTTCGAATGCAGCTTGCTCACATGGTTGTCCTTCATCTAATGTTCTGCCAATCCTATTCAAAATGCTCGAGTGAACAGCTTGTAGATGACAGACAACAGGTAGATGGGGTGATTGTTGCCAATGATGTGAATGTATCCCTTCTTGAACAGTAGAATTGTCCTGCTGGTTTTCCATTGGGAAGGCACCTTGCATTCAGACAGGTAGCATGTGAAAAGCTGAGCCAGTGTATTGATGAGTACTGAAGGCAGATTCTTCGGGTGTTCAGGTCTGATTTAGTCTGGGCCTGGTGCTGTTCCCTTCTTTACTAACAAAATGGCATTTAGGATTTCAGAAGGGAGAACTTTGGGAATGACATATCCATCCTGCGGAATTTGGTATGTGGGCAGGTGGACGTTGTTGAGTATTAGAGTCTGCAATTTAGAAAAGGTAACCTGTTGGTGCTGAATTATTAAATAGTGTCATGGATTTTTTTTCAAGTGTGCTAAAGAGGAAAATCAAATTTTTTCATAAATCTGGTAGTGATGGTAGTAGAGTGATCTAATTTGTTTTTGTGGTCATGATGACTAAGGATATTTTTAGGATTTTTTTTTTCTTTTTGAGTCACACCCACCAACACTCAGGGGTTACTTATGGCTCTTTGCTCAGAAATTACTCCTGATGGTGCTTGGGGGACCATATGGGTTGCCGAGGATCAGACCTGGGTCGGCTGTGTGCAAGGCAAGGTCGTACTCGCTGTACTATTGCTCTAGCCCCTATTTATAGGATTTTTATCTTCACTTCTTTCATAGTCTTGCTAAGGAGATTTTTAAAAATGGTTTTGAATTTGGATGCAGTCAATAAAAACCTTTGCAATAGAGATACCATAGGCTAAAGATCATGATGTTCCCATATATTTCTGCCAGCTCCAAAAAATCAGAAACAACCTAAAACTTAAAGAAAGCTGCTACTGGCTCTCACTGTGCCCAGCCGCTCATGAGGTGCCTGGGAGGGTTGGCAGGTTCTAGCCCTGGCCCACCACCCCAGCAGAGCCTCACAACAAGCCAGACGACCCCCCCCACACTCCATGATGACCTCCATTTTCCACATCCGGACTTCCCCCTCTTCAGAACTCCACCCAGCAGACCAGCCTATCACAGCCCAATTCGAGCGGCCACTTGCAGCCGCCCGGTTCATCAATAAATGCTGGATTTTGAGATGACTACAAGAATATGCTACCCACACGGCAGAGCCTGGCAAGCTACCCGTGTCATATTTGATATGCCAGATACCAGTAACATTTATAGACCTCATTCCCATGACCTGTTGGAATGGTTTGAGGCTCTTTATGTTCCTGGAGCAAGCAGGCTCCCTTGGGCTCTACTTGCATGAGACAGGTCATATGGAGATGTTACTGGTGCCTGCTCGAGCAAATCGATGATGAACGGGAAGACTGTGATACAGTGATACTTTATGTAAGATGGAATATCTTTGTTTAGATTTAGCTTTATTGACAGATTCCTCCTGTATCTTAAATAAAGTGATTGACTCTTGCTTCAAACATTCCTATTATTTGATTACACACTGCTGTGGTAATCAGTTAAATTTTTTTTTGTCATCAATGCAAAAGACATCAGAGATCACTTTATATCTTCTATAACAGTGGATAGGATTACTGTTCAGTATGAGGGGCAGAGGTATTGCTTAAAAATGAGCATTTAATAATATTGGCTCTCTATGTGAGACTTAGTGTGAATACTCTACCTGCCAATGCTACTAAAATACTGGGATATCTTTTGGTTGTTGAATTTCTACAAATGTCTTCGCTACAGATAATTCAACTTTCTAGACTTATTTCTACTATTTTTCTAGAAACAGGGAAAAGCATTCGCACTGCCCGACTGTCCTTCGCCAACTATAAGACCAAGATGACTGCCCTGCGACACCCTGATGGATCTATCACATCTTCTAGAAAGGCAATGGAGAAGATTATCCAGGACTTTTACTCAAATCTCTTTGATAGCCACATCCACCTGCCCACATACCAAATTCCACAAAACGGATATGTCATTCCCAACGTTCTCCCTTTTGAAATCCGACATGCCATCTCATCAGTAAAGAAGGGAACAGCACCAGGCCCAGACAAAGTCAGACCTGAACACCTGAAGAATCTGCCGTCGGTACTTATCAATACACTAGCTCGGCTCTTCACATGCTACCTGTCTGAATGCAAGGTGCCCTCCCAATGGAAAACCAGCAGGACAGTTCTACTGCTCAAGAAGGGAGACTTTCTCGACATCGGCAACTATCGCCCCATCTGCCTGTTGTCCGCCATCTACAAGCTGTTTACACGAGTCATCCTGAACAGGATTAGCAGAACACTAGATGAAGGACAACCATGCGAGCAAGCAGGCTTCCGGAAAGGATTCAGCACAATCGACCATATCCACACAGTAACCAAGCTCATTGAGGTTTGTAGGGAGTACAAGATGCCGCTCTGTCTCACGTTCATTGATTTACAGAAAGCCTTTGATTCTGTGGAGACTGAAGCAATCATTGAAGCCCTAGCCAAACAGGGTGTTCAAACGCAATACATCAAGATCCTTCGTGAGCTGTATTACGGATTCACCACCAGGATCTCACCATTCTACAAAGAAGTGATCATTAATGTGAAAAGAGGGGTTCGACAGGGTGATACCATTTCACCAACTACACCACCTCCTACAACTACACCACCTCCGCTTCGCTGATGACATTGTTCTAATAACACCAAACATTAGCCAAGCGGCACAAATGCTGGCTTACTTTGACCGAGAATGTGGAAAGATAGGTCTACAGCTGAATCTAAAGAAAACAATGTTCATGAAGAATGAACTAGTTCCGGAGGCCCCATTCACTCTCAATGGAACAAACATCTCTGAATGCAGCAGTTATGTGTACCTAGGTCGAGAAATCAACATGATGAACGACCTAAAACCTGAGCTGCGCAGGAGGAAGAGAGCCGCATGGAATGCCTTCAAAGGCATCGAAGAAATACCTACAAGGACAAAGAACCTCCGGCTCTGGACACATCTCTTTGACTCCACCGTTCTCCCTGCATTAACATACGCCTCAGAGATCTGGGCCCTATGAAAGCAGGATGAGAATGCTATTCCGGGTCTCCCAGAGAGGAATCGAAAGAGCTATGCTTGGAATATCAGGCCTCACTCAAGTGAGAGAAGGAATCCGGAGTTCTGACCACCGTCGCTATTCCAGAATCAGGGATGCTGTCTCGTTTGCCAAGGCATCGAAAATCAGATGGGCTGGACATGTAATGCGATTTGGAGACAACCGCTGGACTAGAGCCATTACCGACTGGATCCCACGGGATGTCAAAAGATCACGTGGCCGCCCACCTACAAGATGGTCAGACTTCCTTGTCAAGACCCTGAAGGAACAGTTTGAGTCTCTTCGTATTCCTGAATCAACCAGATGCCCTTGGGCTACATTGGCACGTGATAGGGTCCAAAGGAAATGTTACTGGCGCCCACTCGAGCAAATCGATGAATAACGGGATTCAAGTGATCAAGTGATCAAGTGATTTTTCTACTCATTTCTACTTATAATTTGTCAAAGTTCAGTTTGAATCTTACAACATTCATAGCAATTAACCTAAAATTGCTGGAAAGTGCAATAAGCAATGAATTCCTGAAGACTGAATATGTTTGTCCCTGCTATCCAAAGCTTTACCAAACAACAAAGGCCTTTGCGCACAAGTGTATGGGTTCTCGGAATGATCAGGACAACTGGAAAACAGCATAGCACTGTGAATTTGGAGGCCTCCAATACAATCTCAGTTTTGATATATACCAGTTGCATACCTTTGGCCAAGTTATGTGTTCCTTTAATGCGTAGTTCTCCCATCTGCAACTTGGGTCATAATAGAACTCATCTCATGGGATTGCCATGGGGTCCTGGTCCATACAACACATTAATCCATTAGGCTTTTGTATCTTTCAGCAAATTGCAAGCAACATAGCATTATCCCTCATTATAGATGAGATAATTGAAACCCAGGTTAAGAAAATTACCGAAAGTCAATTTCAAATGCCATATACCATTAAGCATGGTTTGACTTGCTTGACTTGACGCTCTTCACCCTATCGGTAGGATGGAGTAGATAGTGTGATGGTCGCAGACTATTCTAGTAAAACTGCCAGATGTAATGGGAGTTTTCTGGGAAATTACAGGCCTAAGGAATTTTCAAGTGACAGTTGCAGAAGGGAAGGCTCTGTTGGCCAGTTTTGGCCATCAACTCCAGCAAATACTTGCTTTTGGCTAGGCTTTGTGAATCCTATCTAAAACTGGATACCTTGCTCTGCGGAGGGATCTCTGTACCTTTGTAGATGCAGGTCAGAGGTTGTCCTGAATGCTAGGTTTTGTAGTCCATGTCTGGTACCCCTCTCTTCTTCCTCAAAACACGAAGTAATAAGCTTAGAATTTGGAGCCACAGCGCTGGCATTGTTTTTTTTCTAGCTGTATGATCTTTCTCATTCTTAAAGTCTTATTTTTAGATAGAGATGACAGAATCATTTCTGTATTTTCATCTGCATAGCATTTCAGAATTACCAATTAAAAGAAGTGAGAAGACATTTCTGTAACTTGCAGAATAATCATATTCTTGTCATTGCCATAGACATGATATATTGATATACAATCGTACTTGTGGGCTTAACACAGAGACTTTCTCCTTATCCAGCCAGACAGTGAAGTATTTGGCTGATCTGGCAGAAAATCAGGACTTTTCTTAAGGACCTGAAGGAATCACTTAGTATATTAGAATCAGCCAAACAGGTTTAGTTTTCAGAGGATATGTTAGGACAATATTTGGAATTTCCTTGTTTATTGCATTAACCCCTGAGGACTTGCCAACCATCCTCATTTTCTTCTCCTTGTCTTTTATATCTCTTCTATTCTTTGCTCAGCATATTAGCTAGCTGGTGATTAATTTATAAGTCTTAGGAGAAGAAAATATAACATAGTTTATATTTCTGAACAGTGCTCTAGATAATACAAACACTTTGGGACCAGGGATATAGCTAAAGGGTAGAGTATTTACCTGGTATGTGTGAGGCTCTGGGTTTGAGTATCCCCCTACCCACCAAAGAGAGAAAAAATAAAAATACATTTCATGTTTACATTTCATGTTTACTATTATATTTAATAACTACATTTTACAAACTGTTTTTATAAAATATAAAGAGAAAGACAATGATGTTGATTAGACTAGCTTGATTAACTTTTAGAGTTGTGGAATAGATTTGCTCTATAATTTATATGAAATTACTATATATGTTTGCATGCATATACACACATGTGTGTGTATTAGTGTATTAAAGTGAACATTCATTTCCAGTAGATTAAGTGTACTCAAAGTTTGGCTAGGTTGAAAGTTATATTTACGCAAAGCTAAATGAAGCAGTTCCTATTCAACCTTTTAAAGAATTTTGGATGAAGATTGAAGCATATCTGAAAAGATGGGATTTGTTTGAACTCTCACTTGGAAGTCAACTATTCATATTAACTTAAAACAGCTGCTCTTATAAGGTTGCTGCTGCTAAATGTTCACCAGAGAGCCATAAAGACCACATCCTTTTAGGTACGAATCATTCAAGCCATGGTATTTAGATACTTCTTTGAAAATTATCAGAAACCTACGATGAAACACACATTAATGTAGTAAGAGAACAACCTAACACAGGCAGGGCAGTGTACCATACAGGTTTGCTGAGCAAATGAACCTTAGCTTGGCACTATGTTTCTGAATTGTGCACATGTTTCTGTAATGGGCAGGTTTATATAAATATGTCTTGGATAAAAGTGTATAAAAATTGTCCAGCCATTAGCTATAATCACCCCTGGGACAAATCCATGCCTGGTGTGGGAAATGCAGAATCTGAAGGTTGAAAGATTGGAAAGGGCATTGGAGAGGCACACTATGGGGGATAATAAGATGCAGGGAGCTTGTTTTGACCAGTGCCTGCAGCAATTTTCACTTGCCTAGGGCGCCCCTGTCACTGCTTGGTGGACACGAGCTAAAATAGGAACTTCGGTCGGTTTTGGCAACGCAAACACCAGCATCTGCATCTTGCATTAACTGCACATTTCCGAACGATGTCAGGGTCACTCTGAGCCAGGCAGCAGCAGGGGAAGTTTTCAGACACTTCAACTTTGCTCCCACCTCTATGTTAGGACCATCAAAGGCCTGTCAGCAGCAGTGATTGCTCACTGATGCAGCAAGTGACAAGGTGGAAGGCAATAGGCAATGCTGGTTCTTAGACAGGTTCGACAGCTGCTGGGTTTGAGGCCCTTGAGAGGGAATGCAATCCTGGGAGGCTTTGGAGGTATTCATATAATTTTCCAAGCCGCCTGGACGTTTGGTGAGTTGTATATAAATGATCAGATGCAAATCGTCCCCAGTGGTCACAGCTTGTTTTCCCAAAATTTTACCGCATTGCACACAAGGACAAGCTGAATAGACTTTGTTAATAGTCTACCAGCAAGAGCCACCTACAATGAAGGGAACCAGGTAATGCTGGGCAGATTGGCATCAGCATTATATTCACCAGGGGAGTGAACACACTCCCATAATGAATGACCTCTTCCACCTGAGCAAAACTGAAATGAAGAGGCAGCTTCTCAGCAGCTGAACTTCCCGTCTGGTGGCTGTTCATTATTATTCTGAATTAGATTCAACTTTTATCTTAGGAAAAAAATAAACAATGCTTAATCTTCCCCAGAAGTCTAATACTCATCTAAAAGTTGTCTGGAATATATCAGATTCAGTGACTCTTATTAAAACCCCTGATTATAAATATAAACACATAAGCTAACAACTGACCACCAAAAAATTTTTAAATGCATACATACATTTAAAAATGGTTCTGTATATTTGTTAGATGTCAGCAAACTGCTGAGCCTGGTCCATGCAAATGGCCTAGTTTGAGAGATGGGAGACCAAGTTTTGGTGGGGTTGAGTGACTGGTCCAAGGCTCTGGTGGATAAGTGGTAGAACAGGGATTGAAAATAAAAATTGGTCTATCCTAAAACTCAAGTTTTTCATTGTTGCTCAGAGTGCCATTACATCCTTGCTTTACACTCAACATTCTCTTCAAGCTCATCTGCATTCCCAATTAGTAGTTCCTTCCATCATTTCCTGGATCGATGTTGTTTGTGTTTTGAGTCTATGCCAGGGAGCATGCTAATCAATGAATTGAGACTGTGTGAAGCAATAAGGTGGGTATAATGGGGCTGAGATTAGGGCCCCCTGAGGGACATAGGACACGTGTCTATGTGCTTCAACTGGAAGTGGAAATAGTTAAAATCATTGAGTATTTGAACAAGAGACACTGAAGTAAATGTTTTCATCTGTGCTTTTCTTATGATAGCACCAAGACTGAACCACAATAGGAATGTTAAAATGAAGAATAAAACTCTTACATGCCCTTAAACAATAAAGACATAATAGAGAACAGCCCAATCCAGACAGACATCAAAAACAGCACCTGTCTGTCTGTGCCAATGTATTTCTGAAGTTGGTCTAAAGAAAACACCCTGAAATTTATTAAGGTCCCAATCATTTGGGAGTTTAATTTTCCCCAAATTTTAGCACTCAATGAGTTTGTTTAAAGGAAAATCTAAGGGACCGGGAAAAAAGAGGCGAATGCAGAGATATTTTGGGTAATATTTTGGATGGAATAAATTGGGGGTACTTTACTGATTCATTGTTGAGACTTTTCTAGGGGTCTAGAGATAGAGCAAGGGTAAATGGCATGCCCTGCAGTATGGCTGTCTTTGGTTTGTTCCTAGGCTCCACATAGTTCCCTGAGTATCTCCTGGTATGGTACCAAATGCCCCAAGCACTGCTGAATGGGTGGTGGGTGTGGGCCTGTAGGTGTAACTCCCAGGACTGTAAGACCTCACAGCTCACATTCTCTGACCTTCACAATGAACTGCAGGATCTGGTAGACATATTTCCAGGTGGAGTCCTGTCCCCACTGATCACCTCTTGGAAGTCTCCCCTCACTCCCAAATAAGGCTTTATGAAGGAAGGGGTCTTAATCTACCCTAATGTGGAGGCCTTATCTTTGAGTTAACTTCAAATGTCAGTTGCTTGCCACTCCTCCTGAGTATCTGCTGAGAGAACAATACAACCAGAGTAGGACATTCTTTTAGGTTCGAGTTGTTCTATGGATAGAATGTAAATATTCTGCAGTGACTCAGTCTTGTCACTATTTGGGGAAGAAGAGAACAGAGGGCACATGCTACATCACCATGCAATTCATTCCAGTTCTCTCCTCTTGCTTGCCCATGTGCTGTTCACAGATGTTAGACATCTAAGAAGAAAAGCTGTCTGTTATTTACCACACATTTCTCCAGAGCAAACCAAATTCCCTGGGCTTCATCTCATTCAAATGAGGTATGTGTTCTTCTCCTGTAAATCTTGGGGAGAATTTAACATTCATTAGCATGGAAAAGCATGGAGCTTTGGCAATAAATATTTTCTGTCTAGGAACAGAAGATGTTCGTCATATAGAAGAGTAAAGGACACCAATACATATCTACCTGTACCGGGAGAAACTGTCTCTCTGGAAAAAGCTGATGTTCTCTCTTAAGATGACACTGTGCTTTACTTTTCTGGGGACCTTGAGGCCCTGTAGCCCCCTGCTCTTGGGTCTGGACCTTGCTGTAAAATTTGTTGTAGTACCATTTCCAAGTATCCAGAATGTACCACTCTCAGTTGTTTTTCAGATCAAGAAATAGGATGAGCAGAATGGTGGGTAGGGCATTTGCTTGCACATAGGAGGTCTGGGTTAGATCTCTAGCACAGTCCACTGAGCCTACCAGGAGTCATGCTTGAGCACAGAGCCAGGAGTCTGCTCTGAGCATGACTCCAAACTAACAAAAAATTACAAAATGACTCAAGAAATAAAACGCACAAAACATCTATAAATGACCAGTGTACATTAAGTACTATTTATTATATAGTCTATTAGCTTTCTGAAGTTAAGTTTTCCAATACAGGGACTAGAGCAGTAAATAGTATAGGTGCTAAAGCATTTGCCTTGCATGTAGCTGTCCTTGGTTCAGTCCTTGGCATTTCCAGGAGTGTCCCCCCTTTATCTCCCAAATAAACTTTAAGTTTTAATTTTAAAAAAATAGTACCAGTGAAATTTAAATTTCTAATTAAGTTCTATAATATATTGAAACTTTCAGTATTAGAGATGCTGAAAAGTTGTAAATTTTTGCTTGTTTTTGTTTCACACCCAGCTGTGCTCAGGCTTTCTCTTGGCTCTACTCAGGGATCACTCCTGGTGGTGCTCAAGGAACCATATGGAGTGCCGGAAATTGAAACCCAGGTCAGCCACATGAATGCTAAAAAAGTTATTTGATCTCATGAATTACTTATCAAAGAGTAGCAGAACATTGAGAGAATAAAGCATATCAAGCAGAACTCACACTTGAGCTATTGAATAAGGTATATCACTTATTGAATAAGGTATATCACACTTGAGCTATTGAATAAGGTATATGCTTTATTGAATAAAGCATATCAAGCAGAACTCACACTTGAGCTATTGAATAAATAACAAACTGTTAATAGTGATGTATAGGAGAATTGAAACCATTAGTTCTCTACTTAATGGTTCAGAATAAAAAGTAGTGAGCAAGGTATAGAACTAAAGGTGTGTTCCTCTCCATTGATTCCCCCCCAGTTACTACAAAGTACACACAAAGGTTCCATCCATAAATAACAATCTTACGAACAGAACTAATCAGAGCATTTATTTTCATTTGTTTGATGCAAAGTTTGGTGTAAGGAATGAAATTTTGTTAAGGGCTACCAATTTTACAGACTTTTTTAATGATGTAATTGAATACATACATTTAGGAACTTTTATTTTTAATTTATTTTTAATTTTTGTTTTGGGGTTACACATGACGGTGCTCAGGGGTTATCTCTGCCTCTGCACCCAGGGATCACTCCTGGCAAGGTTCAGGTTACCATATGGCATACTGGGGATTGAACATGCATCAGTTGTATGCAAGGCAAACATCCTAACCCACTGTAATATCACTCTGACCCCCACTGAGGCAATTTTAGAGAATGAGCACTTTCCCAGGATATCAGCCAGGTTATTCTCTGTTGTTTTTACTGAGTTGATTTACATCACCTTCGCATGCTATGAAGTGTTTGTTATCATTCTTAGTCAAGCATAAAAGTCCTTAAACAAATCAGAGGCTGTATGGTATCCAAGGAAAGCCCCATCACACTGCCTTTGGCATTTTTAATTGATTGTATAGTTGCTTAATTTTATGAGAAAGTATGCAGCAAGATTGCTAGATATGAAGCTATATATTCACCCATGCAAAGAAGATCTGTAGATGCAATTTAAAAGTACTCAGTTTAGAAATTATGAAGGTTTTCTCCCCAATGGAAATTTAATGTGAGTAGTGCAAGTAAGCTAGAATGTTAATTCTTCTTTTGAATAAATAACTGAGAACTAAAGATTTTTTTGACAGAAGAAACTCTACATTAATCCACTTATGCACTTCTAATTCTTAAATGATCTAAAGTTGATAAAACAGACTATGCAAATGAAGGTAAGAGGAAAAGACATGGTTTATAAATGTACTTGGGGGAACGTAAATATCCCATTAGAACTATTTTAAGTAAAAGTAGACTACTACATGAATGTATATAGACAGTAGAGGTAAACTAAATTAGTAATGTATATATTGTTTCATCAAAATTGTATTTCCAATAAATGAAGTATCTGCTTGCATTTTTGAGTTTTCATTGGAATAGTTGCTAAATAAAAACATTTTAGTCAGAAGGTATCTTACATGTCCCCATAATTTTTGCAATACAGGATTACTTGCTTAAGATTTTTATTAACTGAACTAATTGAATTAGTTACATTTGCAACAGAATATTCATTTAATTTTTATTAAACAGATCGAACATCTCACTGTCTTGCTGTTTACACAAGTGTTCAAATATACTCACCCACAGAGTGGGAGACTGTGTTTACAGTTTATCAAGTTGAGAAATTTTCTGGAATAAAGCTCCCAGGTACACGAACAAATTAACAGTTTATCAAGACATTTGCTAGCTATCAATGAATGGTATTGAATTTATCTTTCTGTCTCTTTATTAAGCCTACCACATTGCTATTTATTCTCACAATCTAGTTCCAAGTAAAATAATCCCATGTCCTCAAGTACTCTCTCATGAAAAAAAGGCAGTAATTATATACATGCCCTGAAGAGGAATCTGGAAAAGTGGGGAAACTGCTTCAGGGTTTGAACATGCAAGATGCTATACCTCTTTTATCATTTTCTAGTTGTTCTATACCGGAGTCCACTGAAAGAAGTTCTAACTCATTTAGAAGCAATCTGGTTGTCCTTCGCTTTGTTAGAACTTGCACCTTGAATAATAAGGAATATAGGAAATATATGCAAAGTCTTTAGGGAGGATGTGTAAATAGGGATTATTTTCATTTATTTACGCAATTTGTGTAGGGTTTTGACTATAGTAATAAACATTAAACTAGGGCTGGGTGCTGGAACACTATGTGACCGAAACCTCTAAACATGAACAACGTTGTAATTGTTTATCTCATGGTGGCATAATAACATATTTAATAAAAAAGGTAAAAAAATAAAGATAAACATTAAACTAGATGCTATTGACATTAGGAATCCAGAGTCATAAAAATTTGGGCTTTGCCTTCAGATAAAGGCATAGTAGAAAAATGAGTTTTATCCTATAGGCTAGGGTGATCAGCAAGGCCATCTAGATTATAATGACCTGGATTATAAAAAGAAGTGATAGGTAAGGACTTACAAATTGCTTTGTAAAATTGGGCTCTGAGCTACTTAAAATGATGAATCAAAATTAATTTGTGATTAACACTGTGAAACAAAGTGTGTGTATGTTTGAGCATGTAGAGTAGGAGTTTGAAGTATTGGAGAGAGGGACATACATAATGTATTCATAGAGTATACAGGAAGATCAGGAAGGAAAGAAAAATGGAATGTATATTTGGGAAATTCATTTATTTGAGAATATATTTTTCTGCTGGAAAGAGAGCTAGGGTCTGAGTACATTCAATAATCAGGGGTCATATCATTAAGCTTTTAATAAGTAATATAAACTATATATATTAGGAGAGTATATTAAGCATGGAATATGCATGTATTGTATATGATGTACAAAAAATAACAGCATTTTGTATATCACAATATGCATGGAACATATAGAATCAAATGCTTTCGTAAGATAATGAAAACAGTGCTAACTTGGGCTGGAGAAATAGCACAGAGGTTAGAGTGCTTGTCTAGCATGTCGCCAACCTGGGTTCAATCCCGGCATCCTGTATAATTCCCTAAAGACCCTCAGGAATAATTCCTGAATGCAGAGTCAGGACTCTTTCCTGAGCATTGCTAGGTGTAACCTCAAAACAAAAAACCCACACAAGTCAATAAAATCAAAGCTAATCATATTTTCCTAGAAGGAAATGTATTTGTGTACATATATCCATATTTATATATGTACACACATGTACATTTATGTATATATGCAAACACACTAATGATATAAGTAGTATATTCTTATTTCTATTTTACTGTTTTGGACTGGTAGGGGGTGGAATACTGGGACACACCCAGCTCTGCTCAGGGCTTACTCCAGACTCTGTACTCATGGATCACTCCTGGTGGACTCTAGGGACCATATGGGTTCTGGGAATAAAACTTGGGAGAGTAGCAGAAAAGGTAAGCACCTTAATCCCTTAACCCCTGTATAATCTCTCTGGCCCATTATTTAAAAAAAATTAAGACTGTTTTTCTTGCCCCAAAATATTAATTTTTTTTTGTTGTTTTGATTGGGGGCCACACCTGACATATTCAGGATACTTTTGGCTCCGTACTTAGGGAATTACTCTTGGTGGGCTTGGGGGACCATATGAGATGCCAGAGACTGAAACACAGTTGGCCATGTGTAAGGTAAACACCCGACCCTATGTGCACCTCTCTGGACTCAAGTTTTGCTAGAGGCTAGAGAGATGGTATCACCTTCAAATGATGCACCAAAATTTATATTATGGCTTAAATAGGCACAGCCTGGGGGATCCTGACAGCCTCTTAACAGCCTGAAAATTTGCAGACACTACAGGAAATTGCCAAGGCTGCATAAATACTCCTACAAAAGTAACTGCTAATCTCATAGCTGAAATCAACTCTTTTAAGAGTTAAGATCATCCTGAAAGCTGATCTTAACTTGAAACTACACTGAAATTTTCACATTTGTTCATTAAGTACTGCTAAAACTGCATTTACATAGAAAGGATCTGTGACTTTCTGGTTCATGAGAGAAAATGAAAAGAGCTTTTAAATTCAGTAATAAAAGAGATTTTTACTGAGCCTTTACTATGTGCCATGAAATAGATATTGCATTGATAGTTCGAGATGACTAATAAAATTTCCTCATGGGACTGACTATATGCCAAAATAATAGAAGAATAAGAATTAGGTGGTAGATGAATACATTTCTCATTTAAATATTTTCAAAGGATATTGAAAATATTTAAATGAGCAACCTCAGCCTAGAATTAAGGATAAAATGAGCCTAGAATGCAAATGTAAGAGCTGAAGAGTCTGAGACAAGCTATGCTCCTTTATGATACCTGCTTTGTAAGGTCAGAGACCAGTGTCTTCTTAAGTGATTCTAAGTATAGACTATTTTTGTATATGTTTTCTTGTGTGTGTGTGTGTGTGTGTGACTCATGCGTGGAGTTTCACTAATTTTGTAAACTTCTACTGTATTCTCTATTTCTTCTCAACAGTACCTCTGTATTCAGATTCAGTTAGGCTGACAGCCTACTAGTTACTTTTTGAAATTTGAATGACTTACACAATTTTAAGTCACCCTTCTACAAAAAATTTGTAAAATAAATGTTTGTTTTATAAGTAATAATAGTCTCATTTGGATTATAGTATTTAAAGAAACTACTATGTGTGATTGAATCTAATAAACCTGGTATTTCTCAGCAGGAAACAGACTGCACACCCAATTCAAGAGGGCAATGAGGTCATGAGAGATTTTTGATCAAGAGGTATGACCCGAGGTCAGAGGATACGTAGGGCCGGGACAGTAGAGATGTAAGTGGGAAATTTCATGAAAAAATTGTCTTCAGTATATCTATTCTATTTGCAAATTAAGTGATGTAATATTATTTATTTAAATCTCAATAAAGAATTTGACTGGTAATATGATATGTATGCATATATATAGTTTAAGAAAATGTTTTAGGAGATAGTTTCAAATATATGTTTAATATATACTCACACATTTGTATATACATCTACATATACATATATTATCCCAAAAAAGGGATATTACTTTTATTTGTCTTTGATTTAGAGTAGACGTCATCATTTATCTCAAATAACATGTTTCTAGCTAAGGAAAACAAACCATGCAACATCATTTAAGAATATGTCTTTCCTGGAGGCTGGAGTCATAGTACAGTTTGTAGGGCATTTGCATTGCATGTGGCCAACCCAGGTTCAATTCCTGGCATCCCATATGATCCTCAGAGCTCTTCTAGAAGTAATTCTTGAGTCAGAGCCAAGAGTAGCTCCTGAGCATTGCCAGGTGTGACCCAGAAGGTCAAAATAAGCCTTCCCTATTTTCTTTTTTTTAATGATTCATTGTGTCTTCATTCTTATAGCATATTTTCCTTAGCTATAAGATAATTTAGTCAGGTAGTTCAGTTACTTTACTTATTGCCAAAGATCTATTTCAAAAGAACCAGAGATTATCTGGAATTTCTGTGAATTTTTCACTTATATAATATTAATTAAAAACAACATTGTTTGAAAGAGGAAATAATTGCACTATGTTGATTTGTTGACCAATAATACTACTGATCTCAAAATGAGAGTTTTAGTGCTGGAATTAATACTGGAGATGATTTCAGTTAAATATCTTAAGAAAAAACAGACCTAGAAGTAGTAATGGAATCTTATGTGTCCTAGATGAATATTTCTTACTTATTTTCATCCCTGTTTTCTCTAGGAAGTTGTTCTCTATAGAGATCAGGGATCTTTCTGGAGCTCTCTATTGCTCAGCTCTTGGACGGACCACTCAGTTTGTGATCCAAATAAACAAGGTCCCTTAAGATTATGCAGAAACTTGAAGTTGTCCATTCCCTTTAGCCCATTGTTGCTTTCTCACTGGTGCTGATGTATGACTTTCTGTTCAAGTACAAATTGAGAATTGTCCCTAAAGCTTTATATTACAATTTTAATTTTAGATATTTTTGTCCAAGAATGCTGAGAAATGACCACAATCTAGAAGCATATAAATACAATATATATATTTTTAATTCTACATTTTAATTGCAGCACGTGCAATTAAAATGCATAGTGCCCAGGAGAGTGATGTTCTGAGCAATATGCGTTGCAGCATGATTGGCATTTGGTGTGCGTTGGCTCTATTTTACCATCTTGACTGAAGCATTATCAGTACCTCAGACACTTACCACAGATCTCAGAGATACACGGTGGGAATCGGAGGGTCCAATTTGGCCCTATGTGTGTCCCCTCTGTGAAACTTTTCTGGGGCCTGGCCCTTGATTCCAGCCACCAATATCTGCAACTGAAGGGAATCAAGCAGCGCTAGGGTTCTGAAGCTATGACCAAGAAAGAAAAAGAGAGAATTGAAAGCGTTCCATCTATTTTATTGGCAATGAGCAAGGAAAACAATTTAGAAATATTTGGTTAGAAGAGGGCTTATTTGGGAAGTTTGAACTAAACTCTGCCTGTCTTTATCCATAGATAACCATGAAGATTCAAATTTTAGAAGCCACAAGCAAATAATTCTGGAATGTTGTGGGTATTCCTTAAAACTCTTGCTTTTCACTTGATCAGCTACAACCAGAAAAAATGTCAATGACTATTACTATACTGAATGCTTTATGTCAAAGTTCATGTAATTTCTTTCTTGAGCTAAATTTGCACTACATGAATAGTAATAGTGAGCATGTATTTGAGAGATTAATCTGTTCTATTTGCTTTATCAATCACACGTTTTGAAACCAATCTCTTGTATTTTTTAAAACTTTGGTTTTTTAAAACCCCAAATCAATTTTTAAATCTTTTGGCTATCCTGATCCCCTCTTTAACCCAAATACTTTGTTCATAACTTTATGATGCATTGGAGATGACAGTTGAGAGTGACAGAATCCAGCTTGAAAGTTATAAGAGTAAATCAGTGTCAGAACTCAAGGGGGAAAGGTCTGAAAGGACCAGCTTTAAGTCCTGCTGTTTAATACTAGAAACCTCGTGTACAGAACAGACCATTACAGGTATAGGTTTATTTAGTTATTTTGACTTTATCTTTAAATTTCATCCAAAGCACTTTAGAAAGCTAATGAACTTTTATATTCATAAGCATGTATACATGCACAAAATTATTTTCTAAATTGTTTTATGAGGCAAATTTGTAATTTACTATGTTTCTTGGTTACAAAGATATACCAGCAGGGCAAGGTTTATCAGGTAATTGTGAGAAGGGCTGTGAAGTCGATATGTTGATGTAGGTAAAATTTCATTTTTCTTAATTGTGGATGGAGGTTATGGGGCTTTCCTGTGTTTCCTTTTCCAGTAGGATTCTTGTGTTTTGAAGTTAAATACTGTGAAATTAACATAGAAGTAACTGCTGGAGGGAAAAGGTCCTGGAAATGAATGAAGAAGTCAGCATAGCAGGAGACAATTTTGTGAGTACAAAATCACTGATTCTGGCATTTTCAACTCCAAGTTTGTATCATTGACTAAGGGTTTAACTTTGGAATTTGCTGTGTAGTGTCAGTGGCATAGACTCGGATGGAGGAAAGGTTCAAGTTTGTACAATGACACCTAAAATGAGATCTTCCCATGTCACCAATCCATCTCCTAGTCAGTTACGAGCTGGAGTTACTAAACAGAAATAAAGTTGTTATTTTTTTTTAATGATCAACAAAAGTGTGACTTAAAATGTATAACATAAGCACATGCAAAAAGTCTTCATTGCTTTGTCTGCAAAGAACCATGGAGCTCAACATGAAGTGATGGTAGCGTTTTCCCCAGATCTCCTCATTGGGGGAATCAAAAGAATGCAAAAATGGATTGAAAAGACATTGCCACACAAATGCAAAAATTAAAGTGCTGAAAGGAAAGGCAGAAATGTGGCCGATCATCTCAGTGGACAGGCTATTTAAGGAATTTATGGGATAGCTGCTTCCTATTGTGGCTTCTAGGAAGTTATTACTTTTTAATAGTAATTTCTTTTCAAATCACCAAAGCATAGTCTCACCTCAGCAATATCTCAGAGCAAAGAAAGAAGAAAGTTTTCCTTACCAGATTTTTACATCTAGGATCTGAAGTAAGAATTATGATAACATATTTTACTACTACTCTTACTGTTTCTTTGAACTATCCAATACTTCACTATTTCGCTTTCTAAAGTGCTTCCAGTGGGTGCTATATGATTGCATCTGTCAAATCATAGAAAACTTTTTTGTTCATTATTGTCTTTCTATATATATTTACCGCTATTTACCTTTGTGTTTTTGTGGTTTCAAGTCTTGAAACCATACTTTTTGGAAATTCTGAGAGAAAAAACTTTTTATCCCCCTCCCTCAGTCTTATTGATCCTACCCTGGAAGAGCAAGTATTGTGGGATAACTCCTTATGAAACATGAAAGCTGTGACTTTCAAAAGTATAAAATTAGGAATTGACTATAACATGGCCATTGGATATATTTATTACTAGATATTTTGATTCACTCACCCTTTAAAATCTAATTGCTAAAGTAACTCTGCAACCTGAAATCTAATTAATAGAGTAACTCTGAAGCCTTACCCTAATACCTGTGCTGTTTCTGTAATACAGGAAAATGTTAGTCACTTTCAGCATCAATGGTATTTTTGTGTATTCTTCTTTTTTGGACAGTCTGTCACATGAGAAATTCATTTGGTTGTAGTGTCTCATGGACCTCTTGTAGCTCTGACTTTGCCTTAATGTGGAACAAACCACTTCTGCAAAGAGCCTACTAAGAAATGACTTTGCTTGGCATTTGCCAGCTAAGTTCACCCTCCCTAAAAAAATAGAGCACTTCACTGCCAGAAAACTGGATTACCTGCAAAACAGACCGAATATCCAACACAGAGAAAAATGTGAAATTGCTTCTTTTATTTTCATATTTTTCTAGTGTGCCAGAATGAATTACCTATTCTTCTATATATTTGAAAGGAGGACTGTCATACTAAGGAAAATCTAACTTGATCTAAAAGGCACTCATTACTTCCAAGAAACAATGATTTGATAGTATTTCTTCACATCAGCAGTAGAAAACTTTTTCCTAAGTCAGTCCTTCTCTAATCAAAATAATTTTACATATGGACATTCCTATGGACATGCAGGGACATCTGGCTTCTCTGCTTGTCCTGCTTTTCTTGCATCTTTGATATTTTCTACAATCCCAACACAGTTCAAGATTTGCGGAGGTGTCAGTTGCAAGATCCTCGGTGGAATAACTTTCTTTCCTTCCACAACTCATTGTCTTTGGAAAAGTAGCAAGATCAATGCCAAAGCACAGTAAAGTTCACATAAGGATGAGAATGGAAATATCCTAGATGCAGGAAACATTGAAATGACCGTGTGGGTGGTTATATTTAAATCACCCCCTTGTAGTCATTACTGTGGTTTTCATTTCCACTTATTTGTCCTCACATTATTACTAGGCCACTATGTGAAATGCCCTCAAAGTTAATAAGGTTATTTGAGCAGTGGTTTACACATTTTGTGTGGGGACTCCTTTGTACTTGGTTTCCATGAAAATGTTTTAGCAATGAGCTTAAAACCTTTAGTAATGAGCTTATAAGTGAGTAGGCACACACACACACACACACACACACACACTCTCGCGCTGTGTGTGTGTGTGTGTGTGTGTGTGTGTGTGTGTGTACCTAGCCATCAATTTGCCTTGGGATGGAAAGTGAAATAGTCAGGTACTTGTGACATCTATTTGTTTTCAAAGCTTGCATAGTTATGCCTAATTTGTGGAAATTGTTTTTGATCCATCACCATTCTCTTTATCCTCTTACGACCTGTAACACTCTTCCAATGCTCTTCTCTTTAGACCCTCGGGAAATTGTAATAAACCTGAAAGAAATGGGTGACTGGGTCTACTTTATTTTTAGCCTTATCAGTCCTAAGAGCATATTTAGTATAATAGACCTCTGGCACTGAAGCAGAGATAGATGCTACCCCACATATTTCGTTAACAAATGACAAGATGGAGATCAATAGTTAATATTGGAAAATGAGGACTCTGCCATCGCTTATAGCTGAACTCATTAGACAATCTCAGCTCCCTCTCTCCTAGGCATTAACTCGAGCTCTTCACAGGATGATTACTGGTCATCTTTGTCAAATATATAGCACAGGGCCATAGAGGTGGTTGGGACTGTCACCACGCCTGTATTTTAAGGAAAGGTGAGCCACGAAGAAGAGAAGGCTTGGCTTGAGCCCCACTTGGCAAAAATTCATTTTAAAATTCTTTTGCAGAGAAAATGGAGACCTAAGTACAGATTAATTTTATTTCTCTCCCTGCATGATGGGTTGTTCTCTCAACTACTGTAATGCTCATGACTTTGACATGCTTCTTGCTATTTTGATTGTTGCTACTGCTGTAGCTGCTCTGAAATCTGAAGAGCAACCCGTTTGAAAGAAGATTGTGTTTTTAAACTTAAGCTGCTATTGAATTCTACTGAATTGTCTGACATATGATGGAGATTTCTCGAACTACCAGTCCCTCCCTGAGAAAGGATGAGATATGAAACTGTTTTACATCTGGGCTTAGGCATGCATTATTTTAACAGAGGCACATGCATGATTTGATATTTTCATCGATTGGAAATATAAATTAAAGAGAACATAGCTACTGTTTGACTTCCCCAAACATTTTGGTGATATCCTTGTGTAGGATCGATGCAATAATGAAAATGACTCAGCACTTTACCTCTGAACCCAATTTGTAAAAAGCTTCATAATTTAGATATGGAACTGCAATAGGACAAAACCTGACCTGGCAAGTGCTTGGGTACAAGGGCTTATTGCCTCTAAAGCTTTTCTAAATTGTCTCCAAGGTTTCTGCTACCCAAAGATGTAAAATAGACGTGATTTTCTCAGAAGAAATGCTTCTAAAAGTACATTAAATCAGAAAACAGATTTTGATCTCTCAGGGTTTTTTTTTTTTTTTTTGGTTGTTTTTTAGCTAAGAAGTCAGAAAGGCAGAAACCCCCTAAAAACAGGACAGGAGCTATGAGTAGGAGAAGTGAGATACCAAATAGGCCACACTGTCTCAGACTGCCTTGCCCTCTATTCGGGCACTGTGTTCAGAACACTCAGCTCCCTGGATTATGGACTTGACTATCTCGATAAACTTTGAGATTCAGTTTCTACATTTTTTTTAACATGGAGATAATTGAATCTGCCACATAATATAACACACTTCTCTAGGGATTCAAAATGCTATGTTCCAGTGCGTTCCAGTATATGCCACATGATTTTTATTCTCCATACAGAAATCAAATACTGTGAAGAATTATTGGATGAAGATGGGCAGGGAAAATGCTTCTTTTCTTTCTTTCTTTCTTTCTTTCTTTCTTTCTTTCTTTCTTTCTTTCTTTCTTTCTTTCTTTCTTTCTTTCTTTCTTTCTTTCTTTCTTTCTTTCTTTCTCTCTCTCTCTCTCTCTCTCTCTCTCTCTCTTTCTTTCTTTCTTTCTTTTCTTTCTTTCTTTCTTTCTTTCTTTCTTTCTTTCTTTTCTTTCTTTCTTTCTTTCTTTCTTTCTTTCTTTCTTTCTTTCTTTCTTTCTTTCTTTCTTTCTTTCTTTCTTTCTTTCTTTCTGACTTTCTTTCTTCCTTCCTTCCTTCACTCATTCCCTCCTTCTCTCCTTCCTTCCCCTCCTCCCTTCCTTCCCTCCTTCCTTCCTTCTCTCCTTCCTTCCCTCCTTCTCTCTCCTTCCTTCCCTCCTTCCTTCCCTCCTTCTCTCCTTTCTTCCCTCCTTCCTTCCTTCCTTCCTTCCTTCCTTCCTTTCCTTCTCCTTCCTTCCTTCCTTCCTTCCTTCCTTCCTTCCTTCCTTCCTTCCTTCCTTCCTTCCTTCCTTCCTTCCTTCCTTCCTTCCTTCCTTCCTTCCTTCCTTCCTTCCTTCCTTCCTTCCTTCCTCTCTCCCTCTCCCATTTCTCCCTCCCTCCTTTTTTCTTTCTATTCTTTCTTTTTGTGGGAGGCCACACCCAGCTATGTTCAAGGCTTACTCCTGGCTCTTCACTCAGGGATTACTTCTTGTGGACTTAGGGACCATAAGGGGTGCCAGATATTGAATCCAGGTCAACTCATGCAAGGAAAGAGTCCTACCAACTATACTAATTCCCCAGCCCTAAATGTGCACTAAATAAAAATGTTATTAATATCTTTAGCCAATTTAAAATAAATTTTGATATGTCTCTATATATCTGTATGAAACAAAATGGGAATGTGTTCACCTAGCTGGATAAGAAATGACCATATTTACAAATAAAACACTTTATTCCTCAAATGTTTTAATTTGCATTTAGGTGTTCTGAGACAAATAGTTATTCTCTATATTTGGAACTATTAGTAATTTCCTCACTTTGTACAAGAAAGAAAGAAAGAAAGAAAGAGAGAGAAAGAGAGAGAAAAAGAGAGAGAAAAGAGAGAAAGAAATAAAGAAACAAAGCCCTTACCTCACTGTCCATTTCACTTCTAACCCACCTCTTTCTTCTCCAACTCCCCACTGCTTGGTAATCTCGAGTTTACAATTAAGGGTCAAGGGTTTGTCAAGGTTTGTCCTCAGAATTATTGTCAATTTCCTTGCTAATTTTTTCTTTATATATTACAGATGAGTGAGACTGTCCAGTAATTCTTTTTTTTATTTTTACTTTTAAAAAAATTATTATACTACCGTGAGATATACAGTTACAAAAGTGTCATATTTGGGTTTCAGTTATTTAGTGTTTCAGCACCCATTTCTCCACCAGTGCCCATTTTCCCTCCCCAATGTTCCATGATTCCCCCCCCCCCAGCCTGCATCTATGTCAGGCAATTTTCACTCTCTCTGCCTGTCTCTGTTTCTCTCTCTGTCTCTCTCTCTTCCTTTTATACACCGTGGCTTGCAATACATACAGTAAGAGTTTATCATGTATATGCTTTTGCCTACTTTCAATGCTCAGTTCTACACTGGTATTATTATTTACAATAATTATTAGTACACTGTTCATTTTTCTGTATTGACTAACCTCTGACTCCCACATATTTGCAGTAGGTTCTATCCACTGACAAGACCCCCTGATTCATGTTTTGTCTTGTATTGAATATTGGTTCATGCCATTTTTTATATCCCGCAAATAAATGCAGTCATTCTACATCTGTCCTTTTCAATATGGCTAATTTCACTCAACATGATTCTCTCCATGCTATCCATTTCTAGGTAAATTACACAGCTTCATTTTCCTCACAGCTGCATAGTATTCCATTATGTAGATGTACAAAAGTTTCTTTATCAGGTCATCAATTCTCAGGCACTCTGGTTGTTACCAGTTTCTGGCTATTACAAATAGTGCTGCTATGAACATAAAAGTGCAGATGGTGTTTTTGTTGTGTGTTTTTGGCTTCCCAGGGTATATCCCCAGGAGTGGTATGGCTGGGTCAAATGGGAGCTCAATTTATAGTCTTTGGAGGAATGTCCATATTGTTTTCCAAAAAGACTGTACCAGTTGACATTCCCAACAACAATGGATGAGAGTCCCCTTTTCCCCGCATCCATGCCAGAACTTGTTGTTCTTGCTCATTTTGATATGAACCAATCTCTGTGGTGTGAGATATCTCATTGTTGTTTTGATTTGCATCTCTCTGATGCAATGAGCATTGCTCAAAATTAATGATATGAGCATTTTTTCATATTTCTTTTGGCCATTTGAATGTCTTCCTTGTCGACGCTTTCTGTTCATTTCTTCTCCCCATTTTTTTGATAGATTGGCTGTTTTCTTCTTATAAAGTTCTGCCAGTGCCTGATATATCCTGGATAGTAACCCCTTATCAGATGAGTATTGGGTGAATATTCTTTCCCATTCTATGGACTGTCTTTGTATCTTGGTCACTGTTTCTTTTGAGTTGAAGAAGCTTTTTAGTTTCATGTAGTCCCATCTGTTTATCTTTTCTTCTAGTTGCTTTGTTAATGGTGTTTTACCTTTGAAGATGCCTTTAGTTTCAATGTTGTGGAGGGTTTTTTCTATATTTTCTTCAATGTACTTTATGGATTCAGGTCTGATATTGAGATCTTTAATCCATTTTGATCTGATTTTTTGTACATAGTGTTAGAGGTCTAAATTCATTTTTTACATGTAGCTGCCCAGTTTTCCCAGCACCACTTGTTGAGGAGGCTTTTCTTGCTCCATTTTGTACTTTTTGCTCCATATCAAAGGTTAAGTGATCATGTATTTGAGGGTGGGTGTCAGGATACTCAAATATGTTCCATAGGTCCACAGGTTTTTTTTTATTTTAATACCAGGCTGTTTTAATTACTACTGATTTGTAGTACAGTTTGAAGTTTGGAAAGGTGATGCCTCCCATCTTCTTTTTCCCAAGGATTGCTTTAGCTATCTGTTGGCATTTATTATTCCATACAAATTTCAGTAGTGTTTGGTCAATTTCTTTGATGAATGTCATGGGTATCCTTATAGGGATCACATTTAATCTGTTAAAGCTCTAGGGAATATTACCATTTTGACAACATTGATGCTCCTGATCCATGAGTTGGGAATGTGTTTCCATTTTCTTGTGTCCTCTTTTATTTCTTGAAGCAGGGTTTTATAGTTTTCTTTGTACAGGTCCTTTACACTCTTTCTTAAGCTGATTCCTAGGTATTTAATTTTCTGTGGTGCAATTGTGAATAGGATCATTTTCTTAATATCATGTTCTTCTCTTTTGTTATTTGTATGTAGAAATGTCACTGATTTTTGGGTATTGATTTTGTACCCAGCCACTGTACACTAGGTATCTATTGTTACTAGGAGCTTTTTGGTAGAGTGTAGGATTCTCTAGGTATAATATCATGCCATCTGCAAATAATGATAGCTTGACTTCTTCCTTGTCTATCTGATGCCTTAATGTTCTTTTCTTCCCTGATTGCTATGGCTAGTACTTCTAGTACATATTGAATAGAAGTGGTGAGTGTGGGCAACCTTGTCTTGTCCCTGATCTTAGGGGGAAGGCTTTCAGATTTTCTCCATTGAAAATGATACTTCTTGTGGGCTTTTTGTAGATGGCTTTTACAATATTGAGGAAGGTTCCTTCAATTCCCATTTTTTTGAGAGTTTTAATCATGAACAGGTGTTGGATCTTGTCAAATGCTTTATCTGCGCTCTATTGATATGATCGTATGATTTTTATTCTTTCTCTTATTGATCAAGTGATCAAGTGATATGATGTATTATATTGATTAACTTGAAATATTGAACCATCCTTGCATTCCAGAGATGAATCCTACTTGATCATGATGTATGATCGTTTTGATGAATCTTTGGATTCTGTTTGCTATTATTTGTTAAAGATTTTAGCATCTATGATCATCAGGGAGATTGGTCTGCAGTTTTGTTGTTTTGTGTTGTCTCTGCTGCTTTGGGTATCAGGGTATTATGTGCCTCATAGAACTATTTGGGAGTGTTTGTGTTTCTTCTATTTCCTGGAAGAGATTGAAAAGGATTGGCAGTAGGTCCTCCTCAAAGGTTTGGAAGATTTCACTAGTGAATCCATCCTATCCAGAAATTCTCTTTCTCCCTTTGATTTATTTTATTTATTCTTTTCTCTCTGGTTCGATCCAAACAGCAGCAACCTAAAGGATTTTATCTTATAACTATGTGATATTACACCTTGTGTATATAGCCACGATTTCATTATTTTGTCATCTGTTGTAGTTATTTGGATTGTTTTCATATCCTGACTATTATGTGTAGTGCTACAATGAATATAGTTGTGCACTGACTTTTTTAAAATTTATGCTTTTCCATAACACTCCTGGGAATATACCCTGGGAAGCCAAAACACACAGAAGAAACACCATCTGCACTTTTATTCCATAGCAGCACTATTCACAATAGCCAAAATCTGGAAATAAGCAGTGTGCCCAAGAACTGATGACTGGATAAAGACACTTTGGTTTCTTTATCAAGAAACCAAATTTTTTCTTTTTCCTGCTGACTGACAGTATGTCCACTTCAGGAAAGTGTCTATTCATCTCTGCTCCCCATGTTTTATTATTATTTTACACACTGTAAATTACATAACTGTTACTTTTGCTAATAGAGTTGAATCATTGAAAACATCTAATGGGGCATATCCTAGAGTTGTGTCTATATTTTCTTCATTGTATTTTACGAATTCTGATCCAAACTAAGGTCTTTAATCTAGTGTGACTTAAGTTGTGTGTGTGTGTCTGAGAGAGAGAGAGGTAGAGAGAGTTGGATTTAGTTTTATTTTAACATGTGGCTCTCAAATTTTCCCAGTACCATTTGTTGCAGGGGTTTTTCTTTGACTCACTTCATGCACCAAGATTCTTTGTTGTAGAATGACCATTCACATATCTGAGGATTTTCTTTGGATTCCTCATTCATTCTAATGATCTAAGAGTCTTTCCATATTATAATACCAGACCTTTTTTGATTTCTACAGCTTTATAACACAATTTAAAAATCATGTCTGGGGGCTGTAGTGATAGTCCAGTAGGTAGGGCATTTGCCTTGTACATGGCCAGCTCATGTCGGCCCAGGTGTGATCCCTGGCATCCCATATGGTCCCCTGAGCACCACCAGGAGTAATTTCTGAGTGCAGAGCCAGGAGTAACCCCTGATCATTGCCAGATGTGACGCAAAAAGCAAAAAAAAAACATATCCGACCTTCCATAACTTTATCAGAATTTGCTTTTATACCTGAGAAATTTTATGACTCTATACAAATGTTAGTAACATTCATTCTAAATTCTTGAGTAATGCAATGGTAGCTTTATGGAGATTCCATTTAAGCTATTTAACACTGGTAAATGATCATTTTAACTTGATCACTTGTACTTGATCACTTGAATCCCGTTATTCATCGATTTGCTCGAGTGGGCGCCAGTAACATTTCCATTGGACCCTATCACGTGCCAATGTAGCCCAATGGCGTCTGGTTGATTCAGGAATATGAAGAGCCTCAAACCGTTCCTTCAGGGTCTTTACAAGGAAGTCCTGACCATCTTGTAGGTGGGCGGCCACGTGATCTTTTGACATCCTGTGGGATCCAGTCCGTAATGGCTCTAATCCAGCGGTTGTCTCCAAATCGCATTACATGTCCAGCCCATCTGATTTTCGATGCCTTGGCAAACGAGACAGCGTCCTTGATTCTGGAATAGTGACGGAGGTGAGAACTCCGGATTCCCTCTCTCACTTGAGTGAGGCATGATATTCCAAGCATAGCTCTTTCGATTCCTCTCTGGGAGACACGAATAGCATTCTCATCCTGCTTTCGTAGGGCCCAGGTCTCTGAGGCGTATCTTAATGCAGCGAGAATGGTGGAGTCAAAGAGATGTGCCCGGAGCCGGAGGTTTTTGTCCTTTTAGCTATTTCTTTGATGCCTTTGAAGGCATTCCATTCTGCTCTCTTCCTCCTGCGCAGCTCAGGTTTTAGGTCGTTCATCATGTTGATTTCTCGACCTAGGTACACATAACTGCTGCATTCAGAGATGTTTGTTCCATTGAGAGTGAATGGGGCCTCAGAAACTAATTCATTCTTCATGAACATTGTTTTCCTTAGATTCAGCTGTAGACCTATCTTTCCACATTCTCGGTCAAAGTCAGCCAGCATTTGTGCCGCTTGGCTAATGTTTGGTGTTATTAGAACGATGTCATCAGCGAAGCAGAGGTGGTCTAGTTGCCGACCATCTATCTTCACTCCCATTCCTTCCCATTCTAATTGTCGCATGATGTTCTCGAGGGTGGCACTGAAGAGTTTTTGGTGAAATGGTATCACCCTGTCGAACCCCCTCTTTTCACATTAATGATCACTTCTTTGTAGAATGGTGAGATCCTGGTGGCGAATCCGTAATACAGCTCACGAAGGATCTTGATGTATTGGGTTTGAACACCCTGTTTGGCTAGGGGCTTCGATGACTGCTTCAGTCTCCACAGAATCAAAGGCTTTCTGTAAATCAATGAACGTGAGGCAGAGTGGCATCTTGTACTCCCTACAAACCTCGATGAGCTTGGTTACTGTGTGGATATGGTCGATTGTGCTGAATCCTTTCCGGAAGCCAGCTTGCTCCCATGGTTGTCCTTCATCTAGTGTTCTACTAATCCTGTTCAGGATGACTTGTGTAAACAGCTTGTAGATGACAGACAGCAGGCAGATGGGGCGATAGTTGCCGATGTCGTGAATGTCTCCCTTCTTGAACAGTAGAAATGTCCTGCTGGTTTTCCATTGGGAGGGCACCTTGCATTCAGACAGGTAGCGTGTGAAGAGCCAAGCTATTGTATTGATGAGTACTGATGGCAGATTCTTCAGGTGTTCGGGTCTGACTTTGTCTGGGCCTGGTGTTGTTCCCTTCTTTACCGACGAGATGGCATGTCGGATTTCAGAAGGGAGAACGTTGGGAATGACATATCCATCCTGTGGAATTTGGTATGTGGGCAGGTGGATGTGGCTATCAAAGAGATTTGAGTAGAAGTCCTGGATAATCTTCTCCATTGCCTTTCTGGAAGATGTGATAGATCCATCAGTGCATTTATCAGATCATTGTAACAGTGTTATTTATTCAGATCCATAAACACTATTTTTTCCTCTTTTTTTTCTTTTTTTTTTTTGCTTTTTGGGTCACAGCTGGCAATGCACTCAGGAATTATTCCTGGAGGTGCTCAGGGGACCATATGCCCTGGGATGCCGCAGATTGAACCCTGGCCGGCCTGGCAGGCTGGCGTGCAAGGCAAATGCCCTACCCGCTGGGCTATCGCTCCGGCCCATATTTTTTCCATTTCAAGATGTTCTCTACTAATCTTTCAATTTAAGCCCCTTTGTTTTAATCCTTACCTAACATCTGAGAAAACTGAGGCATTAAATATTTCTAAACCTGCTCATTCAGCACCTATATTTCAGGGCCATTGCTTTCTTTTTTTTTTTTTTTTTTGCTTTTTTTTTGGGGGTCACACCCGGTGATGCTCAGGGGTTACTCCTGACTCTGCACTCAGGAATTACTCCTAGTGGTGCTCGGGGACCATATGGGATGCCAGGGATCTAACCTGGGTCGGCCGTGTTCATGGCAAATGCCTACCTGCTGTGCTATCGCCCCGGCCCCCAGGGCCATAGCTTTAAATGAGAAGTGAAACCTTCCATTCAAAGAAGAAGAGATATTTGTTTTGAACACCCACAGCTGAGCTGCTATTGACAGTTAATCCTCATATTATTGACTGACTTTTCTCTCATAGCACATGATCTACTTCAGCCACATTCCACTGATGGATTGAGAGTATGGTAGTGTCATGGGGGAATGAGTTATTTCTGGAAATGTTTCTTAGAGCACCACTTAGAAGAAGCAATTTTAGGGATAAATGTTGACGGGAGATTCCATGCTCAGACAAACTAAGGAACAGCTATGTGCACTTCACCTTTTTAGGAAGATCATTAATGTATGAAATATTTTAAATATATAAATATAATTAATTTTAAGTTCAGTATTTTAAGACATATTTCCTATGGAAATATTGTTTTCTCTCCTAAGTTATGTAATGCCATTTTTTTAAAAATACAAATGGGTATTTTTTAAAAAATGCAGTCTTTAAAATACTCTGATAGAGTTAATTTCTCATCCAAGAGCATCCTAAAATTATGCATGTATTATACACACATATAATACACATATATATGTCTATGTATTGAAAACACATGCCAACCTTCATCAGGACCCTCTACCCCTTAGACTTCAAGTTCATTGATTTTTTTTTGGTTATCAAAAGGGATCTCTAACCTCAGTATATCTATAAGATATTCAAAAGATGACGGGTATTTTCTCTGCAAAAAAGCATTTTAGGTAAAAAATAAAAGTTCTTCTTATGAAGCTACTGTAAACAGAAGTCATAAGGAAACAATGATTTCATCATTCATTTAAAGTACAGAACATGGAAAAATGAGTCCTTCCTTTCCTGCTTGCAGGCATGTCTAAACAAAGTCCTTCATGTGTGTGTAGGTATTTGCACTTGGCATCCTGAACTTGGCATTTCTAAAAAGGTTAAAATCAGTCAAAGTCCATGGCTCTGCAACTCCCATCAAAGAAACAAAATGGTCTTTGCTTCTTTTCCTGTCCTCTCATTTTTCTTTCAGTCATTTATATGGTAGCTGTCTATAACAAATTTAGTTTGATGATCAAATATTCTGGTTCTATTAAATTGCTATGTAAAGTGGAGTATTTTGTTTAAAGAGAATGGGATATTAAGAGCACATTAAACAGAGCAATACTAGCTTGGGAGTGATGTCACCACAGTCTTCCCCTCACTGAGAGTTAGGCAGAATCCTTGTGCTTGCTTACCATTATTACCTCTTCAATACTTGATCCAGGACCTGGCACCTATCATTCTTAAAGATTTGTGAAATGAAGAGAGTAGATTAGAACTAGAATCTAGTTCATTTCCTGCACATTTAATCTTTTCATTTTTATTGGAATCTGAGAATGTATGCTCATTAACTCAGACTAAAAAGAAAAATCCAGTAAGTCCCACTTGGTCATGGTATATGGCCCTATAGTTACCCTATTGGATTTGGTTTGATAAGATCTTGTTGAAGAATTTGGCATCAATGTCATAAGCAGTCTTTTATTTCATCAATATATGATTTGGTATTAGAACAATATTGACTTCATGGAAGTTCAGCTAAAGACACAGGGTGTTAGTCACTTGCTTACACATTCCCAACTCTGCTTCAATCTTTGACTGCACACGGTTCTCCAAGCACTTTCAGGAGTGATCCCTTAGTACAGAGCCAAGAGTAAGCTCTGAACACAGCAGGATGTTGCCAATCCCTCTTCTCCATACCAAAATTTTCTATTAGGAAGAATTTACTTTTCTTCAGTTTTTGGAAGTTTAAGGGACATAGGTAGTCTCTTTGAAGGTTTCATAGAATTAATCAGTGAACCTAAATGGACCAGAGCTTTTGTTCTTGGGGAGATTTTTTAATTATTCTTTCAATTTTAACTAATTGCTTACGATTACTCTGTCCAAGTTTTCTACTTCCTCATTTTATTTAGGTAGGTTTTATGAGTCTAATATTCTGTCTATACCTTCTTGTTTCTCCAGTCTAATGACAGTTTTTTGTAATAATCTTGTGGTCTTTTGTATTTCTGAAGAATTTGTTGTACTGTCTCCCTTTCCTTCTCTGAACTGATTTATTCGAGGTTTCTTAATTGCAATTCTAGGTACAATTTTATCTCTTCTTTGAAAAAATTAATTCATGTTGTCTTATTGCCCGGATCATCGACAGCCACCCTGCAGCAGTTTCTTTTCAATCCGGCGCAGGTATGCTGAGCCAGAGACTCTCAGACATCGGGCAGAGCTGCTACTTGCTCTCCCTGTGCTCAGCTGCTCGTGAGGTGCCCTGGAGGCATGGCGGGTTCTAGTCCTGGCCTGCCACCTCAGGAGAGCCTCACAACAAGCCAGACCACCCTCCCCTACTCCATGGGGCCCACCATTTTCCACATCCGGACTTCCCTCTCATCACAACTCCACCCAGCAGACCAGACTATCACAGCCCGGCTCGCAAGGCTTGCTTTATTTAGTGGTGACTACAAGAGTATGTCACCTGCAGGCAAGCCTGGCAAGCTGTTCGTGTAGTATTTGATATGCCAAATACCAGTAACATTTATATTAGGTCATTCCCGTGATCTAATATAATGGTTTGAGGCTCTCTATGTTCCTGGAGCAAGCAGATGTCTTTGGGTTCTACTAGCATGAGACAGGACATATGGAGATATTACTGTTGCCCGCTCTAGCAAATGATTAACGGGAAGATAGTGATGGTGATAGTGTCTTAATATTTTAAAGATGATTTGCAGAGATGAAGGCTGTTAGAAGGCATAATATCTACATCACCACTCAAGTCCTCTTTGACTACAAGGCTTTTCTTTCCTTTATATGATATGTGTGAAAATAGATTTGGTCCCATTAAATTAGAAAGACAAAAAAAAAAATTTAAAAAAAAAGGAAAATCCTCAGCACTTGGGCAAGATTCTCTAAAAGTTTACAGAAGATAAACACTTCTAGAAAAAAAATGAAAAGAAAAAATGACCAGAACCACGCCTTTGCAAATTTAGAGAGCTGAGACAGTGCTCTTCAGGAGGTGAAGGTAATATGTGCTTAACTTCACTGTTTAATTCAATGAGAATAGCTTGGCTTAAACAAAACCAGGAAATTTAAGAGTTGATATGATACAACCAGACAAAGCAATTATATACTTAAAAAAAAACTATTGGAAATGTGTTGGATATGTTAGGCCGTGAGGAGTGAAGGAAATTTTATCAAATTATCAGACTTTTAAACCTTATAGAAAGAAATAGGTGACTCAGCGGCACTTCTCTTAAAATGTCAGGGCCCCAAAGTCTACTATGCATTGATTCATGTTGATCGGAGATGTTGGTCTGGTCTGAAACAATTAGCAGAGGACTAGAGTTAGAATAAAAAAAAATAAACTAATGAGGCAAGAGCCATGGGTATTCAACGTTAATATTTGGCTTTTGAAACAGATATAAGTCCTAAAATGATAGGCTCTGTACAAAAAAAGTGATTTTCAACAAAGTCAACAAAATACATTCATCAGGGTCCTTTCATCTGAAAGTTTGTTAATATGTTGTAGTTTATTAAATATTTTTCTGTATTGATATAATATCAGATGATATTTCTAAACATATTACACATTTAAAACAATGGACCTGGTCTTTTAACATTAATATTCAAGAAAGAATCTTGCTTTGGAACTTTTCACTGCCATATAAATATGCTATATCTTGATATTTCTTTTTTTAAGTATTGTGTTTTCAATACAAATAGTTCACATATCAACATTTAATAAAGTTTTCAAAAACTAGTTTGTAACTGTATTTTGAAAAGACATCTATTTTATAGTATTTTGATAACTCATAATATTAATTAGGTAATATATTTTTTAAATGTA
Organism: Cryptotis parvus; assembly: GCA_021461705.1. Lineage (NCBI taxonomy): Eukaryota > Metazoa > Chordata > Mammalia > Eulipotyphla > Soricidae > Cryptotis > Cryptotis parvus. Next base: position 91,762 of record JAJIBD010021734.1, read on the forward strand.
CCGCACATATCTTTAAGAGACAATTTAAAATGACTTCTTTGAAGACATGCTAAGGTTTAAATATTGATTTATTTAATATTATTCTTTGGGTCTCATCCTGTGGTATTGATGGGATTTCCCTGCTGTGTTTGGGGAACCACCTGGTACCAGAAACTGAATCAGACTTCTAGTATGAAAAGTATGTGCTGAGCTTGTTAAACAATCTCTCTTGCTCCATGCTAGGTGTTTTTCAGATAGACAATATAGGTTTACACTATTAGGTGAATCATTAAAGTATGCCACAAAATCTAAATTTTAATCACTTGATCACTTGACATCCTGTTATTTGTCAATTTGCATGGGTGGGAACCAGTAATGTTTCCGTTTGTCCCTATCACCTGCCAGTGTAGCAGATGGCATCTTCTTGCTCCAGGAATATGAAGAGGCTCAAACCATTCGTTCAGGGTCTTGACGAAGAAGTCTGACCATCTTGTAGGTGGGAGGCCAGGTGCTCTTGTGGATCCATTCGGTGACGGCTCTAGTCCAGCAGTCATCTCCAAATCACATTACATGTCCAGACCATCTGATTTTCGATGCCTTGGCAAATGAGACAGAGTCCCTGACTAGTCCAGCGGTCATCTCCAAATTACATTACATGTCCAGCCCATCTGATTTTCGATGCCTTGGCAAATGAGACAGGGTCCCTGACTCTGTATTGTCGAAGGAGATCAGAACTCTGGATTCCTTCTCTCATTTGAGTGAGGTGTGATATTCCAAGCATAGCTCTTTTGATTCCTCTCTGGGAGACCCGAATAGCATTCTCATCCTGCTTTCGTAGGGCCCAGGTCTCTGAGGCATATGTTAATGCAGGGAGACTGGTGGAGTGGAAGAGATGTGCCCAGAGCCGGAGTTTCTTTTCCTTTTAGCTATTTCTTCAATGATCTTGAAGGCATTCCATGCTTCTCTCTTCCTCCTGTGCAGCTCTGGTTTTAGGGAGTTCATCATGGTGAGTTCTCAACCTAGGTACACATAACTGCTACATTCAGAGATGTTTGTTCCATTGAGAGTGAAAGGAACATCTGGAACTAGTTCAAACTGGTTCAAACTAAATTTTAGTACAGAAGCTAATTTGTCATCTATAAACACACAAGTGCACTCTATATGGATGTTATTTCCTATCCTCCTATCATTCTAGCAACGCTATAAAGAAGGCAGATTGGAATATGATCTTAAATATCCCTGTAAGGTAACTACATTTGTCATGGAGAGAATATTTCTAAAGTCCACAGTGATAGAGTGATATGCTCTATGTCAAGACCAAGGGAGAAACTACAGAGATAAAATGAGACCACAACTACAAAATGATGGAAAGAAGCAGTGGCATAAACGGGAACAAAGAAATTGAAGTATTTGTCTATGTATAGATAGATATAAATATATAGTTTGTTATATCAGGGCAGTCTGATGACCTCTTTTACAGCTTAAAAGAGAGTTTACCCAGAATGCTATTACTACTTCATGGCTTTCGTGTGTGTGTGTGTGTGTGTGTGTGCATGAGACCAGAGACACATTGGTAAAAAGTTAAAAATCTCAAATGGAAGGATATGTCTGGCAGTGGACAGATAGATTTTTTATTCTAGGGACATATGTGACCTATTTTCTCTCTTCCCTATTACACAACCATATGATATTCATGTTTTTCCTTAAATAAAAACCCTTTCATGGGGCTGAAGTAACAGTCCAGGGAGTAGGGCATTTTTGCCTTGCACATGATTCACCGGGTTCTATCCCCTGTATCCCATATGGTCCCCTGAGCACCGCCAGGAGCAATTCCTAAGTGCAGAGCTAGGAGTGACCCCTGAGCATTGCTGGGTATGACCCAAAAAAAGCAAAAATGCAAATAAAACCCCACTTTCACAAGTTATCTCTAGGCAAAACCTGTCTTTTGCCATAGTACTCACAGTTGTTAATTTTCTTAGTTTCCTTTGCTCCTTTTTTCCCTTTTTATACCCCCTCCCCCACCAGAAATTTTTGATTAAGAGTTATAGTGAGGGGACTGGAGCAATAGTACAGCAATAGTACAACAATAGTACAGCAATAGTACAGCTTTATTGCCTTGTACATGGCCTACCTGTGTTTGATTCCTGTCATCTCATATTCCAAACCTGTCAGGAATAACCCTTGAACACTGCTTGGTGCGGAGCCAGAATTAACAACAAGAGTTCTAGTGAGGGTATGATCTGACTCAATATTCAGTATCATGTAAGTGCTCCCTCAAGTAACTTGACTTTGTAGACATAAGATAAGATATCCAATAGAAAGGTTAATATTTATGTTTCAATCATATATTAAAAGGGACTTCACTTCTGTCTAGATTTTCTTATCGCTAGTATTCCAGTGAGGATAAAGCTGTTCCTTCATTTCACAATTTCAGGTTAAACTTTGAGATATAATCCTTCTGAGAAAAGTAATGTCAGTAATAGTAGTTCTATCAGATAATTTTCTATTGGGTGGAGTTTATAAGAAAAACAATCACAGTATTGAAGGACAGGAAAGGGGGATATTACTGTAAAGGAGAATAGGCAGCCATATCACTTGCATATCTTATCAGTAGTTTTTTTTTTCATCATTCACAGTGTCCTTGTGCTAGTTTATAAGTTAGGAAGAAAACCTAGTTCAGAATTTGTCATGTTTCTCTTGACATTGAAATCTCAAACTGGGTCAAGTTCTCAACTAAATTCTTTCAACTTTTCTATCACTTACATTATCCAACGTGTGTTAACTATGTCAAAAACTTTGGTATAGTGTTTAATGCCTTACATGAATATCTTGACTCAATCTTTTAAGAATGTCACAATTTTATAGCTGCACATCTACTACAGATGAGGAAAATGATACATCTTGTCTAAATTAGTAATTTAAACCCAGCCATGTTAACCTATGCTTCTTTTCCCTATTTCTCTTTTTTAATCATTTTTCACTTTCTCATTATATATTTTCTCTTGAATAAAAAATACATTCTACTAATCTTTCTCAGTCTTCACTATTCATTTACCTGATGCCTCTCCCTCACTGGATCTTTTCTATTAATTGTTCCCTTCCCATAAGTACTGCCCCCATGGATGTTTCTTTTTTTTCCTTTTATTTAATTCAATGTTTCCCCATATTCATTAAATATTGTGATCCCTTAAGGTGTCTTGAAATGACCACTTAGATCAGTGCTGAGATATCGCCTCCCACTCCCTAATGGTATGTGCAAGGCATCAAGATTTCCCAAAAAATTTCTCTGGGTGATTCAAAATGTGTAGACAAAATGGAAAGGCACTGTCTGAACATTTCTTACTTATTCTTCCTATCTCTTCCACATCATCTTCTAATTTCCATATTGAGTTGAATGTCCTTATGCCCTTCTGTCATCTCACAGTTGACCTTTAAACTACTTGCCTATGGAAAGGAGAGAAGCTCTAAGAATCTGAAAAACTAGTATAGAAAGCAGATTAAGAAGATGGTTTGATTAACTGTGTCATAGGCTAAGTCAGGTAAAATGAAAGCAAAAGATTTGAACAATGGATTTACTGATATGAGCTAGTAGTAACCTTGATAAGATCAACAGAGGTCATTGATAATGGTCAGGGCTAAGAATCAAACCACACACAAAAAAAGAAAATTTTGCTACTGTGGAAAAAGGGAACTGCTAGAGAAAGATTCTTGTGTAAGCAAAAGGGTTGCATTTTTTGAAATGTAAAAGGTTAAAAATTCATATGTAAGCAAAATATCTAATACATTTCCATCTCAATTCTTGCATAACCATAAAAGGCAGACTATTTTATTTTCATGTACAATAGGATAATGAGACTTAGAGAGTTAACTAACATGTTTAGGATTCCAGAGTTCAAAGTTATCAAAGTTAGAATCAAATGTCCTGCCTAAAAGCTATTAGTAACACTATTCTCTTGCCTCTTGTAGGTAAGCAGTATCTTTCTGGTCACTGATAAGTTTACTCTAGACACAGTTCTTCCTTAACTCATTTTCATAAATTCTAAGAATCTGTTTCTTCTGCAGCATCATTCTGCTAAATAAAAACCACATGCAAGCTACATAATATACTGAGTCATTCTTCTGTCTACAAGAAATAAATCTTGGAGCCTCAAACTCTGACAAAACTACTAAGCATATTAGCTTTTGTTAGTCAGTAACAAAACTACCCCTTCAAAACTGTTCTCACCCCCCAAGTGACTGGGAGAACTCTAACCCCAATAAAAACAAACAAACAGGGGCCGGAGCGATGGTCCAGCAGGTAGGGCGTTTGTCTTGCATGCGGACAGAAACCAGGTTCGATCCCCGGCATCCCATATGGTCCCCTGGGCACCGCCAGGAGTAATCCCTGAGTATAGAACCAGGAGTAACCCCTGAGCATATGCCAGGTGTGACCCAAAAAAGCAAAAAAAAAAATAAGAAGAAGAAGAAAAAAAACATACAAAAGAAACAGGTAGACCTTTTGTATTTCAAAGGGGACTCATGGAAATTTCTTCCAAGTTGATGAATAGTACTGTGAAGTCCGAAATGAGTGTTGTAAGTGAGAACAGCATTACAGACATTTGGTTCTTTAATGGACTGATTCTGGTGGTGTTGCCATGAGTGACATGCTAAAACCTGTTGAACATCCAGCTCATGGAAAGAGTCATGCTTTGAGCACTTGTCCACTTCTATCATCAGAATTCTTCCCCTTTCCCCCAACAGCCCATTTCTAGCCATTAATATTAAGTCATTTAATCTGTGTTAAGAAAAGATGAGAACAGTCAGCCTTCCAAAATCTGTTCCAACTGGCTTTGGCACACGACTAAATCTGGAATTAAGTTTTCTCTTACATCCTTGTCTTACTCCTGGCTGAGGTCAAGCTTCCTAAAGTGGTTTGGGGGAGGTAGAAACAAGCCTGTATCCAAAGCACAGAGAACTGCAGGCTCATCCTGATAGTGAGTGATGAATCAGGAGGCTCTTGGCAACTGATTTTTTTTACAGACCGCAATGGGCAGTGGAACTGCTGGGTCCTCAAGAGTGGAGAATTTGAACATGTCCTGCTGCTGCAGTGGTGAACAGGATGCTCCAATCAGTGGTCTCCTCTGTGGGGGTGGGAAAAAAATCTCCTTGTAAAACTGTGTGCTAGAGTGCTTTGGGGTTTCCGATGAAAATGTTGTCTTTCCTCAGTAGTTGCACATGCTGTTCTCTGTCACCGTGGCCTTTGAGATTTCTCAAAGAAAGCAGCAGGGATATTTGAAGTTGAGCATTTACAATATTCCCAGCGAGACTGTCTAAATAATAAGAAGGAGTTTGCAATCAGATTAGAGAACTACTCATCCTGAGCAGGGAGAGAACTGCAGTCTAACCCTTTAATTTTGAAGCAGGCAGGCAGGAAAGCGACCCCCTTACCCCCACCCCCCACCGCCGAGGCAATGAATTCTGGGGAAGTAATAAAGCCAATAAGTCATAAGGCTGTCAGCACCCACCTTGTGGACACAGGGACTATGACCTGATAACACCTTTACCTAGTACCAGAACAGACCCAGAGCAGGCTGGACAATTCGCCCCTTTCCCCAACCAGCCACCCTTACACCCGCAGAGAAGCTCCTGAAGGAACAAAGTCCAGGGAACAGAGATCAAAGAAGACCATTAACTGTTCCCAGCTCTACCCCACTGACAACCACTCTGGCTAAAGACACTGACCTAGGTAGAAAATCCCCACACGGGGAAGCTTTGAAGAAACCCTATAAAAGCCAACTTGAACAAAGGAAATGTGTATCTGCTGCCGGGCCCCTGTGCCACATGTGTGTGCCCATGCACTACAGCTGAGCACATGTGATATCGGAACACAGATGTGTGGGATATGCCTCCATCTCCCTCTTGAGTTGTTGACTCTCATACGTTACCATCTACTGCTGCCTTATGTATGGGGGGGCTCCCTCTCCACCCTGGAGAAGCCCTCTTTCTCTCTAGAGCTTGCTCTCTCTCTTTTCTCTCTCTTTCACTCTCTCTCTCTCTTCCTCTACGTCTCTTCCCTTCCTCAAAACTTCCAGTAAAGTCTGAGATAATTCACTGTTCATCTCTAGAAATGTTTCACTGTGAGGGCGAAGCAGAGACCAGAAAGGCCTGGGTAAGGTCTAGGAGAGACTTTCCTTCCTTGGAGGAGCAAGACTTACAGCAGACCCATGGTCTTAGATTTCAGCCATTCTCTGGTGAATAGAGAGAAAATGGCAGATTTCCTAATCTGCTGCCTCTCTCCTCCCTACTTTGCATAAATCACCCAGGGACCTCACTAGTATCCATTTATGACTTTTCCATATTTGTTAATCTTTTAACATTAGATTATCAAAAGATGGGCTGGTGGGTACAGGGAGAATGTTAATACTTTATTTTTTAATTGAATACCTTTTTATGATCTATTTTAACATTTTCATCTTTTAAAAATATTTGCCTTAAGATGTAAAACTATATTTTATTCTTTTCCATGCTACCTTAAATGATGTATGTAACTGCACTGGCAGCCAGTCAAATCTACACAAAACCCAAATTGAATCTTCCTTCTGACTACAGCTGTGCATGATATTTTATGCAATTTTTATGCTGGTCATAAACAAGGTGGAAACTGTGATTATGCCAATTTTGGAATAACACATTTCTATCCAATACAGAGTCATTGCCAGTTTTCAGACACAGGTCTGCATATACAGAATCCAGAACTCCTTTCTCTCTGCTTTAGTTCTCCATTCCATCGACGTAAGAAAAGAATTCCATGTAATGTGCTACAAAAACTGAATACCCATTTGCTGTATAACATATATCATAAGCAAAGTGTCACAATTTTTCTCACAGTACTGTTAATTTGCAAAATGTAACTGTAACTCTTGCAGCATTTTAAAATAGGGATTTATTCATTATTATTATTATTATCATTATTATTTTGCTTTGCTTCTTGAGTTACATCTGGCAATTTGACTCAATGCTCTTCAAATTACTCTTGCAGTGCTCAGGGGACCATACAGGATGCTGGGTATTGAACTTGGGTTGCTTATATGCAAGGCAAGTACCCTACCCTCTGTACTATCGCCTCCAGCCCCTGAAATAGGAATTTAGTTGTAACAATTGTGCTGCTCCATTCCATATGTAAATCTACCTAGCTGGATTTCTGAAAGATCAGAAATAAATGTTTCTCTATTTCTCTTGTCCAGTTTTTCAAACTTTATCTGGTATTAACACAGAGATGCTGCAATTTAATTGGATGGCTAGAGAAAAAAAATATAATGTTGAGCAAGCAACTGCAGGAAAAAATAAACTTTTGATAAGAATTTTAACAACTATTTACTCAAATGAACATAGCAATCCATTTAAAGCCATAAAGATGAGATCATTAGCATGAATGTGGAACTATGGACTGAATCACCTGTCAGTTCTCATTGATAAATGAAATGCTTAGCCTCATTTCCCCATTTCTTGCTCTCACCCTGCAGATGGGTCCCCTCAGTAGGGCGGCCCCTTCAGGTTGCTTATGGGACTGAGCAGCCTTTGCCTGACACCTTACATGAGTCATTATGACTGCCAGGAAACAGATGATAGGTAGGTCTCACACACCTGAAAATTTGTTTTTAGATATTTGTGGAAGTTTCGTTTTTCTTTTTTTTAAACCAAAAAATTAATTGAACACTTCTAGGAGGGATTGTGCATTGAATAGAAGGTTCTGTTCGATGACTTGTAAACCGCTTTTCAAACGTAGTCCTGTATTCCATAGTGAAGAGATATTTGGTTCAATAAGACCATTAGTGAAAACTTTTGTTTTGGCATTTTCCAGAATAATCCAATGGATATTTGAATAAAGCAATAAAAGAATATTGTTCTTCCAGATTATATGTTACACTGTGTCCCTTTCACGTTGACCTTTTGGGAGCATCAATAGTAAGAGGATATTTCTGCCACATGAGAGGCATTCACCTGTAATTCTTGCCCTGCAGATAAGAACCTTCTCTCTGGTATTGCCCTAGTGGAAACATAAATCATATGTTGTACATCCTTAGAAGTAATATCCAAGGCTATCATTTCCAATAGGGCATCATTTAAGTAAGACAGTATTATTTAAAAAAATTAATTTCAGACATGGGGCAGGGCTGCTCCTTGCTCTCCCTGTGTCCAGCTGCTCGTGAGGCGCCCAGGAGGCATGGCGGGTTCTAGCCCTGGCCTGCCACCCCAGCAGAGCCTCACAACAAGCCAGACCACCCTCCCCTACTCCATGGGGCCCGCCATTTTCCACATCCTGACTTCCCTCTCATCACAACTCCACCCAGCAGACCAGACTATCACAGCCCGGCTTGCGCTGCTAGCCAGCGCGGTTCATTAATAAATGCTTTATTTAGAGGTGACTACAACAGTATGCCACCCGTATGGCAAGCCTGGCAAGCTGCTTGTGTAGCATTTGATATGCCAAATACCAGTAACATTTATATTGGGTCATTCCCATGACCTAATATAACGGTTTGAGGCTCTCTATGTTCCTGGAGCAGGTGGATGCCTTTGGGTTCTACTAGCATGAGACAGGACATATGGAGATATTACTGGTGCCGCTCTAGCAAATAGATGATTAACAGGGAGGTAGTGATAGTGATAGTGATAGTGAATTTCAGAAAGGAAAAGGGATGAGCGAAAGTGAGAGGAGTGATAAAGTGGTGAGAAAGAGAAATAGAGAAAAGAGAAGAAGAGGAGAGAGAGAGAGAGAGAGAGAGAGAGAGAGAGAGAGAGAGAGAGCCCAAGAGAGCATAGGCTTCTCCAGAGGGAAATGCCTTGATTGCTTTTGATAAAAGGTTATCTTTACTTTCTCCAAATTGCTTTGACCTGGAGTTCTCTACATACATAAAAATTAATCTGGGTTCCCACAGTTAAAAGGTCTCAGATTCTTGATTATTCTTTTATATTATTTTATAAAGTCTTATTTATTCTTGAGGGGGAGATATCTGGTGGAAATCAAGATTCACTCATGCTTAGGAATCACTCCTGGCTACTATCAAGTGACCATATGGGGTGGCAGGTATTGAACCACAGGGCCTGTCAGGGGCAAGACAAGCACCCTAAGACTGCACTACCTCTCCAGTCTCTCCTTTTTATGTTTACAACAATTTTTCAATTTTCAGGAGTGTCTCCTTTTCTGTGTGATACACCCTTCTCAGGTTCTACATCTGGGTGATGGCTCATTTTCTCCTTCTCCAAAGAACCCAGCATTTACATCTCAAAGGGATCTTATCTTCACACCCTTCACCCTTCACTCACCACTAGGGAACTTAATCCTTTTATTATGTTCCCCAGACTCATGACCAGGGTGTTCCTATTTATATGCATGCAAGTGCCATTGATAAAAATATGGGGTGGGGTGAGAGAAAAAGAGAAAAAGAGGAAGTGCAGTTGAGTTTCCTGTGACTCCCAAAAGATTAAAACATGCAATGGCATCATTTAATAATCAATTCAGAAACATGTTAGTCTGACTTACTTAATACTGGAGTCTGCTAGCTAGGAAGGTTGACTGATTAAATTCATGATGGACAAAGTTAAGCTTGAAGAATAGGTTTAAGGTCTAGTGTAAGTAATAATAGGGGTTATGGTGATTCTTCTCCTTAACCTTAAAGGAATCACTTTGTCTGACCAAAGTAGCATTCCTAACAGTAGTATTAGGAAGGTCTACAGTTTTCCTTTTATGTCATTGTGCAATACTTTTTATATGACTGACTATGCTGACCAAAATGCTAACTTATTTTAGTAGAATTTGCTGCCTTTATATGTTTATTATAGTTGTAATTGCACCGCAGTGGATACTATAAATAATTAGACTTGAAAAGCGTAGTTCTTTCAGTAGGAACATCATGGTACATATGTACTATAGACTCTCATCTAGTGTACTTTATGTAATAATTTGACTTCCAGTTATGATTCAGTATGGTAACCTTCATACATAAAGTCACACACAATTCACTTTCTAGTTATAGTCACATTGTACATTGTTCATATGGTCTATTACTATGTGTAGGGAAACTATTTAGAAAGCTCTTAGATTAGAAATTATTGGGGTTAGATTTAAGGCATCTTTCTTCTTGAATTTTGTAGCTTGAGCTTATACTACTGATCTTTGGTTTATAGCATGAGCCCTATCATTTAGCATGTATTTGTCATATTCAAAAAAAAAGTTTTAGATGTTGATAGTGATTATATTTAAAATGTAGATGATTTGTATCACTTCATAACACTAGAGGTATCGTGAAGGTATAGTAAACATAGCAAATAAAGACATACTGATCATTTTTGTTTATTTGTTTAGATAGGTAATGATACCATTGCTTCCGAGCTACTTAGAAAAAGGAAAATTCATTTTAATCCCTCTCCTGTGCATTCTCTGAAATCATAATCAAATGAGATAAAGACTATAATCAAGTGACATCAAGTGAAATGGATAGCCAATTTGTGAGAAAGGGATCATTTGAATCTACCATGTCTCAAAAGAGAAACACGGAGAAGCTAGTATTAGTAAACTCATCACTCTTTGGGTGAAAAGAATCATTAGGTGTATATTATTACATATGCATGTATGTATGTATGTATGTTATCATCTTTATCATTTGACATCCTATGCTTTCAGTTTAGATAATGCAAGGATTATATACTTACAAGAGTAACATATTGCAGTATCCTTTCCAAGTGTGTGTATGAGGTCACCATAGTAAATTACCAAACACTCAATGACTTACACAACATAACCTTACTATATTACAGACTAAGGTAAGAAGTTTGACACAAGAAGCCAAAATTAAAGTGTCAACAAGACAGCAATACTTAGAGAAGAATTTATTTGCCTCCATCTCCATCTTTTGACTTAGCATTTTAATGAATTTATTTTTATTCCCCTCCTTTCCCTCGTTGCTGTTGCTGAGCTGACTGGAGATGACAAACACACCTGACTGTGGTACTCCATATCAGTTGTGGTGCTTTTTTTTGTTTGTTTGTAAGTTTGTATTTATTGCAGAATTATTCACACTAGTTAAAATATAAAATCAACCTAAAAATTCTCTATAGGACTGGCTAAAGAAACTGTGGTTCATCTACACTATGCAATACTGTGCAGCTGTCAGAAAAGATAAAATTATGAAATTTACCTGCAAATGGATGGACATGGCAACTATCATGCTGAGTGAAATTAGTCAGAAGGAAAAGGACAGATATAGAATGACTGCATTCATTAATAGGATATAAATAGATACCAGTATTTTACTAAATGTGGGAAATGATAACAGCAGATTAAAACTCACCATTGAATATACACAAAGAGACTTAAGTGATTAACTCCTAAATATCTGCAGGGCTAGCCACAATGTATAAAAGAAGAGGGAGAGAGATGCAGAGACAGAGAGAGAGAGCGAGAGAGAGAGAGGAAACAGGGCTACCTGCTACTGAGGCAGCCTGGGGGGTGGGTGGGAGGGGGTGGGGTACACTGGTGGTAGAAATGGGGCACTGGTGGAGGGATGGGTGCTGGAATACTGTATTATCAAGAACCAATTATGAACACCTTTGTAATTGTATGTCTCACGGTGGTATAATAAAAAATTAAAAAAAAATTAAAATTCTCTATAGAGAAATGAAAAAAATGCGATATAGAAAAATTATAGGAGTAATTAAACCGTGATATATAATTATAGAAACTTCATAACTTATGTATCACTTGTAAGTCTAGGAAGCTGGAAATATGCAAATTTCTTTAGAGAAATAAAAGACTTAAATAAATGTAAACATTTATAAACATGTAATGGAAAGCTGTGGCTATAATATGGTAATTTTCCACAATTAGTATATAAATTTAATTTAATATTAATAAATATTTTTAATATATTTTATCATACCACCATGAGATAAACAATTACAAAACTGTTCATGTTTGGGTTTCAGCCATACAGCATTCCAGCACCCATCCCTCCACCAGTGCCCATTTCCCACCATCAATGTCCCCGATTCCCTACCTCCTCCCGTAGCCTGCCTCCATGGCAGGCTCTTTATCTCTTTTCTCTCATACTCTCTCTCTCTCTCTCTCTCTCTCTCTCTCTCTCTTCCTTCTCCTACACATTGTGGATTGTAATATATATAGTTAGAGGTTATCATGTGTTGGAGGACATGTTTAGCTAATCTGGGAGTTTTGTTGTTTTGCCCACTCCCAGCTTAATCTTATTTAAGTCAAGGTTCATTCTAATGAGACCTCTCTTCTAAGTAAACACTGCTAGAGGGTGTGGCAGTTACAGAAGTCACCTTGATTGAATAACTTCTGACTTATACATCTACTAAGACTTCTATGTTTTCTAGATTGGGCACAGCTCCTCTTTATACCCACTGCACCCAACGTGGGACAGTTAGAATTTACCAGGAGACTACCACCCTGGCTACGTTGAGACTATAGGAAGACTATAGGAAGGATCATACTAGTTTGCTCTAAGCAGGCAAGAGTGACCCTTTCAGTACATGAGAACAAGATACTCAGAATCACCCTGGTGCAGATAATAATAAGAAGGACCTTGTGGGTACCATCTAGATTACATGAAGCTCATGAAGTTAAGATGTATTACTTTATATCAGCCCTCTCTCTCCAGTGTTTTACATAAGAGATAATCTCCTTAGTCCTTGTCATAACCTTTGTTTATACCTGCAATAGGGTGTGGCACTACACTCTGTTTAGGGTTCTTTGTTGACATGACAACCTTCCGATTGGATTACTTTTGGTGTATATAAGGGGCTGACTTGAGGCCCCTTCACCTTTTGCCTTTTGGTTCCTCAGCCTTCAGCTTTTGGCTCCTGCGGCTTTTGGCTTTTGGCTTTTGGCCTTTTGCTCTTTGGCCTTTTGCTCCTTCTTCTGGATAGGACTCAGCTCTGGCGAGATTCTCTCTCTCTTTGGTGGGAGACTTAGGCTCTTTGTATGGTCTAAGTTTGGACCAGAGCTAGAGTTTGTTCATTATATTGGATTGCTGTGGAAGAGCTTTTGTACTATTAAAAGCCATTTTTGGAACTGCACGGATTCGTGAGTTTTCATCTGTTCTCCCGGCGTCCTCGGAGGTAGAAGACAACCTCTGTCCTGACACTGTCGGGGACCCCGGCGTTCCCGACAATCATGGGTATCTTTTTGCCTGTATTTAATGTTTAGTTCTATGTGGTAATAGCACTTTTGACAATTATTGGCACACTGTTCCATTCTCTGTCTTACCTCTCTCTGCTCCCACACATTTGTGGTAATTTCCACCTTTTACAAGACCTCCTGATCCACCTTTAGCCTGACCTTGGATATTTGTATCATAATATGTAAATGTATATATGTATATATGTATATATATATATATATATATATATATATATATTTGTGTCATGCAAATAAATGCAGTCATTCTATATCTGTCTCCTTTTGGCTAATTTCACTCAACATGATCCTCTCCATGTCCATCCATTTATAGGTAAATTTCATAACTTCATTTTTCCTAACAGCTGCGTAGTATTCCATTGTGTAGATATATGAGAGTTTCTTTATACAGTCATCTATTCTCGGGCACTCTGGTTGTTTCCAGATTCTGGCTATTGTGAATAATGCTGCTATGAACATAAAAGTAGGGATGGTGTTTCTGCTGCTTGTTTTTGGCTTCCCAGGGTATATTCCCAGGACTGGTATGGCTGGGTCAAATGGGAGTTCAATTTCTAGTCTTTGGAGGAATGTCCGTATAGTTTTCCAAAAAAGGAGTTGTGGTGCTTCTTAAGTTGCATGTCAGCAACTTAAGAAGTCAGCTCCCATTGAATCTCCATTAATTGTGGTATTTGAGAATGTGCTCGTCCAGGCAAGCAATCTCACTAAAGCATGAGATTTATAGTGCTTACTGGGGTTGTGGTGCTCACACATATACTGCCAGAGGTGACACTTCCTGCTATGCTGTTTGCTGGTGGTTGCACTCCTTTTTTTGTGAAGCAGCTGGAAATTGTGTGTACTGCATGGATCACAAAGCATGACTGCTAGGTTCCAACAGCAGAGCTTCAAGGATCACTCTAGGTGCACTGGGGAAACTGGGGATTTGAACTCATGACCATACGCATGTAAGGTACATGGTCTTAGTTCTTGACTAGTCCTCTAGTCTCCTTTCCCAACTTTAAAGCCAGAAAGGCGACACTTGCCTCTGAGTATTCTCTTATTTCCCGCCCCCTTTTTTTTCTAATCAGAGCTGTGCAGCCTCTTCTAAGGACAATACAAATGTATTTGTGTCCTCCTGAAAAAAAATATGTGAGGTTTTCCCCATCACAAGGTCAATGATTTAATTGCATTTCAAACTAATTTTCACCATATCAGATGACTAGGATGTGGACATTCTTTGGAGGGGTTCATTATTCCGCCTACAAGCTATTTTGGGATTTACCCACTTATTTAGTAATTATCTGTTAAAGAATTGTCTTCCAACTGGAGACATGTGATTCCCAATGGCAATTCAGGACATTGAAAGCAAGGCACAGGTGAAAAGCATATAAGTGGGGGAATAGAAGTCCAGCTCGTAGAGGAGGGGTCACAGAAAAAAAAACAATGAGATAGAAGATCACGGTTGGAAAACAAAGAGTTGAGAAATACTGTGAGAGAATGAATATACCACAGATAGTACCTTCTGTAGCACATCGTAAATGAACAAGGATGCAATTTGCAGGTGCTCAAAATAAGTTTTCCCAAGATTCTATGAACTGGCTTCTTCAGGTAGTGACACGACATGCTGACCATGTTGACCTCTGGTCAACTGAAGTGCTGGAATCTAAGGAGAAACTGTTAAACTTGACCTAATCTGAGAGACAATAGCAAGCTCCTTAACTACCTAGAAAAATGAAAGTTGGAAATATAATCCAGTTTTAGGATTATCTGTAGAACTGACACCACCCTCTCTCTCTCTCTGAGAAATTTATATATATATTTGCAGAGCAAACGTAAGCCCTCCCCCCATCTAGTGAGATGACTCCTTTTGTCTCCCAGGTTCCTTGCCTATCCTTTAGTTCAGGATATATTTCCTCTTTTACCTGAACAAAAATGAAATAACTCTTGTACTCAATGTACATTTCCTGTGTATATGTTATTCAATTTATCATTTTCCTCTGCCATCTCACTGGATTTTGTTTCAGTTACTGGTCCAGCCTGGAAGAAGTAAGAGGGAGGAAGGCATTTCTCCCTGAGATCTTCTTACAAATTCCAGCTGATGAGGGAGCTATTAAAATCTCTGCAATGGGTGAGGAATAGTCCAAATAAAAGGAACATCTCTTTTATGTATTTTATATTAGATTAAGCAGTCTTTTCTAGGACTGTGAGCGGGAAAATTGGGAAGTTAATTTTCTATATAAAATCTTCTTTAAAATAGAAGGGGTGAGGGAAATCTCAGAACCACAAAGCACCCTATCTGCTTTCCCAAAGAGGATAACGCAAAAGATAATGTGTAGCAGAAAAATTGAAAATAATATTTTCTCCACTAGAGACTATAGAAGTAATAGAAAGCAGTTCCCTACAGGAGAAATTATATACTGCGAATTCATTAAATGCTTAATGTATAAGGGAAATATATTATAATTTCTAAACATTTTTGCAGAGCCAGAGAATTTAGAGGTGCAAAAGTAATTGATCATCAATCTCTGGTAGTCAATTCAGCTTACATCTGGATCCCATTAATATTTATTAGAATTCAAAAGTTTCCAGAATATAAAATGGTTTTCTGATTATAAAGAGACAAAATAATATCATAATGAAGCTGGAGATATAATAAAGATTTAATTAAAAAGTAAGGACCTTCAAAATAAAGCCAGGTGCCTCCTGCACTAAATTCATGTTGGTAATCCTTTAGTTACAAATGACACCCTACTGGGGTCGGAGTGATAGTACCATAGGTAGGGCATTTGTCTTGCACATGACGAATTGGAATTTGATTCCCAGCACCCAATATGGTCCCCTGAGCACCAACAGGAGTATTCCTCAGTGTATAGTCAGGAGTAACATCTAGGACTCCCAGATGTAACCCCAAAATGAACAAAAAATAATGACATTAATGGTTTATAGCCATATAAGGTGTAAAATAAAATTTGCTGATAACTGTTTACAAAAACAACTTCCATTTTAATAAGAGTTTTCTGATTGTATGTATTTGTTTTATTTAAGAAGTCTCCTTATTATGGTTATTATTTTTTTGGGGGCTTAACCAGTGGTGCTTAGAGCTTACACCTGGCTCCGCACTGTGAAATCATTCCTAGTGGGCTTGGAGGGACCATATGTAGTGTTGGGGATTGAATTTGATTGGTTTGTGCAAAGCAAGTGCTCTCCTCTGTACTACTGCTCCAGTCCAAAAGTCACCCTTAAATTGATATAAATTTAAAAAAGAAGTAAAAGTGAAAGAAAATAAGCGAGCTTTAAAATAGAGTAGGTTTTGTCTGTTATTGGTAATATATTCATCATCTCCTACTTTTGTATTTTTTTACTTTCTTTATGGTATCTTTGGAAAATTCAAACTTTCATTTTAAGTAAGTCAGAGGAAAAATGACAAAAACTGGATTATCTCACTCTTCTGTATGATATAGAGAGATGATAACACAAGGGAATACACATTTTTGAACAAGGGCAAACCTTTGACCTTGAATGACAAAATTTAACAAGTAATGGGGGAGGAGCTGCTAGAATGAAGGTTAGACTAAAGGTAGGTTCTTTGCTCGGTTTTTTAAATTTCGGGTGTGAAAGTTGGATGCCCAGGCTTGGAAGGCTGCAAGGCCAGGCAGCTGCTGCTTGCTTCCCCCTAGATATCTGCCTCTCTCTCTCTGAAGGTTAGAGTAAAGGTGATGCAGGATCAGAGCGGAGGGTCATGGGCCTTTGTTGGTGGTGGAGGAGAGTAATTTTGAACATCATTACTTTAAAATTTAATCAGTACTATCTTAACCACATTACTAAAATGGAGCCAAAACACAATAAAATAAAATGGTATTTGAAGTTGGCAAAAAAGGAAGACGTCTTGAAATTAGGTAGGGAGGAATTGCAATCCTGTGGTTACTATGTCCTGCAGAATTCCAAAGCAATTCAGCTTTGAGAAATACCCAGTAAGGCAGAAGAGACAGGGAGGAAGATAACAGCAATGGTAGTATCCAAACAAGTTGTAACCTCTTAGACCCGCCCGCATCCAAACATGCAACATGGAGTCAAAACATTTACCTCCCAGGTAAATCCAACATTAGCATCTTGCACACTTTTTGTTTTTAATAGCAAGCGTTTTCTTTAAAGAAATTGCAAAATGGAAATTGACTTGGGGTATATGGGCAGTGCTTTTGAAACCAGGGTACTAGTGAAAGTATTAGTGTTCAATAGTTTAAAAATTTTATTCACTAGTGGTATTTTTTTTGGGCTATGCCATGCCCTAATTGGCTCTGGGTATTTGCTGCTTAAGTCATATTCATGCCTTTAGGCTAGGGCTTTATGCTAAAGGGATCCCTCTTGTGCAAAAATCAAAAGGAGTATGAGAGCAGGTACAGATGAGAGATTTATTTTAATAACTCCTGGAATCTCGTTATGATTTCTTCTATAGTCCCCAGAATATTTAGATTGATACTATTTCTTCATATTCCTCACCTCCCCCCTACCCCCAACCCCATCCTCTTCATGGGGCTGGCCACTACCAGGAAGCCACTCTTGAAGCCACCCTGGCTACAAGATGAGACACTTTTAGACTTAACTCTGCAAAGATCAAAAGAGAGTTCATGCTCATTTGTCCTAAAGACCAGCTTGTAAGACTTCTCGGTTAATAAAGAACAGTGTATTCAGAAATGACTCTGGAAAAGAATAGAACGCACAAAGGATCTTGTGAGAATAGAGGTATCAATCTAGTGTGGGGAATACAGTCTGAAATTATATGACGTGGATATAAGGTACAATTCTATTTTATTAGCCCCCTCTTTAGGTGTTTTGAAAAAGAGCTGATCTGAGAAGACACCATTGTAGGCCTCTGCCATTAGTATTTGTAAAGAAGAAGGCTAGAGGTATGGCACACCTGGAGATTTGCATAACAGGCCAGCCCACCGGAGAGGTGGGCTGCTTGCTGACTTGCTGCTTGCTGTTTTTGCCTGTTTGGTGCACTTTGGGAGAGGAAAAAGTTGCTGTTTGGGGGGAAGAAGCGCTTGATGGAAAACATCTTGGCGAGAGCACATCGTCAGAGGTCTGGCCAGGAGCGCTAGTTATGGGAGAGTCTTTTGCCTTGGATTGTGATTGCAGAGTGTTCTCAAATGTTGGTGAAAAGTTAAAAGCCTTTTGGATTGGGTCCAGTGGGTAGGGCGTTTGCCTTGCACGGCCGGCCTCTGCATCCCATATGGTCCCCTGAGCACCGCCAGGAGTAATTCCTGAGTGCAGAGCCAGGAGTAACCACTGATTGTTGCCGGGTGTGACCAAAAAAGAAAAAAAAGCCTTTTGGATTATTTTTACTCTTGTGGATCCTGTCTGTCTGTTCTAGGCCCCTGAGCTAACCAGGGAACTCTAACCGTGATACTGTTGGGGTCCCACATCTATCTCTGACAATATTTTAAGGTAATGAATGCTTTATCACCATTAATTTGTTTCACATTTAAATTAAAAAAAAGCTGTCAAGATCTGACACATTTTAGAAAATTTACTCTGTTAGAAGTGAGTAATTAACGGAGGTGGTGATCTCTTGAAATGCCAATGAAATGCAGGGGAAAAGGTGTGATCTGACCTCCTCACTGCTGGGATCCATTCTGACTGGGAAACTGGGACACAAAAAAACCTACCACAGAGAGATTCGAATTGGAGGGAAGAGTGCAAGGGTCTGAGATGTCCAGAAAATGAGGGCGAGAGAAGAGAGTGAAGGAGAGAGGGAAGAACACTAACTCAGAAAATAATGTATTTTCAGGAACAAGTTCAAAGTTCCTAAATAAGATTCTAAAGACATTCTCAGGGAGATTGATAAATAAATAAATGTATGTATGTATGTATGAATGTATATATACCAACACTCAAAGCTTGTTCCTTATTGCCATACTAAAATGTCCACCACATGAATTCTCCTGACCATTTTCTGTACTTGTGACTTTTATTCTTTATGTGTTTCTCAATTGCCCCGTCTCACTGTTGCCCTGTTGCCCTCTGAATATGTAAATGTTTTCTGAAATGATACCAGAATATATATATAAACTGTTAAGTCTCTTTCTGCTGGACATAGAAATCAGACCACCTCTTCCTTTACTTTGAAGCTACTCTCTAGCCTTTGCTGATGGACATCCTTCCCATCTTGTTTCATTGTTAATAGTTTCTCCTCTTTATACTGCTTCTGGTCTCCTTTCTAATAAGACAAGACGACAGTTCACTTGTATCACTTGTCTTCCCCTTGTTCATCAATTTGCTTGAGCAGGCACAAGTAACATCTCCATATGTCCTGTCCTGTTGCGTGCTAGTGTTACCCAAGGGCATCTGCTCGCTCTAGGAACATGAAGAGCCTCAGACCATTCCTTCAGGTCATGGGAATGAGGACTATAACTGTTACTGGTTTTTGGCATATCAAATACGACACGGGTAGCTTGCCAGGTTCTACCATGCGGGGAGACAAATGTTATATCAGTAAAAAGACAGAAAACTACATACAAAGCAAAAACAGAGAAACTAGAAGTTAAGACTTATGGAGTTTTAAAAAATATTCCAAGGAAATATTAAATGAAAAGCCAAAAGGAATTTTAGGAGAGCAAAGAAAAGTTAGAAGGAAATAGGAAAATCCAGTTTAAAACAAGCATGCATACATGCATAGTTATATGGGAAGGAAAATGTCATTATGGTAAAGCACTAATACAGTGACAAAAATTATGCTGTCAATTTTAATGTTACTCTATTTATACTTCCACCATTTAGACTTATTCAATGAACAAAGCTCAACAGACTGTAAATGTAAATGTAACCTACTTGTATCATGGAAAAAGTACAGAAGACAATACCAGGAAGTAGATTTTCCTGGTACTAAAAGTAGGTACACACTGTTTTTCCAATTTAAGGAAAAGTAGGGTGAGAGGAAGAGGGATAGATACTAATATGTTCATTTTTTCAAATGAGGAGCCCAGAGGTGAATTTTGTAGTTAAGAAATACAATCTAAAATTACATCATTGAAGGTTCCAAAGGCATTACCAATTTAAGTCCTTATAGCTATTTAAGTACATCTATAAATAGAAATAAATAATGTATGTATATTTATTATTTTAAAATTTATTTTATTTTTAAAAATAAATAAATGAACCCTAAGATCTTACACATGTAACATATGACCTTTACCATTGAGCACATCTAGCCCTTTTAAGTTCTTATATTACATGGATTTTTAAACAATGCAAATAGAATGTCTGTTAAGATTTTCCTCAGATCCCACCAAGAAATTGCAGCAAACAGCTACAAATTATTTGAAACCCATTTATCAGATGAGAAGCAGAATATATGCTATCTAGTGGATGTTTCTTCATGCTTCCAAGGCTATTCAAAAGTTGCTTATAAAACTCACCCTCTGTCATTATATTAACTTTATTTGTGTGGGGGAAGGTTGAGCTCCCAAGCACAGAGCGTCTGGTGGTCACTTCTAATGGTACATGGTTGGCTGTACAGGCTAGTCTATAGTCAGGACCCCGTATGATGTTGGCGGGCATTTGGGCTCCACCTGACAGTCTGACAGTGCTGGGAACCATGTCGGTTCTGGGAGTTGATCTTCTACCTCACTCATGCAAGGCATACATGCCAGCCCTTGGTCTGATACTTTGAATGTAATATATATTTTAGTAGAACTACAGGAATGGGTTATAGACTTATTTTTTGGGTGTTGGCAATGCACCTTGGTCAAACTCTGGACTTTGGGTCATCACTAGGAATCAGGGCTATGGAGTCCAAAGTCTGGCTCCACTGATGACTTTCTAAACCACCTCTGGCAACTTCATTAATTTTGCTGTGATAAACTTCTCTGTGTTGTAAACTAGAAAAAATCCATTATTTCTGCTTAAAAAAATATGAGGGTCAAAATAGAAAGACATGTGAAAGTAATTATCAATATTATTAATCTTTATTTCTATAATCATTTTATACATGCTGTTTTTCCACGCCATTAATTAATTAACAAATAGTTCAGCAGAGAATTAAGGACTATAAATAAAGTCCAATTTAAAATTAAACTCTGATTATGCTGGGTAGATAATACATTTGTCTTTTTTAACTTATAAATTTTCAGTAATGCTAAAATATCTTTGGTTCAACTAATGAGTTTCTAAAGTCTTCAGATACATGGATGAAATACTTTACATACTTTCAGTTTCATTTAATGGTGGCAGAAGTCTAATTTTAAAAAATATTTTTTGCTCTTCTACTAATGGCTTTAAATAAACATACCAATTCTGACCTTGATCTGTAAAATCAATTTTATAATTATACAATAGCATACTTTCCTTTAGAACATTTTATAAAAAGTAGAGGATTTTCAGTAATTTCAAACATCCACCTATAATTTCCATTTTTTTTGGTTTTTGCTTTGCATCACACCTGGCTATGCTGAGGTCTTGCCCTACTTCTATGTTTAGGAATCACTGCTACTTGGTTCTGGGAACTGTATTGGATTCTAGGGATTGAACCTGGGTTGGGCATGTGCAAGTCAAGCACCTAACTCACTGTGCTAGCTCTCTGGTCCTTAATGTCCATTATTGTTTCAGTGTGTTCTGTTCTCTCTATACATGAATGCAGACTTTAAAATACTTGGATATTATAGTTTTATACACTTTTCAGAGGACAATGTACAATAAATCTTTATGTCATTGTATATTCTTAGTAATATTTCTATTGGTATATTCCTAAACGTGTGATCAATATATTTATTGGTTTGGAGTCATTTGGTGTTGAAAGTGACTTTTCCTGACTGTCTTGGGGATTGCTCCTGGCAGTGCTTGGGGGTCAATGTCATGCTGGGGATTGGACTCAGGCCTCCTACATTCAAGACATGGAACAACCCACTGGCCTCTTTTTGTACCTCTGTACATATTTTAACCATTATAGTTATTGGAGTTTTTATTACTTTTGTTATTACACTGTAATTCATTGTCTTTCACTTCAGCTTTAGGAAAAAAAATACTTTGAGTAGAATTATTGTATCAAAGAATAAAATTCTTGGTATAGAACTAGATTTCTTTCTGGATCATTTATTTGTAGTCCAAACACTAGCTCACCCGCTTCATCATAACTTCTTTAAACACTGGGGATTAGGATCTGAAAAATTACTGGTAAATATGATTAGTGATGATCTCATTTTGATTGGTACTTCTTTTATGCCTATTAAATTTATCTGTTTTATTCCTTTTTTTTGCCATACCAGGCGATGCTCAGGGGTTATTATTGGCAGTGCTCAGGGAACCAGATGGGATGCTGTGGATTAAACCTAGGTTGGCCACATGCGAGACAAGAGCCCTATCCACTGCATTATCTCTCCAGCCAAATCTATTTTATTCTTTCTAGCCATTAGTTCTGTGGTAGTGATTCTGTCTGTTCATGCCCTTGACCTGCCTACATTGGGATTTTTGTGTTAATATATATTTGTGTAAACTTCATATATTTAACGTATATATTGCTATTATGCCTGATATTTATATTTCATTTATTATACAAATCAAACAACTGTATATTATTTAAAGTACAGAGATGAAATGTGTGTGTATATATATAGATGTATAAATATGTACATATAGAGAGAGGCTAGATAGATAATAGTTTTGCTAAGTTCTAAAGATAGAAACATGAGGTAATATTTTCTGAGCTATTTATTAAGCTGTCTTTCATGAGACCTTGTTATTGTTATTACAATTAATCATATGTATAGCATTTCCATATATATTGTTAAGCAGTAGAGTCAGATTGCTAGTTATTAATATAAGTGCACCTTTCTACATTCCTTGCTGTGACCTGCCCTATCAGAATAAGATATTCTGAGACTTAAAAATCCAACAAAATTTATGATCATAACATGGGTAATTTTATATTCATTTATTTAGTTTTTGGTTCCTACTCAAGAGTGCTCAGGACTTACTGCTGGCTTTGTGTTCAGGAATCAATCTCCATAGGTTTGGGGAATCATATGGGATACCAGGATCAAAAAACCAGATCAGCAATGTGAATGCAAGTGCCCTACCTCTTATTCATTTTGCTTTATATGTTTTAAACAATCTTACTAAATATGGACCTTCAGAAACATTTCCCTTATCCCTTTCTTTTTCCTTCTGTCTCCCTCTACCATTCTTATGCTTTGATTCCACCACCTACTTTTCAGTGATTAGGAATGGCATTGAATTGATGCAGTGGCAGAACATAATCCACAGAAAAACATGATTTTTATAAGAGTGAAAATTTTCTTAGTGACATCTTCTATTGTAGCTCACAGTGCCAATTAATTTCTTAATTCATTAGCAAAGTAACCGAAGGAAAGACTTTGAAAACACTGTGCTTTGTGTAGATGTCTTTTAATTAGGGCTAATTAAATACTGTGGAAGGACCTGATTACACCTTAGAGTATTTCTTAGTCAAAAAAAAGAAAAGGAAAAGAAGAAAAAACAAGTGTTATTAATCAGGCACACACTGAACAAAGTTTAATTCAACAACTTGTTATAAAAAATACAAAAAAAACTGCAAAAAAGGAATAAATTATAGAGTGGCACCAAGAGAATTGACTCTAAATATATGCAGATTCCCCATGGATGCTCACACACCACTGTTTGTTTTGGTTATTAGGCAGAATCTCAAGTAAAACCAAGGAGAAATCATATAGCTTCTAAAAATGAAGAGCAGTGCCAGTGGGTAAACAGTTTTAGGGCAAACTGATGCAATACTCCCTGAAGTTGGGAAGGGATTTTTCCAGATGGCCACTGTGCATATGGCTGGGGGGTACTGTGGTAGCCAAAATAGGAAATGAGAACATGATTCTTTCCAATTAAATCAGCGCTGTCCTTGAGAAAAGAAATTTCACTGAACATGTCCGTGAGGATGGGACAGACAAGAAATAGCATGCAAGTCCATCAAGACATTTTTAATTTAACTAATTATGACATCTTTTAAAATGTTTAGACCAGTCAAATTTATTTTGGGATTTGATGCGAGGAAAGCAATGAGCTAAATGATGTGCTAGGAATTTACAGCTCAAAATTGAACTTGTCTATCCTCACTCATTCTGGAACATTGGGTGAGTTACTTAATCTCTCTCTGATTGTTTCCTCCTGTGTAAAATGAGAATCACATCCCCAGGCTGCCCAATAGGCTTGTTGTGAAGATAAAATAATGAATGTTATGAGGTATTTTGAAATCATGAAAAACTGGATTATGTTTCCCTGAACTTGGAGAGAAGAACCAATAACTCCAGTTCATGCTGTGGATCACATCATGGTCTCTTGGAGGGAAGAAGCTACTGTTTATAATGGAGTAAGATTTCTAGCTTTGTCAGAATCTGCCTCTCTGACATAGTCTTGGGTAGTTATTTTATTCATATTAATTAAAAGAAATTTACCGGTCTGTGTATAATGAACTTGGCTGGAAGCTGAATTTTCCCAGGCAATTTGGTTGAACTCTTAATAAATATCAACTTCTCCAAACATCAAACATGTATGCTGAAGTTACTCTCTCAGAAGTGAGCAATCAAATTAAGACCCTAACTACTTAAATATGGAGAACAGCCATTCCATCAAGGGCTTTGATTCATTTGCTGAGTGCCATCATCATCATCATCATCATCATCATCATCATCATCATCATCATCATCACCATCGTATCTCTCTCTGTATCTCTCTCTCTGTATCTCTTGATCTCATTCATTTCTTAGGGAAACAAATTCATCTAAAATTAGTAGAATATTGTTATGAGCTGGCATCTCTGCTTCTAGGTTTCTTCTACCAAAGCACAGAAACGCATTTTTGAAAGATATATACACACATATTTTTATTACATTATTGTCGAAAATAGTTGGTATATGGTATAAAACACACGTCCAATTACATATCATATACAAACATACACACAGTAGAATACTAAACAGACATAAGAAATAACAAAGTCATTCAGCTCACTGAAATGTAAATGAAAATACAAGTTAGAGGGAGACAGATCTCTAATCTGTAGTGTTATAGAGAAGCAAGGGAATGAAAGATATCTGATGATCCCAAATCTGTGGCCCTGGGTTCAGACATGAGAATATCAGCTATAGACAAGATTGGTTATGGGGGAAGATGAAGTGGACTGAGTATAAAAGGATAGTGGTAGAGGAAATTGGGTACTTTGGTGGTTGTAAGTCAAGGTTGTAGCACAAATCAAAACCATAAGAGCTAACTTAATTATAAATGTCAGACCAAACTATAACAAACTCCCCACCCCACCAAATGAGTTACAAATGGGTAGGAAGGATGGATGAAAATGCTGAGACATGAGGCATTGGCGAAGGCTCACAGACATTGGTGGAGACTGCAGAGAAGGAGGATTATCTAACCCCAAAATATTGTCCATCATGATGGCTTAAGTAAAAATTGAAGGAGAAAGCATCTGAGGCTATTTTACTTCAAAAAAAGAATATTTTTATTGCCTCATTAAAAATATTTGTTTTTGATTGCTTATTTGTTCAGTGTTTCAGATTTAACCCATCTGATCCCATTTATACTGAGACTCAGCTGCAATTTGTAAAATGTTCAGAATTCCTGTTTTCAAGGCTAACCTGATATGTCTTGTTTGCCAGTGTACATTTGAAGTGATTTTCTTCTAGGCAATAAATCATATTCCACCCCTGCAGAGTAAATCTACCAATGGATAGGAGCATCTCAAGAGAGTAGCAGCTATGCTGACTCTTTTGGAATCAATAGTTTGATCTTAACCATAATATGGGGCTAGAACAGATCAGTTAAGACAGAAAAGCTAAAGAAAGGAAATATACTCTGTCCTTATTTAACCCACTCCTCAACCCTAGAGGCAAAAAAAATATTATTTCTGTTTTTGTTCTTTTATGTACTTTTTAAATTCAGAACAAAAAACTTTATAAATTGCTCATGAAGGTTGCAGATAACTAAGATTTCCCCAGCTTAACTGAATTGCTACTATTGTGACTGCGAGCTCACTCAAAAATTCCCAGTAACCTCAAAAGCTATTGAAATTTGACAAACAATTGTTTCCATCAAATTTTGGACCAAATTGTGCTGTTAGGTGATCACTTTGTTTTCATGGGTCTCTTCTATAGCAAATAATAAAAATTAAAATTTATGATTGTATTGTTAGAGGAATATGTCAATGTCATATATTCAATTTTCTTTTGAACTTAAACCTAATTTTTCCTAGTGATTATGAAGAAAAAAAGTAAAATATTTTATTGGACCCTAAAAATGTTATGGACTTTGTGTGTTATGCCCCTTGTTCTTCTGAATCCCTTAATCAACACTAATCAACCTGAGAGATTAATATGCTTAAATATTATTTGATTTATTTTCCTGTTCGTGCTGTGCTCAGAGCATATTTCTGGATTTGAGATCAAGAATCACTCCTGGTAGTGCCCATGGGACCATATGGACATCTGGAGTGTTAGGAGATTAAACTCAAAGTCAGTCACATGCAAGGCAAACACATGACCCATTGTACTTTATGGTCTTTTGCTGAAATTTTAGATCATCAACATAGATCTTCATACAGCACACAGATAATCTGATGAAAATTTATTGAATTTAAGGGATGTAACTTTACATGAAAATAAAATGCACATGATTTTTTTTTTTTTTGCTTTTTGGGTTACACCCAGCCATGCTCAGGGGTTACTCCTGGCTCTTCACTCAGAAATTACTCCTGGCAGTGTTTGGGGACCATATGGGATGCTGGGGATCGAACCCGGGTCCGGCTGCGTGCAAGGCAAATGCCCTACCTGCTGTGCTATCGCTCTGGCCCTGCACATGATTTTGGTTTAAGTAAATAGGCAAACATTATTCAAATAACTTTTCTGAACTTGCAAACTGCCGGAGATACTGGGCCCCAAATTAGCTGAATTATACCTGTCCTATTTAAGTTCACACATACTAACACATCTAAGAATACATTCACCTACCAGAATAACATACAAAGAAATGCATGTGATAATTAAATTTGATACACTAGTAGATGAAATATTAGTCTCTGGAAATCTCAACTATTATATCCTTGTGGCTAAAATTTTGGAAAGCTTCTTATAATAGGAACCAGATAATTGGAAGAAGAAAAAGTAAAGATGAAAAACACAGTGTAGATAAGGAGAAAATATTCATAATCCAGAACTTCTAAGAGTTTGCAAAGAAGAATGACTGGTTTGGTATGTTATTCAAGAGCAGATGGACTGCACCTGAGAGGAGATGATACAAATGACTCTGTTAGATCTCTAAGAAGATCAGGCTTCATTTCAGAGTCTCTAGCAGTAAACAGCACTTGAAAATGGTTATTACACTGAATATTTACACTTGCTCTTACACTGTCATTTGCAAAGTGACTTACCTAATAAAAGCAAATGTTTATTGAGAATTTGCCTATATTTCAAGTCAGTGGTAATTTGCACTGAAGCTGAGACTACATAAGAAGGAAACAGTATGAAAAATGCTATAAAAGAAATAGCAGTATTTAGTTGATTTGGTTATTGATAGTTCAATAATAAACCATTCCAAAGCTTAGCAATAGTAGCCAACCACCCGATGTATCTGTTTCTGTTGTGCAGCCTGGACTCACTTAGCTGGGCAGTCCTGCTCATCTTGCAGGTGGCCACTTATGCAGCTGTAGTCGAGCCTGGAAATAGTCAATTAGAGAGCTGGGCTTCCCTGGAACCCAAGGAAAGCTGTACTGTTCTCTATCTTATAAGTGGCTTTTCCAGAAGTGAAAACTAGACTCAGTTTGGTTCACAGATATCAAGAGAGAAATTGAAGTAGCAAGAGACTTCTTAGGGTAATGCACCATATTCAAAGGGAGAGGATACTAAAGCTATGATTTATGAGTCTAAGACGCATGATACCTGGTGCCACACATGTACCTCTTGTCACAGTATTGGGAAGAACTTCTTTCCCACATCATTCATGTGGGGTGACTGTGAAAGAGTTTGCTATGGGCTAGGTGAGGTATTTTATTTTATTGTTGAATTCATGAGAATTGGTCAATTCTCATGTTATTGATAGTTGTCATTGTAAGGTGATAAAACGATGTGATAAGCCATGTTATTGCAAGTTATAAACCAATCATGTTTGCCTCTTGGGAGTGAGATTTTTTCAGTAGGAGGGATCCAACAGGGCCAGTAGAAGAGTCAGTATAGTATTGGGATACAGTATCAGTGACTAATTTAAAAATCCTACGACTGAGTCCTCAACTTGGGTCTCTACGAGTAACCAAAATAATATTTGACTTCAATCTGCCACAGTGTTATTTTTAAAATTGAAGCAAAAAGAGATGCTATTAGTAAGTCCCCTTGGGATGACAATATCCTGAAGAAAATGCACGATGAGGTACAGAGCAGGCATTGGACACACTGAACAGGTATCATACAATCAAGGGAGGATAAATCATTGGCATCGATAGGACTTTGGAACCATATTTGGATTAGGATGGAGATCAATCAATACAGGGGCCAAATGAGCTACTTGACTAGTGATTGGCAAGTAGAAACTGGTAGATGAGACTTGTGCAGAGTTTCTTCTGAAGCGAACTATAATGGAGGGAGCTGGAGAGCACGGATGTGTAGGAAGCACTTCCTTAATAGGCTGAGTGCAAATTTAATGCTTACAGCGGTCGTGGTTGTGTTATGACTATGAGGAAAACATAAAGATGAAATTTATGAACTAAAAGTGAAAAAAGCAAAGATAGGAAAGTGCACCCTAGCATGCATCAGCACTCCATCAACTGATGCCTAACTTCAGTTTACACATAAAGGAAGGAAAATACTCTATTTTGTTGAAAGTTATTTTGTGTGAGTGCATTTATGCTAGCTTGTTTTGTTGATTTGCATCTACTGTGCTTGTATGTATGACACATTCATTGATTATTTTGGACTGTTCCCTACTCGTTCAGGGGAACTTGCAGTGCAAGAAGTTAACTCCAGAACCTCACACATACAAGTCAAGGTCTCCTGGGGCCCGAGCGATAGTTCAGCGGGTAGGGTGTTTGCCAGATCGGGTTCGATCTCTCGCATCACATATGGTCCCCCGAGCACTGCCAGGAGTAATTCCTGAGTGCAGAGCGAGGAGAAACCTCTGAGCATTGCAGGGTGTTACCCAAAAAAAGCAAAAAAAAATATATATTTAAAACAAGTCAAGTTTTCCATCACTGAGCCTCATCCCCATATTCTTAGTTTCCTTTGGTCTGTTTTGGGGCTACACCCAGCTGTGTTCAGAGCTTACTCCTGACTCTGCATTCAGGCAACACTCCTGGTGGGGCTTAGGGGATCATATGGAGTGCCAGGATAGAACCTAATTTGGTGGCATGCAAGACAAGTGCTCTACCGGCTGAACTATCTGGCCTTACCCTTATGTTCTTTTTCTTTTCTATATTTCTATTAATTTGCAGGTAAGACGGTCCATAATTGGTCATTTTAAAGAGAAAAAAATATACTTGGTGTTTTTCAACAGAAAAGTAATGTTATATATGTCAAATAGATATTCAAAATCATAGAAGGGATTTTTCCTATATATGCATATTTTCATGAGTTCTAATATTCTCTTTTTCATCGTTATTTTAGCACTTTTTCTTGCTTCCACCTGACTTTTTTTGGTAAATATTTACATGTAATTGACTCCTCCACACACAGGTATACCACCTCCATTTACTAGGTTTCCATTCAAATGTTCATTTAGTTAAGAAAACCTTTACCTAATCATCCTATAATCAATCATTACCTCATAAATCTGTAGAATGTTTCCATATTGATTCCTTACTCTTGAAACTGTTTACTGTCCTATTCATTATTGTCTCTTAAGGATTTAGAAGAATATCAACACTTAGTAGATGAATATTTAGTGAATATGTGTGAAACAATTGAATGAATAAATGAGTAAGTTTGTAAAACTTGCTATGTGTTTGATTCTGAATGTTTTCTTAGAATACTACCAAGAAATCAGGAAAGTGAAAAAAAAGATGACTCATAGTTCATTTCAGGCTGAGAACTTCAAATATTATTAAACTGCACAGTAGTCCTGTGCCTGTTAAAATAGTGAGTCTGTTACAATTGTTTAGTGTAACTGGTAATAGTAAAGATATAAGCCAATTTGTCAACCTCTGCTGATTTCTTCATTTCAATTTTATTTGAAAGAAATAGAATAGTGAAATATATAAGCCTCAAAAGGCATATAAGGCATTCATAAATCGCCTTTATGTTGACTTGACAGCATAGTACCTAATTTTTATTTGGTCAATATGCCCT
This sequence comes from Cryptotis parvus, assembly GCA_021461705.1. Lineage (NCBI taxonomy): Eukaryota > Metazoa > Chordata > Mammalia > Eulipotyphla > Soricidae > Cryptotis > Cryptotis parvus. The sequence continues at coordinate 122,230 of JAJIBD010021734.1, forward strand.
ACATTTCCTCAGTAATGGAATGAATATAATACAGTGGGTACATTATGAAAAATATCTCTGACACTGGATATTGCTCTACTGCACACATCAACATTTAGTCATTAATCTATGTAACATATGCATATGAATATGTACATGGATACATGTATATTATGTCTGTGTAAATATGTATCATTTTATGGCTTTAAATACTAGGACAATATCACGTAATTGACCCAGTTCTTTCATATATTATGATATTTAATAATCAAATCTATCACTTAACAAAATCTTCCTGTGTTTTAAGAAAATCGGGAAGAAATGTAAAAAGAAACAAAGAAACACTGAGAATTTAAATAGTTCTAGAGGTAAACCTTAAGGCAACCCAGAGTTCCCACTTTTGTTAGGGAGTTCTGTAAACAAGGATCTTTGCATGACTGGGCTCTGAAAATTGTTATATGAAGTGGCACCACGGGCTTTGTTAATTTATATTCTGTGCAGATCCTAGTGGCAGATTTTTTCTCCATATTCAGGGTGCACAGTGGTTATTGGGCAGAAGTTGCTGCAGTCTGAGTTTCCCAGGACTTCCCAAGCATGGAGGCTGAGTCCCAAGTTCCTGTGATTGGGATGTAAGCAGGAGTGATAGAAGCCTCCTCCACGCCTCTCAATATTTCTGGGGTGATGCTCTCTCCACTCTTAGATGAACTAGCTGAATTTTATAGCAGGCTGGCTATAGGAAATATGCTTTGAAAAAGACAGATACAGACAGACCTCTCTCTCTTCCAACACATGTATTGAATTAAGATCAATTTGGTGATAGTACTTAGCATTTCAATCAACTACTAAACATTTGTTGTTTGAACAGAGGTCATGGGGTTATTATAAGAGAAAGTTGTGAGCAAAGAGGCAGTGGTTCTCAAACTTTACAACCCTTAATAGAAGAGTTTGTTACAAATACAACCTTTAAGGCTTCATTTCTACATCTTGAGCCATTGAATATGGAATGGGTCCTAGAAATAAGCATTCTATTCCCCTATCACAGATAGCAATGGTAACTGGGCAACTGAAATTAGAAATAGACAGCAGGTTATTTCTTGAGCCAAAATATGTGCTGGATGAATTAGAAGTCAGTAAGCAAGAAGACTGCCAAAGAAAAGTTTTGTAGCAATAAGTACTGTAGCAATGAGTAATACTAAGGTACTTATAACCGTAAAAAAAATTCAGATAGGATAAACAGTCAAAGAAAGGATAACAAAAATGGGTGAGGACTGAAAGAAAACAGATAATATTCACAAAGCAGGAGAGGATAGTTTCAGAATAAGTATCTGCAAACAAAAGTGCCTTTGTACTAGCAGAATATAATTGAAACACAACAATAAAAAGAAGGGAGGTTATGGTTTCCAGGTCAATACCACTATCAACGCCCATTCACTGACCACGGGAGAACAGTATGTAAGAGCATCCAATAGATTTATTTCTTTCCAATACACAACCAAACACAGATGTTATAGGAATGAAGCCAAAGACTATTCTTAAATTGGATCATTTACAGTGTGCAAAATTTAATGATCTGCGATTCTGTATCAGCCTAGACAAACTTTGAAATGTAGAATTTTCCTATTAATAATAAATCGGCATTTACCTTAAGTGGAAGAAACCATCTTTCTCCACCCACTAAAGAAATACCATCTTTGGAAATGTGAAATTTGCACAATTAAAATATAGTAGTAAATGAAATGACCCAAGTAAGCAAAACTGCTCATGTATGTGATAAACTAAGAATCAGAAAAAAAATACATTCATTTCAGGTTAAGTATGAACAGTATCATTAATCCTATTAGATATTAATGACTGTTTTATTTGTAATTTTTAATTGAGAACCATGTATCTGGTGAGATGAGAACTTGAGACAAGTAGACTTTTGGAATAAAAATGTTGAGAAGATAACTTATTGTTAATTAAAGTGTCACTAAATGGTTAAACTTCTTATTGATCAGCAACAATATACGCAAGGGTACATATTGCCATAGGGTTATTTTTTCCTCTCTGTTCCTTTGGGAAATCAGAACTTCTTGTTAAAAACCTCTCTGCTACTATACTAGTGATGTCTAAGCTCAAATTGGATAGAGGCAAGTGGTGAACATGTTCTTAGAAATAGTCAATTAATTAGGGATCCATCAGTGCTCTGAAAGCTGGTGCTCTTGTAGATTGTCGGGTCTAGAGACTTGAGCATAAATGCTATTTATGAAATAATATAGTACAACACATGAGTGTCACGGACTGTGGAAAGATGCCTGGTATTGAGTATGTTTAAAATCAAGTCACGGAGAGAAAAAGGTTTTATATGCTTGCAGCTACTGTTTTATTTTTCTTTTCAGATAGGTAGATATTCAGTTCATAAAATAGCTGAACTGATTTGTAGACTTTTTTCAGAAAGAATTTCCTGTATTCTACATGTTTTGAAGTCGGTAATGAGTATTTCAGAGAGAGGGCGATGCTCTTTTTTCAAATGTACACCCTCACATTTAAAATGTCACTTTATGAGTGTGAAAGGTCTAGGGGATTGCACTCCCTTGGGAAAAGTGGTCATAGTGTTTGAAGATGACTAAAGACTTTGACAGAGATCAGTTGTTTGACCCTTTTAGTAGCCTTGTGCAGTAGATGGGGAAACATGTAGGCAGAAATATATGGTCCTCATTTTGCTGCAGAGGGAACTACAAAAAATTAAGGGGTATTGTTGCAGGACTCCTTTAAGGGCCGCTGCATTAGCACACTAAAGGGCCTAGGTGAGGTGCAGGGAGGGATTATCTAAGGACATTTAACACTCCTTGCTTTCCATAACAATGGGAGGAAGGTCTGAGTTGAAGGGATATAAACTAGCCGGTTTTCACTCTCCCGCGCTTCTTTGGGGGCTGTCGCTCGCTGTGAGTGGTCGCCCTGCTTGGAAGTGTTCTTCTCCTTTCCCAAAGCCTTTGCACGTGGTGGTCGCCATCTTGGCCTACACGTGGCTGGGGTTCTAGCCTGGAATCCTAAGCATCGGGTTTTTCCTTTTGCTGATTTGTATGCCTGAACCTGTGATAAGTAAAGTCTTTTAAAACCTCATCGGATCCCTGAGTGCTCATCCATTCCTCGCCGGCTTCGGAGGTAGAAGGGAACTTCGCTTCCCGGCACTGTCGGGGACCGCAGGAGCGCCCGACAGGGTATGTTGAAAGTTTTCAGCTGTAAACTAGTGGGGTCAGGGGAAGGCTGGAGGAGACTCCCAAATATTAATTAACTGAAGTAGCAAACAGATGTTTGAAAGAATCTCATATATTATCTTAGCAAGAAATAGAAAAATGAAACTATTGCTTCAGGAAATAGTTGAGAAACTGCTTTGGAATTTCTGGGGCAATGAAGATGAGAAAGCACAATGCTAGCCATGAAGAGGCTTGAGTTCTCCAGGGAAATAAGGCAAACACAGAGCACCATGCCAACTCTAGGGTCGCCCTGGCTCACCCATAGGAAATAGCAAGGGGTGGATGGAAGATTGGCAATGATGGATAGGCAAAGAGTAGAATCAGCAATTGTTGCAGAGACCTTGGCCATTTATTTTCTGCAGTTCTTTGTGACGGGGCAGTGGGACAAGAAAGTTAACAGAAACACCCTCTTTATGATCAGACATATCCAAGCTCTTAGCAGTCTTCTTTTCTTTTTGTGTCTATTTGTTTTGGGGTCACACCTGGCAATGCTTAGGGATTACTCCTAGCGCTGCATTTAGGAATAGCTCCAAGTGATGCTTTGGGGACCATATGTGATCATGGGATCACACGTTGGACAGTCACATGGAAAGCAAATGCCCAGCCCACTGTATGGTCACTCCAGCCCTCTTAAGGGAGGAGTCCACATTTGACCTTTGTGTCCATTTTTGCACCATCAAATTTTAGCAAGAATCTTGCCACACCAACTTATGGGGAATTCCCTCAACCTTGATACCTGATTAAATTCTTAATCTGTCAGCCCTCTTCTTTCACCCTCAGGTGATAATTAACCTGATTGGCCTTCAGCAATATTCTGTCAAATCTGCTTAGTAAAAAATTTTCCTTTATTGTCAATGTTTCTAAGTAGCTTTTCTTTCATATATACATGTTTCCTGCTCTCTAGTTTGCAACTTGGATGTAAAGGACCCACCCTCATCATATATGTCCACACTGTCCTGGGAATTAAGATCAAGAGTTCTTTGAATCCTATTTGGTCCTATTGTGATAGTTCCCATGTAAAATCTATTTTTTTCGCCAGTGTGTTTATAGCCAGTGTCTGATTTTTTGTTTAATGAATGATTACCAGAACATTTTCTAGTTAGAAATGTTTCAAATCTAATTAAATTTTAAAAAATTGGAGGAGATAGTAAAGACGCCATGGGTACAGGGGTTACTGTGATCACTCTCCAAGTATAAAACAATGATTTTAATATTATAACAAGCTAGGATGGATCAATAAAAATAAATGATTTTTAAAAAAGTATGAGCTGTTCACTTTAAAATGTACATAGACTCTATTCATTTAAACTTACCTATGGGTACTATGCAAGCAAAGTATTTGGAGGACTTGTCCTAAAACTATATTTATGTAGTACACAAATTAATTTTAATTATGGTTAAATGTATTTTCATTGTTAAAAATAATAGTTTTAATAAAGTAAAGCACCAACAAAACAATTAGTCATCAACATATAGGTGTGAAGTACTTCATTATTTATGAAAATTCTGCATCAGTGGAACCACTTTGAAAGCACCAGCTAATGAGTCTGATATATTAGTAGCGTATTCATATACAAAGACCTCAGAAATTTGAGAGTTGCTCTAGTTGGGAACTTTAATGGGCAAAGGAGATCAGTAGTGTATCTGTCACTTTTCCAGGAACTTTCTCTACTTAAAGTTTGTCCTTGAAAGGAAAAACAAGAAGAAAACACCCAAGACACCAAATTAGAAACTTAAAAAAGTATCTAGTGCTATAAAAAACATAGTTGTGTAACACTTCAAGGATGAATTTTAAGCACATTCTGTTTTGAGGCAGGCAACACCTGCCTTGTTCTGATAAACTTTAATTTCTGATTGACTTTAAGAACCTCTGAGAAGAAGGGGTAAACAAAGCTGATCTGAAGAAATTTTGAGATTCAAAGATGAGCTGAGAGATTTTCCTTCAAAATAAAAGGGACAGTCCCAAACGTGATTGGTTAACAAAGACAATTCGAAGCAAAGGGAGGGCAACATCATTCTACTCCTCAACTGAGATACTCTTCAGTTACATGCAGAGTCGGGATTCACTGTTCAGTTTGTTGCTGAAATAATTTTTTTTCAAAATTTACCATCTTAAGACATTGTTTTAAGTTTCATCAGTAAATGCTCGAGATGAGAACCTTCTACTGAGAGTATACCACCTATTACATGGCAGAGCCTGGCAAGCTTCCGTGTTTTACTTGATATGCCAAAAACTAGCAACAATTATGGACCTCAATTCCATGACTTGAAGAATGGTTTGAGGCTCTTCCTGTCCCTGGAGCAAGCAGATGCCCTTGGACTACACTTGCTTGTGATAGGACGTATGGAGATGTTACTGGTGCCCACTCGAGCAAATCGATGAACAACGTGAAGACAGTGATACAGTGATACAGTGAAGACATTGTAATAGGTTAGTGCTTGCTTTGCATGGCAAAGCAGTTCTCTTTGCTAAAAAAGTCTTTCAAATCAGAATAAATGAGAAGCACTTTATTTCATGCCTATGAAGAATAAATAATACTTTATTACATCTGGGACTGTAAAAATATTTGACTGTATAAAAGAAACAGAACATTAGTTAAGCAATTTCCAGTATTCTCTGTTCATATGACAATGATGTTATGTGAAAGAAGTCACCTATAGGCTTATATACTGGTACAGAGTTAGCAGGAACATTTGCTATAAGATCTAGACTATATACCATAGACAGCAAAGCAGAGTGAATCTCTGCACTGATTTTCTTTTGAACTTTAGTAAATTGGGACTTGGATTCTCCCAATTTACTAAAGGTCAAAAGAAAATCAGTGCATTGATTCACACTGCTTTGCCATCATTGTCATAAACAATATGAGTTGTATATGAGTGACTTATTAAGAGCTGATGTTGTAAGATTGTTTCATTATGGAAACAAAATGAAACTGCAGGCATATGGTAATATAAGGTAGCATTAACAAATTTATTTATAGAGTATTAGATGTATTTTGCTTGCTTGCTTGTTCTTTTATGTCTAATATTTTACTAACTTTTATAACAATCCCACTTAGACTCTGATATCAGTCAAGGTGACTCCTTGCCTGTTTCTAGTTTATTAGATGACTAGTAATTAAGACCAGACATCACAATACTCTCTTTTTTGATTTCAGAAGTGGACACTTGACTCAAGTTCAGATAAACTGAAGCCTTTTTGAAAAATTTGCCAAAGCTTTTGAAAGAAATTTCCTTGTTTCCGATATTGCTTGGTTGGTATATATAAAACTGATAATGACCGCCTTTGCTACAAAAATCAGTAGGACATGGAAACATGTTAAAAAATGGAAGGAAAGAAAGAAGTACCAAAGTACAGAAAAATAAAGGATTGAGTGGGGGAGGTGGAATAGATGCAGATCCCTTGGAGGTGAGGGACCATTCCTGATTCTGTGCTCTAGTGACCCATGGCAGAGCTCGGAGGATGATCATTCTGGGGATTTAAACCAGGGCCTGCTGCATGCAGGGCAAGCACCTCAACTCTTGTTCTATTCTCCAGCTACAAAACAAAGAATTCTTTTCTTTTTCTTTTCTTTGTTTTTTTTTTTTTTTTTTTTGGGTCATGCCCAGTGATTACTCCTGGTTGTACACTCAGGATATACTCCTGGTGGTTCTCAGGGGACCATATGAAATACCAGGGATCAAATCCAGATCAGCCAGATGCAAGGCAAGCGCCTTACCCACCACACTATCTCTCCAGTCTGAATTTTTAAAATATTCTAGGTGTAGAATGTAGCCATGCACAAAATATACCTTTCTTTAGTTATATAAATTAATAGTTTCCCTTTGGATCTTAGGAAATTGGGTTTTACCATTTGTACAGATTGACTACCTAATCAAATAATAGATGGGTTAATAATTCTTATAGTTACTGTATTAATAAAAATAATTCTTTCTTTTTGCATTCTGTTGGTGGACACTGCCATAGCTGGCCAAGAGTCTTTGCAGTTTAAAACTATTTGCATTGCCTTAAAGCTCTTGTGCAAATCACAATAAGAGTTTCGGGACAGAGGCAGATAAGGCAGTTTGATTTTAACAACTCTTGGGATAGTGTTATAATTGATTATGAATCCAATGATATCTAGTCTGGTTACCATTCCTCTTATTCCCGAGCATCCTCTTCTGGGTCTAGAAATATACCAGAAGAAAATCACCCTAGCTATGTTGGAACTGCCCTTTGGTATTAGCTCTGTAAAGATTAAAGGAGGGGTCATGCTGATCTGACTCAGGCAGGAGAACATGACCCTTTCAGTAAATCAGAGAGCAGAGCATCCATATTATTCTGGAGCAGAATAGAATGAACACGGACCTGGTGGATAATCTTGAAATGCTTTTTATGATTCCCGATTCAGCTCCCTCTCCACAGTATTTTGCATAAGAGTGGATCAAGGTAGAAGGGACTTGGCCTGCGCATATTAGCTTTTTGTATGGACCTGGACTAGGTGTGGTTACCTGGAGATCTGCATGTGAGTGCTAGTATTTGACTTTTGCAAAGACCAGCCCTTGTGGTGGGCCAGCCTTGGGCTTTTGGCACCTTTGGAAAGAGGAAAGCTGGGGGAGAGTGTCCATCTTGGTGGGAGATCTTGGCCTAAGCACATGGTCAGAGAATTCTGATCAGCAGCCATAGGCCAGGGAGAAACTATCACCTTGGAGTGTAGCAATGGAGTTTGTTTAATTATTGGTGATAAGTAAAAGACTTTTGGAACTGTGCTAAACCCGTGGTTTTGTCTGTCTTTCACCTAGAAGTGAAAGGGAAGTCATTTCCTGATACTGTCGGGAACTCCAACAAATCCCCTACAGTTTCTAAGATGGGCTTGTGAACCTCAAGGGCCAAACTCAGAATTTTCTGAGGAGGTCCTTCTTGGCTGTACTTGGTAATATGTGGGGGACCATGTGATTTGAAAATCAATCTGGAGTAGACTGCACGCAAGGCATGTGTCTTCACTTCTGTACTCTCTCTACACTTCTGAACTCTCCCAGGCTGTCTTTATTTAAACCGTATTGTCAGTCCCTATTGTTTTTCACTGAGCTATTTATTTAGGTCATTTGGTAATTTTGCATTTGCTTCATTTCTTAGAGTCTAGTCTAATCTATATTTTTTAAACAATCTAACAGATATTACTGTACAAATGCACTTCTTTTTAGGAATATGCTATGATATATTTTTAAAAATATTTTATTATACCACCGTGAGACATACAATTACAAAGGTGTTCATAATTGGTTCTTGGTCAGTTTTCTAGCACCCATCCCTCCACCAGTGCCCCATTTCCACCACCAAAGTACCCCACTCCCTCCCGCCCTCCCCCAGGCTGCCTCAATAGCAGGTACCCCAGTTTCCTCTCTTTCTCTCTCTGTCTCTCTCTCTCTCTGCATCTCTCTCTCTCTCTTCTTTTACACAATGTGGCTAGCCCTGCAGATATTTAGAGTTTATCACTTAAGTCTCTTTATGTATATTCAATGGTGAGTTTTAATCTGCCATTACCATTTCCCACACTTAGTAAAACACTGGTATCTATTTATATCCTATTAATGAATGCAGTCATTCTATATCTGTCCTTTTCCTTCTGACTAATATCACTCAGCATGAAGTGAGTGAAATTATGGCCAAATTTCATATGCCTTTTGGCCATTCGAATTTCTTCTTTTTTGGAGGCTTTCATCTTTTCTGACAGCTGCATAGTATTCCATAGTGTAGATGAACCACAGTTTCTTTAGCCAGTCCTCTGTTCTCGGGCATTTAGGTTGTTTCCAGATTCTAGCTATAGTGACTAGCGCAGAGGTGAATAAAGAAGTACAGATAGTGTTTCTGCTATGTGTTTTTTGGTCTCCGGGTATATTCCCAGGAGTGCTATTGCTGGATCAAATGGGAGCTCAATATCTAGTTTTTGGAGGAATGCCCATATTGTTTTCCAAAAGGGCTGGATCAGTCGGCACTCCCACCAACAGTGGATGAGAGCCCCTTTTCCCCCACATCCATGCCAGCACCGGTTGTTCTTGCTGTTTTGGATGTGTGCCAGTCTCTGTGGTGTGAGATGGTACCTCATTGTTGTTTTGATTTGCATCTCTCTGATGATTAAAAATGAAGAGCACTTTTTCATATGCCTTTTGGCCATTCGAATTTCTTCTTTTTTGGAAGCTTCTGTTCATTTCTTCTTCCCATTTTTTGATGGGGTTGGCTGTTTTTTTTCTTGTGAAGGGCTACCAGTGCCTGATATATCCTGGATATTAACCCCTTGTCAGATGGGTATTGGGTGAATATCCTTTCCCACTCTGTGGATTGTCTTTGTATATTGGTCACCGTTTCTTTTGAGGTGCAGAAGCTTTTCAATTTTATATAATCCCATTTGTTTATCTTTGCTTCCATTTGCTTGGTCAGTGGATTGTCGTCTTTAAAGATACCTTTAGTTTCGATGTCGTAGAGTGTTTCTCCTATGTTTTCTTCTATGTAACTTATAGATTCATGTCTGATGTTGAGATCTATAATCCATTTTGATCTGACTTTTGTGCATGGCGTTAGAAGGAGGTCTAAATTCTTTTTTTACACGTAGCTGCCCAGTTTTCCCAGCACCATTTGTTGAAGAGGCTTTCTTTGCTCCACTTAATATTTTTTGCTCCTTTATCGAAGATTAAGTGGTTGTATATTTGAGAGTGTGTTTCAGGATACTCAGTTCTACTCCAGAGGTCTACAGGTCTGTCTCTGTACCAATACCACACTGTCTTAATTACAACTGCTCTGTAGTAGAGCTTGAGGTTGGGGAAAGTGATACCTCCCATCTTCTATTTTCCAAGGATTGATTTAGCTATTCGTGGGGGTTTATTAGTCCATATAAATTTCAGGAGTGTTTGTTCAATTTCTTTGAAGAATATCATGGGTATCACTATAGGGACTGCATTGAATCTGTATAAAGCTCTAAGGAGTATTACTATTTTGGTAATGTTAATCATTCCAATCCATGAGCAAGGAATGTGTCTCCATTTCCTCAGGTCTTCTTTTATTTCCTGAAGTAAAATTTTGTAGTTTTCTTTGTAGAGATCCTTTACATTTTTGTCAAACTGATTCCTAGGTATTTGATTTTCTGCGGCGCAATTGTGAATGGAATAGTTTCTTTAATTTCCCTTTCTTCTCTTTCGCTGTTTGCATATAGGAAGGCCATTGACTTTTGGGTATTGATTTTGTATCCTGCCACTCTACTAAAGGAATGTATTATTTCTAGGAGCCTCTTCGTAGAGTTTCAGGTTTTCCAGGTAAAATATCATGTCATCTGCAAATAGCAGAAATTGGCTTCTTTCCTTCCTATCCGGATGCCCTTAATGTCTTTTTTTTTCCCTGATTGCTATGGCAAGTACTTCCAGTAGTATATTGAATAGAAGTGGTGAGAGTGGGCAGCCTTGTCTTGTCCCTGATCTTAAGGGGAAAGGTTTCAGTTTTTCCCCATTGAGAATGATGCTCACAGTGGGCTTGTAGTAGATGGCCTGGATTATCTTGAGGAAGGTTCCTTCAATCCCCATTTTACGGAGAGCTTTTATTATGAACGAATGTTGAAACTTTTCAAATGCCTTCTCTGCATCTATTGATATGATCATATGGTTTTTATTTTTCTTTTTGTTGATATGATGCTGTCTCATTTGCCAAGGCATCGAAAATCAGATGGGCTGGACATGTAATGCGATTTGGAGATGACTGCTGTACTAGAGCCATTACCGACTGGATCCCAAGGGATGTCAAAAGATCACGTGGCTGCCCACCTACAAGATGGTCAGATATCCTTGTCAAGACCCTGAAGGAATGGTTTGAGGCTCTTCATATTCCTGAATCAATCAGATGTCATTGGGCTACATTGGCACGTGATAAGGTCCAATGGAAATGTTACTGGCGCCCGCTTGAGCAAATCGATGAATAACGGGATTCAAGTGATTCATGTGATTTAAGTGATATGATGTATTATGTTGATTTACTTGCGGGATGTTGCACCATCCTTGCATTCCCGGGATGAATCCCAGTTGGTCATGGTGTATTATCTTTTTGATAACTCTTTGGATTCTATTTGCTGTATTTTGTTGAAGATCTTAGCATCTGTATTCATCAGGGAGATTGATCTGTAGTTTTCCTTTTTTGTGACATCTCTGTCTGCTTTGGGTATCAGGGTGATATGTGCCTCATAAAAGCTATTTGAGAGTGTTTCTGTTTCTTCAATTTGCCAGAAGACCTTAAAAAGAATTGGACCTGTATAAAGAACTGGACCTGGGCTTTTGTGTTTGGGAAGACTTTTTGATTACCGATTCCATCTCCTCTATGGAGATAGGTTTGTTGAGCTATTTCAAATCTTCTTGTTGCAGACTTGGGAGGCTATAGGAATTCAGGAATTTGTCCATTTCTTCTAGGTTCTCTTGTTTCGTTGCATACAGGCTCTCATAGTAATCTCTGATGATCTTTTGAATTTCTGTGATTTCTGTTGTGATGTCCCCGTTTTCATTTCTGATTTTATTTTATTTGGGTTCTCTCTTTTCCTTTTCTTACAAGTCTTGCAAGTGGTTTGCCAATCTTGTTTATTTTTTCAAAGAACCAGCTTTTGGTTTCGTTGATCTTCTGGATTGTTTTTTGACATTCCATCTCATTGATTTCTGCTCCAAGTTTTATTATTTCTTTCTTTCTGCTTGGGTTAGGCTCCTTTTGTTGATCACTCTCTAAGATCTTAAGTTGTGAAGTCAGACTGTTTGTGATGGCCTTTTCTTCTTTTCTGATGAATGCTTGAAGAGCTATGAACTTGCCTCTTAACACTGCTTTTGCTGTATCCCACACGTTCTGGTAATTCGTGTCTTCAGTCTCATTTGGTTCCAGGAATCTTTGAATTTCCTCTTTGATTTCTTTTATAACTTGCTGGTTGTTCAGCAGTGAGCTGTTTAGTTTCCAGGTACTTGGTATTGGTCTCCGTTTTTGAGTACAATTAACTTCTATTTCCAGTGCATCATGGTCTGAAAAAATAGTTGGCACAATTTCTATCTTCTTGATTTTATGGAGGTATGATTTATGGCTCAGCATGTGATCTATTTTGGAGTATGTTCCATGTGCACTGAGAAGAAGTATATTCACCTTTTTGGTGATGAAATGCCCTGTATATGTCTACCAGCCCTCTGACTTCCATCTCTTCTTTTAAAGCTAGTATTCCCTTGGTAAGTTTCAATCCAGGTTTGATAGAGCAGTGTTGAAGTCTCCAACTACAATTGTGTTGCTGTCAATGTCTTCTTTGAAGTCTATTAGTAGTTGTTTTAGGTATTTTGCTGGCCCCTTGTTGGGTGCATATATGTTTAATAGCGTGATTTCTTCCTGATATATGCATCCCTTGACTATTAAGAAGTGACCTTCACTGTCCATTCTGACCTTCTTCAGTCTGAAGTCTATGTTGTTGGATACCAGTATGGCCACACCAGCCTTTTGGATGGGTTGTTTGAGTGAAGGATTTTTTTCCAGCCTTTTATTTTGAGCCTGTCTTTGCTCCGATTGTTCAGGTGTGTTACTTGAAGGCAGCAGAATGTCAGATTCAATTTTTTGATCCATTTTGCCACTCTGTGTCTCTTAACTGGTGCATTTAGATCATTGACATTGAGAGAGATTATTGTCATGGGACTTTGTGCCATCTTTCTGTATAGGTTGATTGTTCTTTTGGGTAATGTCTCGTCTTATAGTAGATCTTTCAGTCCTTCTTTTAAGGTTGGTTTTGATTTTACAAAGTTCCTAAGCTGTTGTTTATCCAAGAAGTTGTATATCTGTCCTTCAAATCTGAGTGAGAGTTTAGCTGGATAAAAAATTCTTGCTGAGGCGTTCATTTCATTAAGTTTTTTTACTATATCCCACCACTGCCTTCAGGCTTGGAGGGTGTCTTCTGAGAAGTCTGCTGAAAGTCGAATGGTTGCTCTTTTGTATACAACCAGGAGTGACTCCATAGCGCAGAGTCGGAAGTAACCTTTAGCATGGCCAGATGTGACCCACAAACAAGTTAAAACAACAAAACATGCCTCGGGGCCAGAGTAATAGTGAGGTGAGGTGTTTGTCCTGTATACAGTCTGACCTGGGTTCTATCTCCAACATCTCATATGGAATCACCTGAGCTTACCAGGAGTGATCCCTGAATCTGGAGAAATACGTTATGAGCACCACCAACCATAGCCCCCCAAAACCAAACAAAAACAAACCTTTCTTAGTCCCCAATCTATTTTAACTTGATATTTTTCCTTGGCTGTTTTCCCTCTGGCTGTTCTAAGTATCCCATAACTATAGAACTTTATGGGACTGAAACATGGATTGGTAGGTCTCTTTGAGGCTCAGTTGTTCTGATAACTTCTCCTGCTCTGCCAAGAAGTGTCACAAGAGAAACCACCTGTCATAACACCTCTTTTTAATAGCCTTTTGTGGTCATGGTTGATGGACTGTGGATTTCTTTGAACAGCTGGTCCCCTCTGGCACATAGGACACTGCGAATGCTCTGCATCCCTCATCCCACTCATCTCTCTGGAGATATTCATCACAAGCTCTCTTGCTTTGGAGAAACTTTTTTGTTGCTTAGTGGATTACCTCTTGTCATATTTGAATCTCAGCATTCTATACTGAAAATCACGCCTTTACTTTTTCCTCTTTCATTTGCTCATTATGTTTATTTTTTAAGATCAGTTATCTTAAAAAATAAATTCCAGTATTTACAATAAATTCCAGTATTTTGAGCTGTGCTTCTTTCCCTTTTATAGCCTTGGCAAAAAAAATAGTGTGTCAAAAAAACACAATAATGTCTTTTTATCTGTTGCCAGATTTCTACAAATTTTAGCTATGTTATGTAATTGGGAGGAAACCAGAAAGTAAGGTCAGTGGAAAGGGAAAAAAAGCTTGTATTGAGCAATATTTTATCAGGGACCATTGTGACTAAATATAGATATTTTTGCATGTAAGAATAAAACTTAGAAACTTAGTATCATGATCAAGGTGCCATAGCTTGGGCAGAAATTCAAACTTAATTCAATCTGGCTCCAAAGGTGTTTTTATTATTGAGTTATTGTTTCTTAGAAATATGTGAAAAGGTCTTAGGGCTCAGAGGGAAACCCATGACTTGGAAAAGTTAGTTAATGATAAAGTTAAGAAGAATTTTCTCTAAGGTAAATTCTGTGAATTTTATAATCCCATGAAGCCAAGAATTGACTTCTGGTTGCCAAAAACCCTAACCCTCTTGTATTATTTTTTCTAAGATATGTATATATATATAAACATATATATATATATACATATATATACATATACATATATATCTTATATAAGATATATATATGTATATCACTTTATAAAGAACTTCTATATATCACTATCCTACAACTATAAACTTATAAACATCTCTAGGCATCTCTTCTTTTTTTGTAAGTATTTTATTATACCACTGTGAGATGTACAATTACAAAGATGTTCATGTTTGGGTTTTGGTCATACAGTGTTCCAACACCCATCCCTCCACCAGTGCCCATCTCCCACCACCAACGTCCCCAGTTCCCTCCCCCTCCCCAGCCCGCCTCCATGGCCGGTTCTCTAGACATCTCTGATGGAAAAGAAGGGTATCTCTTCTTCCATCAAAATCTAACCAATTACACATGCTGTACTCTCATTTTCCCCATTCAATCAGAATGAGCACCACTCTTTCTTCTGCATATTCAATGTTTGTTTCTATCATTGTTATCTTCTCCTCTACAGAATCCAGGCTCAGAACTCTTCTGATAAAATAAAGCCCCTGCCCTATCCATCCATAGCCACTTAACTTGATATGTTTTTATAGATTTTTTTCATCTAGATAAAACTCTGATGAAATAAAATTGACCATTTTAACCTGCTGTTTATGCAAAATCCAGTGGATTTTTGCACATACAAATGCAAATAGATCTATTTATTATCTAATTGCAGAAATTTCCCATCACCTCAAAAATAAATTACATAATTGTTAACCAGTTCCTTCCCATCACAGCCTCCCTCTGAATTCTTCAGGCTTTTAACAGCTTTCTGTCTCTATGGATTTGCCTTTTCTGGAAATTTCATAAACACAAAACATATAATACGTGGTTCTATTCTATTTTACTTCTTTCACTTAACAGAATATTTCCAAGACTCATTCTGATAACTACAAACTAGCTTTTAAAGGTCCTGCCCACGGAACATTAATGCAGTTATTTCCTCCCATTTTCTCTCTTCAGGATTGACTTTCCATCTGCAATAGTATTCAAATGTGTTACTTTTCTTGAGCTCCTCTACCTCATGAGCACTAGATGTAGGAAGATCTGTGTAGGAAATGTTTCTCAAAGGCTCACATTTCCTATTTCACACTTATAATATTGATATTTTCTAGCATCAGATGGGATTTGTTTCCCATACTGTGCCATTTACCTTTTTCTAAGTGAACAGGAGTCAGCACAGTTTTCTAATCAGTGTCAGTAGGATTTGATTGTCTATCTAAAGGGGAACACTTCCCCCTTTTTCTCACCATCCTACCACCCTCTCCTATCTGTTGCACTTGCTCCCATCTTCCCTCATTATTTTATTAAAATGGCATAACACTACATTTATTCTTACATTTATCCACAGGGTAAAATATACGGTCTACTCTGGGCCAGTCATGATACCTCCCTGAGAAGTTTCTACTTGGAGCTACAAGTGAGATTGATATATATCAATATATATTAATATATATATACAATAATATATAATGTATAATGTATAATGTATATAAAATAATACATATAATATATAATATATATATGAGCCATGGCAGAGCCTGGCAAGCTGCCAGTGGTGTATTCGATATGCCAAAAACAGTGACAATAAGGACCTCATTCCCAATGAATGGGGACATTACTGGCACCTGCTAGAGCAAATCGATGAACAACGGAAAGACAAGTGACATAAATATATATATATATACATATATATATTTATATGTATATATATATATCAATCTCACATATATATCACTTGATCACTTGAATCACTTGAATCCTGTTATTCATCGATTTGCTCGAGCGGGCGCCAGTAACATTTCCATTGGACCCTATCACGTGCCAATGTAGCCCAATGGCATCTGGTTGATTCAGGAATATGAAGAGCCTCAAACCGTTCCTTCAGGGTCTTGAACAGGAAGTCTGCCCATCTTGTAGGTGGGCAGCCACATGATCTTTTGACATTCTGTGGGATCCAGTCGGTGATGGCTCTAGTCCAGCGGTTGTCTCCAAATCGCATTACATGTCCAGCCCATCTGATTTTCGATGACTTGGCAATCGAGACAGCATCTCTGATTCTGGAATAGCGACGGAGGTCAGAACTCCAGATTCCTTCTCTCACTTGAGTGAGGCATGATATTCCAAGCATAGCTCTTTCAATTCCTCTCTGGGAGACCCGAATAGCATTCTCATCCTGCTTTCATAGGACCGAGGTCTCTGAGGCATATGTTAATGCAGGGAGAATGGTGGAGTCAAAGAGATGTGCCCAGAGCCGGAGGTTCTTTGTCCTTTTAGCTATTTCTTCGATGCCTTTGAAGGCATTCCATGCCGCTCTCTTCCTCCTGCGCAACTCAGGTTTTAGGTCATTCATCATGTTGATTTCTCGACCTAGGTACACATAACTGCTGCATTCAGAGATGTTTGTTCCATTGAGAGTGAATGGGGCCTCTGCAACTAGTTCATTCTTCATGAACATCGTTTTCTTTAGATTCAGCTGTAGACCTATCTTTCCACATTCTCGGCTGAAGTCAGCCAGCATTTGTGTTTGGTGTTATTAGAACCATGTCATCAGCGAAGCGGGAGGTGGTGTAGTTGCCGACCATCTATCTTCACTCCCATTCCTTCCCATTCTAATTGTCAAATGATGTTCTCGGGGTGGCGCTGAAGAATTTTGGTGAAATGGTATCACCCTGTCGAACCCCTCTTCAATGAACACTTCTTTGTAGAATGGCGAGATCCTGGTGGTGAATCCGTAATACAGCTCACTAAGGGTCTTGATGTATTGGGTTTGAACACCCTGTTTGGCTAGGGCTCCGATGATTACTTCAGTCTCCACAGAATCAAAGGCTTTCTGTAAATTAATGAACCTGAGACAGAGCGGCATCTTGTACTCCCTACAAACCTCAATGAGCTTGGTTACTGTGTGGATATGGTCGATTGTGCTGAATCCTTTCTGGAAGCCTTCTTGCTCGCATGGTTGTCCTTCATCTAGTGTTCTGCTAATCCTATTCAGGATGACTCAAGTGAACAGTTTGTAGATGACAGACAACAGGCAGATGGGGCGATAGTTGCCGATGTCGCGAATATCTCCCTTCTGAACAGTAGAACTGTCCTGATGGTTTTCCATTGGGAGGGCACCTTGCATTCAGACAGGTAGCGTGTGAAGAGCCGAGCTAGTGTATTGATTAGTACTGACGGCAGATTCTTCACGTGTTCGGGTCTGACTTTGTCTGGGCCTGGTGCTGTTCCCTTCTTTACCAACGAGATGGCATGTCAGATTTCAGAAGGGAGAACATTGTGAATGACATATCCGTCCTGTGGAATTTGGTATGTGGGCAGGTGAATGTTGCTATCAAAGAGATTTGAGTAGAAGTCCTGGATAATCTTCTCCATTGCCTTTCTGGAAGATGTGATAGATCCATCAGGGCATCGGAGGGCAGTCATCTTGGTGTTATAGTTAGCAAAAGGACAGGCAGTCGGTGCGAATGCTTTTCCTGGCTTCTGCTGCATCTTCCAGTATTTCTGCTCTTCTGTCTTTGAGGTCTTCTTTTATCGCTTCTCTCTACCGTTTAGCAAGCTTGGACATTAGATTTTGGTCTCCTGAGGCTCACGCCTTGCCATGTTGGCGAATGAGCTAGAGAGTTTCTGAAGACAAGCGTCCTTTTGTGTCTTTCTCTCGCTTGGCATTCTTCGCACAATCATGGAGGTGCTGAACCAGTCGGTTGTATTCTTCATCGATGTCGCCAATGGTGGTATCTTCCCATGTTTCTGCAATGGTGCCAAAGAGTTCCCAGTTGGTGGTCGTTCTGGGAGTTCTCTTCTTAAACTTTGCAGCATTTTCTCCCGTTGCGTGAAGTAGAATTTTGCACTAAGGAGACAGTGGTCCGATCCTGTTTCGAATTTGGGGTCAAGAGCAACATCGGTCAGACAAAACCGTCGATTGAAGATGATGTGGTCAATTTCATTGTGGAACTGTCCGCCAGGAGATTCCCATGTCCAACGTTTCGCTTCAGCCTTCTGGAACTGTGAGTTCCCATGAATGGTCTTGGTGGACATGATGAACTCAGATAGTCTCTTACCCTGTCCATTCCATTCTAGGCTATGGGTCCTGATCTGGAGTTCTTCAGCCGATTTTCTTGGTCCTATCTTGGCATTATAATCACCGACTATGATCTTGTAGAAGGTGTGATCTTTTTTATAGAACTCCTCCAATTCCATGTAGAATTTTTTAATTTCATCTTTTTATGTGGATGTTGGTGCATAGACAATGAAGATAGAAATTGCTGGCACTGGGTCACATCTCTTCAAGTGTAATCGTCCTATCCAGTTTGTTAGGCTTTCAAATGAATCAATGTTGATGGCCATGTTCGTGTTGACAAGGACACCAATGCCACCGACGCTCTCTTTTCGTTGCATGTTCCAAGGAACAATTCTCCAGTGTCAAATACAGCATGATGTGCTGTGTTTGACACACACACACACACACACACACACACATATATATATATATAGCCTACATGTAAGATATGCACCTGGTATATCTCAGAGATCATGTTTTTCTAATGTGATATGACAAAACTTGAGGAAAGAGGCTACAAGACTTAAGCCTTTCTACATTCTTTACGATATCGAAGCTGGTTGATTCCATTTCCTTAGAATCAAACCTATCTATTCCCAAATAAATGATCAGCTCGAAATTTGCTCTGCATACATTTCTATGAAAAATTCCTGTAACTGTTGTGGCATGGACTTATCAGACAACGGCTTTTTGTCTTCTCACACATACAGCTAAAATCTCACTAGCCTCCTTAGATCACTCTCTTGCATTCAGAGAAGAGTTCTTGCTACAGAAAAATGACTGAAGGTAACCTCTATATCTGTGTTTGAATGCTGTTTAGTTATAGTAGCTATAACAACCTTATTTACCTTCATTAATGTGTTATCTCTCTGCCACCTCAATTTCAGCATGGGACATAGTAAAAGAAAGTAGAAGAAACAACAAAATATCAATGAAATGAAAACTTTCCAAAATACTCTCTCTAACTAGATTATCATTTAGATTTGGAGGGAAGACTTAAATTCATGGACAGGCAATAGATTAGGACATTCGTACCTTTGGAACCAGTTTTGTAGAAGTGTTTAAAGAGCTTCTGTAAAGAGCAAGACAAACTTCTCAGAGCTCTGTTATTGAGTTTAATATTCACTCATGGTGCTTATAGTTGACCTATACCAGATTATGAAAGGTCTGTTTATTCCTAGTTAACTAAGGATTTATATGTTTTCAATAATAAATTAATGTTTCATTCATATTAAATGTGCTATGTCTATTCATGTGATTTTATATACTTACATATTTTATTGCAATAATTAATTATTAATGAAAATACTAAAACATTATGTATAGTAGAATATTTTCTAACATAAAGCCAATATTCCATTTTTTAGGATAAACCATATCTTTCTGCTTTTATAAACCAATTCAGATATTTTATTGGAAACTTTTTATGACTCCTCAATATATTCTGGATAAAATATATAAAATTTAGGGGCCAACAAATAGAGTGTGTCTGTCTGACAAACAGTTAACTTGGATTATATCCCTGAAACTCAAAGACTCACCAGGAGCTATCCCTGAGCCCAGAGGCAGAAGCAAGTCCTGAGAACCACTCTGTGTGGCTCAGAAATCAAGACTAAATAAATAAACAAAAATAAAATCTCCCTTGCCTCCTAATCCCATGTTTCTTTTTGTCCTAATTGGTTGGGAATTAATTCATTCAGAACTAGTTGATATGACTATGGCTAAAAGTGAATGGCTAATGTATAGGAGCTCTGAACCAAAAAGCAGCAGTCTGATTAGTGAGGTAGTTAATCAAGTGATGTAGTATCCAAAATGGTAATTTTTATATTGGTTTTGTGACCTAGAGCTCAGTTTGATTCTTTATCACTAAGGGTTTGCATGTGAAAAATTTAAGAAACAGTACTAATAAGATAATATACAGTTAATTCTATTGTATGTGGGACATCATAAGCAAAAAAAAAACCCTAAAAAATCAATAGAACCTGTAGTTACTAGTCTGGGAAGCTAAGAGGAGAGGAGAGAATGAGTTGAAAGAAAGAATGTAGATGTAAGCACAGTAGAATCTAAAGGCAAGAGTAATATAATTTAAGGCATAAGGAGTCCCACCAGAACACCGATGGGAGAGGTAGTATAGGAATTAAAGAGCTTGCCTTGCACGCAACTGATACTGGTTTGATTCTCAACACCTGATTTGATCCACCAAGCATGTGAAAAGAGCTCCTTCCGCACAGAGCCAGGATTAAGACCTAAGCACTGCTTGATGTGGCCCCCAAACAAAACCAAACCCCAAATAGATGCCCAGAATATCATAAGCCTAGAGATGTTATTGCAGGCTGAACAATATTCCACATTTCCAGTTTTTTAGATTGATAATTTGAATAGGAGATATTTTATGTTTCTTCATTCCTCCACTTAACCTAGTAAAACCTCATCACTCGAATTTAGCTCAATCTTACAGTTTAGTTGCAAATAGCCAAAAGATTGCATGGCTTATCCATTTGCACTCTATATGCATTCCAAGCTCCTTTTCCTAATATTTCCCCTTGTATCAGAAACTTGCAACATCCCTACGTGTATAATGGCTATGTACCCTTAACCGTTCAAGGCCAGCTCTTTGTTCTATGGATGAAATCTCTTCCTTATTGACTGATTTCCATTCCCTCAAGTCATAATTCTTAGGCAGACTGTTCTAGGATCTTTTACCCAACAACTCAATTGTCAACAAGGTTTGGATTTTATGTCTCTTCTTTGTGTACCTATGACATATTTGGCATCACTCCTCTGTTTATGTTTAAACTATATAATAATCTCTTTAGAGATTATTTAGGTGGGAACTAGGGTCCCACCCTACAGTGTTCAGGACTAATTTCTGGCTCTGTGCTCAGAGATAACTCACACAAGGGCTTGGGGGATTATACGAGGAGCTAGGAATCGAACTTGAATCAATTGCATGCAATGAAAAAATGTTACCTGCTGTCCGACTTCTCTGGCTTAATAATCAACTCTTCTGAGTGTGAGGGGTCTATATTCTCTTCTAGGATTGCACACTTTTTAATGGTGGCAACTTTTTCTTGTCAACTCTGTCCAGCAACTAAGTAAAGCCTTTAATTAGTGCTCACTACAGGATGAAATGGAACGTTTCATGGTTAAAGCATATGCTTGTGTCTAGTAATGAATGTAACACTGAGATGACTCAATTAGTTCACTGGAACAGTATTAATAAAGTGTTGCAGTCCGGGTGGCCTACACCATCATTCCTCAATCCGGGGTCATAAGATTCCTATTGACCTCATGATATTCTAAGGGAATCACTGGTAAAATCTGAGAGAAATGCAGGGATGGTGGCATGAGAATAAGGATTCGGAAGGATGGGCCAAGGGAGGCACAGAAAGAAAACAGGTCAAAAGAGATCTATGAAGCACTTGTCTATACAACAAAACTTAATTTTCTTCTAATTCTGGAGGTTGGAATTCTGAGATGGTGTCAGCAGAGCTATTTTTTTTTCCTAATGTGTCTTTCCTTTGCTTGTTGAAGGTTAACTTCTCCCTGTGTTCTTAGTTAGACTACTTTTTATGCTGATCTTAATCTCCTCTTACAAGAACACAAATCATATTAAATTAGGGGCCACCATAATAACCAAATTTTTTAAAGTTAATTACCACTTATTTTTTTTAAGTTAAAAATTTTTAAATTTTTACCATTTTTAAAAGTGGTAAAAATCAAATCACATTTTGAAAATCTGGAGGTTAGGATTTTAACATACATGGACACAGAATACAGTTCAATCCATCAACACTAAATTACCAAGTGTGGTAAACTGTTTCCTTGTAAGCACTGAGTTCTGCTTTAAGTTAAAGTACAAAATAGATTAAAGGCGAAGTAAGAGCTGCTTAATGCAGATTCAGTGATTACACAGTAAAGTTGCTGCTGGCAATGAAGGGAAGTGATAAATGAAAAACCAAGGCCCAAAATGAACAGCCACTTGTAAAAAAAAAAGAATCTAGAAATAACTTACACTCTCACAAAACTTAACTGAAAATGGATCATAGACCTAAATCTAAAATTCCTGGAAGATAATGTAGGAGAAAACCCAAATGACCTTAAAAGGTGATGCATTTTCAGATGAAAAACCCAAGACAATATTGAAGGATATAACATATACACTAGGTTTAATTTTAATTTCAGTAAAATTAAAAATTATGTGAAACTGTCAAGTAAATTAGAAGATAAGTCATACTTTGTGACTTTGTCACTTCCCATTGTTCATCGATTTGCTGGAGTGGGTGCCAGTAATGTTTGCATTCATTGGGAATGAGGTCCATTATTGTTACTGTTTTTGGCATATCGAATACACCATGGGTAGCTTGCCTGGCTCTGCCGTGGCTCTAGGTTCATTCCAGGGGACCCAGTCTTTTTCTATGGCAGACCATCAAAAACCATCCAGAGCCCATGGAGCAGTCCTGGGTGTAGACAAGTCTGTCTCCTGTCTGCCACCTGCTGATGCAGCCGGGCACTGCAGCCACACTGGCAACACCTTGAAGGGCAGACAAGTCATACATTGGGAGAAAATAATAAAAAAGTACATCTGAAAGGATGGATTCAAAGTGCATAGAAAATTAGTTTACTATACCATAAGGAAACAAATAATCCAATTGAAAAATGGCTAAAGTTCACCAAAGAAAATATCGATATTATGAATAATTATTTATTATTTATTTTTGTGATTAAATTATTTTATTCGAGACATCATGATTCACAACACTGTCAATAACAAGGTTTCAAGCATACAATATTCTAACCCTACATTCTTTTTCCACCAGGCTGTCCTCTTCTTAAGACCATTGCCTCAAGACCCACACACTCACCCCCCATGTAGGTAACCTCAGCTCTGTAGGCAGTTTTCCAGGTGTTTTTGGTCATTTGTTACTCCCTTACTACATTTATTAAGTACCACATATGAGAGAGATTATTCTGAATAATGTGACTGGTTTTTGAAGAACATTGTGGACTATTAACTGTAGCACTCTTGGTGGCATTTACAGATACACAATATTTGTCTAGCTTTATTCAGGGCACAGAATTGTACACCACAGTTAAGGGTCTCAAAGTTTCTCTTTAAGTGACTTAAATCCTTGAAAATTAAAGTGTTCATTTTATGCTCCTTCCCCTTCCCCTATCCACTCTCAGATTAGAGAAACAGTTTTGTTAAGTAGTCAAATGTATGCCCCCAATGTCTGTGCACAATATATTAGTGGCCTGCACCAAGAAAATAATTAATACCTCAATGAATGATTCTAGTTGGTGAAAACAACAACAACAACAACAACCAAAAACCAGACAATGCCATTAATTTTAATAGCAAAAGACAAAACAATTAAATTAGGAATACGGTAAAATGAAATAGCTATCAAACATGTAAACCAATGAATATAAAACACGATTTACAACTGAAAGGTAGATTCTGTCACCTCATTTAAAATTTCTCCTTATTTCTATCATAGCTATATATGTAACAATTTTTTCCTCTAGAAACTCACATTTTAAAAGCTATGTTATTTTTATGATGCAAAAATGGATTCCACACAGAATGGCAGCTAATTTAAGTTTTTATGAGTATTTTTAATTAATTTTATTCTTCTAAAAATAATTGCTTTCCTATGGTTAGACTTCACCGATATTCACCATCCACACTCTGCAGCTCGTGAAATCTCCACCCAGGAGATTAAGCCAGTCTCCAGCCCAGCTTGCCAGAAACCCAGCCTACAAGGACCCACCCTGCAGAGACCCGCCCTTCAGAGGAGAGTATTTCAAGCCAAGGAATGCTTGAGCCACAGACACAGATACACCTGGCAGAGCAGACACCAGCTTTCCCTGTTGCACATGACCGCTGAGCCATATGCAACACGGCCATGTGATTTACCTCCAAATTACCATGAATAGTCTACCCACCCCGCTGAGAGAGCCCCACAAGGTAATGAGAGTATAGGGTTAGGGTTAGGGTTAGCCTGGCAAGCTGGCCTATGGGTGTTCGATATGCCAAAATTAGTGACAAAAATGTTTATTTTCCTGACCCCAGAAGAGCCCTTAATACATCAGCAGTAAGAAAGGCGAACAAGCAGTGCCTGATAAAATTTCATGACCATCCTAGGCTTCCAAAACGAAGAAGGAATAAAATGACTGTACTTTCAATGCACAAACACTGGCATTGGAAGCATATATCAAGGATCTCATGGTGCAAGCACAAAAGATCAAGTACAACATCATTGGTCTGATGGAGAGCGAGGAGGCGTCCAGTCGCATCATGCTGTATTTGACACCAGAGAAGAATTGTTCCTTGAAACATGCGAAGAAAGAGGCGTCAGTGGTGTTGGTGTCCTTGTCAACACGAACATGGCCATCAACATTGATTCATTTGAATGCCTAACAAACTGGATAGGACGATTACACTTGAAGAGATGTTGCCCAGTGCCAGCAATTTCTATCTAAATTGTCTACGCACCAATATCCACATACA
This sequence comes from Cryptotis parvus, assembly GCA_021461705.1. Lineage (NCBI taxonomy): Eukaryota > Metazoa > Chordata > Mammalia > Eulipotyphla > Soricidae > Cryptotis > Cryptotis parvus. The sequence continues at coordinate 147,320 of JAJIBD010021734.1, forward strand.
AAAAAGAAGAAATTGAGAAATTCTACATGGAACTGGAGGAGTTCTATAAAAAGAACACACCTTCTACACGATCATAGTAGGTGATTTTAATGCCAAGATAGGACCAAGAAGATCGGCTGAAGAACTCTATACCGGGACTCATGGCCTAGAATGGAACGAACAGGGTGAGAGACTATCTGAGTTCATCATGTCCACCAAGACCATTCATGGGAATTCACAGTTCCAGATGGCTGAAGCAAAACGTTGGCCATGGGAATCTCCTGGTGGACAGTTCCACAATGAAATTGACCACATCATCTTCAATCGACGGTTTTGTCTGACCGATGTTGCTGTCGTCCCCCAAATTCCAAACAGGATCAGACCACCATCTCTTTCATGCAAAATTCTACTTCCCGCAATGGGGAGAAAAGACTGCAAAGTTTAAGAAGAGAAATCCCATAATTACCACCAACTGGGAACTCTTTGGCACCATTGCAGCAACATGGGAAGATACCATCATTGACGACATTGATGAAGAATACAACCGACTGGTTCAGCACCTCCATGATTGTGCGAAGAATGCCTAGAGAGAGAAAGACACAAAAGGATGCCTGTCTTCAGAAACTCTCTAGCTCATTCGCCAACGTGGCAAGGCGCAAGATTGAGACCAAATGCTAATGTCCAAGCTTGCTAAGCCGTTAGAGAAGCAATAAAAGACCTCAAAGACAGAATAGCAGAAATACTGGAAGATGCAGCAGAAGCCGGGAAAAGCATTCGCACCACCTGCCTGTCCTTTGCCAACTATAAGACCAAGATGACTGCCCTCCGATGCTCTGATGGATCTATCACATCTTCCAGAAAGGCAATGGAGAAGATTATCCATGGCTTCTACTCAGATCTCTTTGATAGCAACATTCACCTGCCCACATACCAAATTCCACAGGACCGGATATGTCATTCCCAACGTTCTCCCTTCTGAAATCTGACATGCCATCTCGTTGGTAAAAGAAGGGAACAGCACCAGGCCCAGACAAAGTCAGACCCGAACACCTGAAGAATCTGCCGACGGTACTCATCAATACACTAGCTTGGCTCTTCACACGTTACCTGTCTGAATGCAAGGTGCCCAACCAAAGGAAAACCAGCAGGACAGTTCTACTGTTCAAGAAGGGAGACATTCATGACATCGGCAACTATCGCCCCATCTGCCTGTTGTCTGTCATCTACAAGCTGTTTAAAGAGTCATCCTGAACAAGATTGGCAGAACACTAGATGAAGGACAACCATGCGAGCAAGCTGGCATCCAAAAAATGATTCAGCACAATGGACCATATCCACACAGTAACCAAGCTCATTGAGGTTTGTAGGGAATACAAGATGTCGCTCTGTCTCACGTTCATTGATTTACAGAAAGCCTTTGATTCTGTGGAGACTGAAGCAGTCATCGAAGCCCTAGCCAAACAGGGTGTTCAAACCCAATACGTCAAGATCCTCCATGAGCTGTATTACGGATTCACCACCAGGATCTCACCATTCTACAAAGAAGTGATCATTGATGTCAAAAGAGGGGTTCGACAGGGTCATACCATTTCACCAAATCTCTTCAGTGCCACCCTTGAGAACATCATGCGACAATTAGAATGGGAAGGAATGGGAGTGAAGTTAGAAGGTTGGCAACTACACCACCTCCGCTTTGCTGATGACATCATTCTAATAACACCAAACATTAGCCAAGCGGCACAAATGCTGGCTGACTTTGACCGAGAATGTGGAAAGATAGGTCTACAGCTGAATCTAAAGAAAACTATGTTCATGAAAAATGAACTAGTTCCAGAGGCCCTATTCCCTCTCAATGGAACAAACATATCTGAATGCAGCAGTTATGTGTACCTAGTTCAAGAAGTCAACATGATGAACGACCTAAAACTTGAGCTGCGCAGGAAGAAGAGGCGCAGCATGGAATGCTGTTGCAGGACACCTAAAAGCCTAGGCCTCTGCATCTGCCCTGGATTGCCTCCTGCTGGTCACTTCATAGATAGGGGGATAGTCTGAATGTGGCAGTCTTATCTGACCACGTATTCTGTACTGGCTGGTATAAATATTCTCTCATGCTACCACAATCATCGTGGGACTAGCTAGATCTTACCAGAATATTTGCCTGGCCATGTTGGATCTCTAAGTAATTAGACCAGGGAGAAATGCTGTTTGCCTCCAAGCAAGCAAGCATGGCTCCCTGATAACTCAAAGGCAACTAAAACACAAAACTACCGTGAAGTAGACGAGACTCTTGTGAAGGCTTGGAGATTTATTTAACTGGCATTAGTATTAGTCTTTGGTATAGAGACATGCCATCTCAGAAACCCCCTTCTCTACCCTATAAAGGCAATTCCAGGCAGATCTTTGCTCAAGATATTAGGTGAGGTGCTGGGAGAAATTACCTGAGGGCATTTGATCCTTCCTGCCAGGGAAGTTACATTTAGCTTATGCTTCTCCCAGCTCTGCTAGGAGGCTTTTAATTAGCTCTGGGTCCTTGTAAATAACCAGATGGCCTCCTGAAGTTGCTACACTCTATAGAGCTATTTTCCTGTTTTCATCTCTAGATAGCCCAGCCCAGAAAGGGCTGGGCTGGGAGACTGGGCAGATTTCTAGCTATAAAATAAGCTGCAAGAAGAAAGAAGCTCTCTTTTTTTCCCCTTTTTGCCATTTTGGCTTCGCTTGGTGTTTTGCTTCTCTGTCCTCTCCATTCTCTGTTGGGCCTTAACACGCGGTGGCAGCCATCTTGGCCTACACCTGGCTGGGGCCTAGCTGGGAACCCAGAGTCTGGAGGTTTTCCCTTGCTCTTGGATTGTATATTGGATCCTGTGATAGTAAAAGCCCTTTTAAAACTGTATCGGATTCCTGAGTCTTCATCCATTCCCGACGGCTTGGAGGTAGAAGGGAACTTCGTTTCCTGACACTGTCGAGGACCCCGGCAGTGCTCCTGACAGAATGCCTTCAAAGGCATCCAAGAAATAGCTAAAAAGAACAAAGAACCTCCAGCTCCGGGCACATCTCTTTGACTCCACCATTCTCCCTGCATTAACATATGCTTCAGAGACCTGGACCCTATGAAAGCAGGATGAGAGTGCTATTCAGGTCTCCCAGAGAGGGAATCGAAAGAGTTATGCTTGGAACATCATGCCTCACTCAAGTGAGAGAAGGAATCTGGAGTTCCGACCTCCGGCGCTATTCCAGAATCAGGGATACTGTCTCCTTTGCCAAGGCATCGAAAATCAGATGGGCTGGACATGTAATGCGATTTGGAGACGACCGCTGGACTAGAGTCATTACTGACTTGATCCCACGTCAAAAGATCACGTGGCCGCCCACCTACAAGACAGTCAGACTTCCTTGTCAAGACTCTGAAGGAATGGTTTGAGGCTGTTCATATTCCTGAATCAACCAGATACCATTGGGCTACATTGGCATGTGATAGGGTCCAATGGAAATGTTATTGGCGCCCACTCCAGCAAATCGATGAATAACGGGATTCAAGTGGTCAAGTGATGGATAGACTACATGTTTTGCATGATTAACTTTATCATCATCATTATTATTATTTTGATTTTTGATTTTTTCAGTTCTGACTGTTGGTGTTCAGGGATTACTACTGACTCTGCACTCAGGAATTACTCCTCGTGGTGCTCAGGATCCATGTGGAACATGAGTCATCACATGCCTGGCAAACACTCTCTCCACTCTGAGAGAGTGTTTATTATTATTATTATTCTATAAATAAATATTTAAAAAAGATGATTTACAGCATGTGTCCTTAGGGAAAAGCAAAGTAAAAACACCACAAGTTTCTTACAATGGCTAAGGTTTAGTACAGTGATGACAACAAATGCTAGTGAGAATATCTAGAACTTCAAGAATTCTTATCAATGCTGGCGGAAACACAGAATGGTGCAGTCTCTTTGAAAAATAGTTTGGTGTTTCTTACAAGAATAAGAACACCCATTCTATATCCATCACCTTCACACCTTGGTACTCACCAAAAGAAGTTGATTATTTGTTTCCATATAAAAGTTTGCATGTAGATGTTTAAAATAGTTTTACCCGATTGCCAAAGCTTGGAAGCATAAGAGAAGCTCTTCAGTAAGTTAATGGATAAACTGTGGTACATGTGGATAATATAATATTAGATGCTTAAAAAAGAAATAAGCTATTAAGTCATCAGATACAAAGAAGGACCTTAAATGCATATTATTAAGCAAAAGAAAGCAATCTAATGAGGCCACAGACTGTATTATTCTGATTATATTCCATTTTGGAAAAGGCATGGAGAGCAAAAATAAATGATATATATAGAAAAAAATATCTATGCAGGCAATAAAAGTTGAGTTCTTAAATCAATAGAATTTCATACAAGAACAAATTAACTCTAAGGGTAAACTATGAACTATGCATGATTAGGGATGAGTCTTTAAGTTCATCCTTGGTAAAATAATCTTTTTGGTGAGTAATGTTGAAAATGGGGCAGTGTGTACAAAAAGGAAAGTAGAAAGCAGCTAGCTCTCATTTTTGCAGGCAAGTGACTATAAAATCCTTATAAAAAATCTAAAATATCTGTATAAAATAATAAAGTTAAATAAAAGTCAAAAGACCCTATTAACTGAGTTCATGAGTTGCATATATTGAAACTTCCTCCAGTCCTCAACATATCGATACAGCAGAATTTTCCAAGCTCTTCTTTATTAGCTAATTTATACATATTAAAGAGTATGTAATTGAGAGAGCAGTATAGTTGCTGTTCCGAGCTGCTCTGTAGAGCTTCCCAGCAAATAATGCTTGGGGGCATAGGAAGAATTAGGGAAGGTGGCAACCTATCTCAGATCAATTTTCAGTCCCTGGCCCTCTAAGATTTCTTATAAGAGCATAAGACTACAAATGGTGATAAGTCATGTGCAGTGGTGCTAAGCAATAAATAGAGGATTCATAGGCAGCAAGATCTAACTCCTGCTTTGCCACTGATTCATTGAGCGTACCTTTCTAAGCACTTAACCTTTCTATTGCTCCGGGTCTTCTCCATAAAAATAAATGATGGTATTCGTGACATTCTTCATCAGGTTGTTGTGATAAATAAGCAATTAAAAGGGCACTGAGTAGATAATTACAGCTTAATATAGCAACGGCTATTTGCTGTTTACACGCAGGGCCTACATCCATATATTACAATATATTTGAAGGGAAATGACTTCTCTGAGTTATTTCTTGAAGAAATGACCAAGGCCCGAATGTATCAGTTATGAGTCAGGGTCTCTGTTACCTATATTTTTAATAATTCATTTTTATGAATCAACACATGTTTTAATTCATTTAATTTTGCAATTAAAATCTCCCTACTATTTATTCCTCTAAAATTCACTTATCTCTTCATTCAAATGTATAGAGTAGGCTAGGCACCAGGAAGAGAAAGGTAAGAAGAGTCTTGGTTGTTGTCATCAAAGAGATTTATAAGAACAATCACAATTCAAGCCTCTTAGTATACACAAGAAGTGGTAACTGGTAAGGTAATGCTGACTCAGAGGGAGAAAGCACATTTCCTAAGTGTGTGAATTTCAGCTTTCTGCCACATTTTCTGTCAGATTTCTGAAAATTCATCAGTAGGATCTACTTATCTATTATGGTTTTGTCTGTGTGGCTACCTTATGAAAATTATTTATTAGACTCACATTTCAGACAAAGTTAAAAAAAAACAGAGAGACTAGAAAACTTGCCAAAAATCAAACTCTCATGAATGGCAGAGAAAAAAAAAAATCAAATCCAGACTTGTTTCTTTACTTCTGTGTACTATTTCTACCCCCCCAAACCATATTTAAATATAACGAATTCTAAGTACTTCTAGTGTTTAAGATGGAATAAAGTTAGAAAGGGAAGAGACGTGAACTTCAAAAAATCCCAGTCAAGGTTTTCATGATTGTCTTTATTAAAAATAAAGTCATCCAGGGAAAGATGCTGCCTAAAGTTTCACTATTGAGTCTTTTGACGTGGACATTGTCTCTACACCAAATTCCCAACTACCATGTAGCTTCCAAAGGCCACATTGAAGTAAGAAAACTTACAACACAAATTTCATCATTTTACTTCCCTGCATTTCTATGTCTTAGAAAAGCCTTTCAAAGGACATCAGCAAAGCATGTTAGATATAAATCATCTCTGATCTGTAAAATCTCCATCAAGTTTTAACCTATTCTGCATTGCCTGGTAGAATTCATGTTAAGTAGAAACATGTTCCTATTGGCAACACTGCCTATCACGGGACCATTTGTGAGTGTTCTCTTCATGAGTACTTATCTCCCCTGGCTGACCAGCTGGCTGGTAAATGTGTGCCATTGTTCGTAAGGGGAATTTGGGACAGCTGAAACGGAGCACACGAGAAACTCGCAAATGACTGGGGTTTGGAGGACGCTCAGGGAACATCTAGTTCATTTTAGATAAAAAGCTGGAACGCAGGGGTGGCAAAGTGAACGTCACCCAATGCCACAAAATTCGCTAGTGTCAATGCTCAGGGAAGGATTTCGTTCACTTGAATTCTTACTTAGCTCCCTTTATTGTACAGAAAATGCCTCTCCCTAAAACCATGCCTACCCGAACACGAGAACGTGATCATCTTTGGAAACGAGGTCTTTTCAGACCGTATTTGCTAGAACGAGGCCATCTGGGTTCTCCATTGACTGGAGTCCTTCAATGAGAAGAAAAGACACAAACATACAGGAAAAAAAGCCTCCAGAAATTCCAGGAATGAAGAGAAATCTCCAAATTCCAAGAAGACTAAGAACCCTCCTTAATAGCTTTAACCCAGGAGGAAGGAAGAACGTTTCCAAGAGCCTCTGGAGGGTAGAGGGCCCCGCCAGCATTTTGACTGCAGACATCACGTCTCCAGAACTGCAGGAAACCAAGTCCCGTGACTGAGTCGTTTGTTTGTGATACATGTGGCAGCCGGAGGAAACTAATAGGATCTCTTCTGCTTGAGCATCTTGGACATCCGTCTCTCCAGTTAAGCCCAAAGGGTTCTGTCCCTGTCATTGGTCTCAGAGTCCTATATGCAAGCACGAAGAGCAGCTTTTTAATCTATAAGCTGAACGGTACTCCCACGCACATCTGACAAACATACTTACTGTTGTTTTTGTTCCAATTAGATGGAAGTCACCTTAAATCTCATCACAGGAAGCAGTGATCTGTTTAAATGAATGTAAATGTATTGCTGCTTGCTTTTATATCAAACAGAAATGACTATGGAGGAATTACTTCCTAGGTGTTGTGGGCCTTGAAATTGAGAATTGATAAGAACTGGAGGTCAGGGTGAGAGAAATAACCAATACCTGGAGTAGTAAATTCCTACAGAAAAGAATGGCAGATGGCAGTTTTCACAAATCGTTATTATTATTATTTTGGCCAGATAGGTTGCTCTGATTTTCAGTGAAGTTGAATCTCCCCGAAATAAAAATGAGGTAAGCCAATTAACAGAGATGACCACATCATAATTTATTAGAATCTAAATTCACCTTCAACTCTTTGCTTTCTTTGTCATTTTAGCAATAGCTGGTGACTTTTAGTTTGTGTTCAGTCCTCAGTCACACAGGAGTAGCACAAGGTTGTAATCTCAGGCTCTGTGGCAAGAAATGCCATTTAAATGGAAGCATTTTGCTTACATGATACATCAGCAACCAGTCTAGAACTTCACATTTTTTTGTCCCCACCTCCATTCTTGTAATGTAAAAGCACATACACACACACGCACACACACACACACACACACACACAGAAACAGAGAGGAAACAGAGAGACAGAGATAGGCAGACAGACAGTGACAGAAAGAGAAAGAGAAAGAGAAGCAAAAGACAGTTAAACTATTTCAAGTTCATTGCTTATATAATGCTGGTTAAACTCAAAAGAGAGAAAGGAGGGGTAAATATTTTGCAATCAGTAATCAGCTAATTGGTGCACACTAACATTCTAGGTGTACCCCCTGTGTGTTTCTGAAATAAGGAGATGGTCAGACTTCAGTACAATTGGTCTGAGGAAGAAATGGGGGTGGGGGATCAGAACACCAGGTAGAGTTAAAGGGATCTTGAATGAACATTTTCATTGCATCCCATTTCTATACCAGCTAGGAGTCAGTATATAGATGTACTTACTGCTTTATCTAAAGGAAATGGGTAGGAGAGGCAGAAACAAAAAATTTCTTCAACCTAAGGGACCGATGAGAATAGGATAGTTCATACTTTCAATATGGGTTTGGAGAAAAGGGACATGAAACGATATGCTTTAGGAAGCTTATGGTTGCCTGTTCTCCTCTGGGGCTGTTTGTGTAGCTTTATTAAAATTAAAAAATTCTTACACAGATAGATTTTCAAATATGGTTAGAAAGCCTGGGACTGGATGAAAGACTAAGGATAATCCACTTTTCTTAAGGTTAAGAGTAAATGGATTGCAGTTTTTTTTTTTGTTTCTTTTTAAAATTTTTTATTATACTACCGTGAGACATACAGTTACAAAGGTGTTCATAATTGGTTCTGGGTAATACAATATTCCAGCACCCATCCCTCCACCAGTGCCCCATTTCCACCACCAATGTACCCCACCCTCTCCCGCTTACCCCCAGGCTGCCTCAATAGCAGGTAGCCCCGCTTCCTCTCTTTCTCTCTCTGTCTCTCTCCTTCTCTGTCTCTGCATCTCTCTCCTTCTTCTTTTACACATTGTGGCTAGCTAGTCCTATAGATATTTAGAGTTTATCACTTAAGTCTCTTTGTGTATATTCAATGGTGAGTTTAAGTCTGCCATTACCATTTCCACACTTAGTATTGCTGTTTTTGATCTTGGCCCTGCTTGACCTTTCATGTTGGATATTTCGCCATATTTGACATGCCTTTGTAACCTTTCTTATGTACTTTTTAATGCTTTAATTATCAGTATTTCACACATTGTTATTATCTCCCCCTTTAGAATATGCTCTGTAAATGAAGTTGGTTTGCATTGAACTACATTAGAGGGGTCCGAAAGTAACCCTTTTCATAAAAATGTTACTCAGCATCAACATGAAAATTTACGTTTTCATAAAAGAAAATCAAAAGTATCTCTCAATTGCATCAGAGGTTATAATTGTTCTCTTTATTGTTCTATATCCTCCTCTATGTTGCTATTGCTTCTTTTGGAAGGCTTACATAGAACGCCTGCAACACACACATTTTAAAAAAATTTTTTATTATACCACCGTGAGACATACAATTACAAAGGTGTTCATAATTGGTTCTTGGTAATACAGTATTCCAGCACCCATCCCTCCACCAGTGCCCCATTTCCACCACCAATGTACCCCACCCGCTCCAACCCCACCTCCAGGCAGCCTCAATAGAGGTGCCCCATTTCCTCTCTTTCTCTCTCTGTCTCTCTCTCTCTGTCTCTGCATCTCTCTCCCTCTTCTTTTACAAATTATGGCTAGCCCTGCAGATATTTAGAGTTTATCACTTAAGTCTCTTTGTGTATATTCAATGATGAGTTTTAGTCTGTCGTAACCATTTCCCACACTTAGTAAAACACTGTGGTATCTATTTATATTCTATTAATGAATGCAGTCATTCTATATCTGTCCTTTTCCTTCTGACTAATTTCACGCAGCATGATAGTCTCCATGTCCATCCATTTGCAGGTAAATTTCATAATTATGTCTTTTCTGACAGCTGCAGTATTCCATAGTGTAGATGTACCACTGTTTCTTTAGCCAGTCCTCTGTTCTCGGGCATTGAGGTTGTTTCCAGATTCTAGCTATAGTGAATAGCACAGAGATGAATAAAGAAGTACAGATAGTGTTTCTGCTATGTGTTTTTCGGTCTCTCGGGTATATTCCCAGGAGTGCTATTGCTGGATCAAATGGGAGCTCAATATCTAGTTTTTTGGAGGAATGCCCATATTGTTTTCCAAAAGGGCTGGACCAGTCGACACTCCCACCAACAGTGGATGAGAGTCCCTTTTCCCCCACATCCACTCCAACACCGGTTGTTCTTGCTGTTTTGTACACACACATTTATTGAATTATTTTCCTTTAAAATCATCTTCAACTTTTTAGTGAAAAATAATTTTTAAAAGATATCTTACACAACCATACAAATTAGGCTTATTATGGCTTTAAATTTTAAAACTCCACTAAGGTACTGGTGATACTTGCTAGTAATAATCATATTTTAAAATTAGAATTCTACTCAATGTTTTCCATTTGTAACAAAAGTTTAACTTTAGGACTATTGAAAGCTTACATGCACACAACTGGTGTCTGATCCCTAATATCCCATTTTATCCCCCAGACTCTACAAGAAGTACTCCTTGAGCACATAGCCAGGAGTAACCCATGAGCACAACTAGGTGTTTCCCGTCCATGTTCCCTCTCCTGACAAAAAAAAAACAGCATGTCAAGGTGTGTACAACCTGAAATATTTGTGATGATTTTTCAAGTATACCACTTTTAATTATATATCACTGCATAATAAACCACACAATCTTTAGTGACTTAAAAGAAAAAGGGATTATTATTTCTCATGGTTCTCTGGGCAATGACCAAAGGGTAAGTTCTTCCAAGCTTACTTGCAAAGCTTTATACAACCATCATCACAAATAGTGCAAAGTTGTAAAAATAACCCCACTCACAAGTGTGAGATTCTGAGGCTGGCTCTCAGCTGGGCTCTTTCCCTACTATGTCTTATGATTCAGAAAATGAGCCAGATTTTCTCACATGATAGTGTGCCTGTTGCAAATGTGTGAGTGGAGAAGCTGTGTTATCCCTGGCGGCCTCCCCTCTGAACACTCACAGCACCATTTGTCTTGCATATCGTTTGTCATAGCAATTTATAAGGTCAAGAAGTAGAGAAAGAAGCTGGCTCTGTTTAGTAGGTGGATGAAAACAGTCCCAATGAAAAAGATGTGCACAAAGAGAAAGAGAAAGAGAGAGAACACTGAGGTTATTAATGTCGTCATTTATTAATGACATCATATTAATTATTAATGCTGTTAATTATTATTAATGTTATTAATTATTATTAATGTGTACCCCTAACATGGGGTCTCTGTAGGGTGGGTCTCTGTAGGATGGGTCTCTGTAGGGTGGGTTTCTGACAAGCCAGGCTTTAGATTGGCTTAGTCTCTTGGGTGGAGCTCTGACAAGCTGTGGAGTCTTGATGAAAATTGCTGCCAGCATGGTGTGGGCTTCTTCTGGGTTCTTCTGAGGCTCTATTGGGATAGTGGGCTTGGACCAGAAGTTGCTCTCTATCCCTGACCCTAAAACTGCTGTGAATATGTCCCAGTACTGTCCAAAGTTCCACCATCCATGCTCTCGTCACTGGCTTTATTTTAATTCTCCCAAGCAGCCACGGTCCTTTCTTGCCCAAGGATTTATTTATATTCTCTATGTAGAAATACTTCTTCCTCTTTTGGTCTAATTTTACTTTAAGTTTCAGAATTGACCTTTTTAGTAATTATATTTCTTTAGGAATTTCCTTTCTTTAGGAAGTCTGTTGTGATATATAAATAAAGAAAAGTACTTTCTGGTGTAGATTTTCATGGTAGTTCATATCTCTTTCATAGAATTCATAATTTTAATTATAAGCATAAAAACAGAGTAAGTCAATTTATTAAAGATGTCATCACTACTCAAAAAGTTCACTAAACGAAAAACAGTGGAATGGGATAGTCAACCATGGTAACTTAAGCCAACTTTAGTTTTCAATCAATGGCATTCCTATTTGAATACTTCTCCAAATGAAGAATTGTACCTTCAGAATAATAGTAAGTGTATCAATCTTCCATTCTACAGAACTATTACAGGGCTGAAAGTGCAGCTCAGTGGTAGAGCACTTACATTACATCTGTAAGACCCTGAATTTGCTCCCCGGAACTGAAAAAACCAGAAAGGAAAAGAATCTATATATCCAATACATCCAAAAGTCAATCACTTATAAAAGGTTGCCCATTATAGTGGCATACATAAATGATAAAATGAGAAATTCTATTTTTCTGCTTTCATAGATCCAGATAAATTGTTGGATTCTCACCACTAACAAAGCAACTGGAAGAAAAGATAAGCATATGGGACTACATGAAACTAAAAAAGCTTCTGCACCTCAAAAGAAACTGACCAAGATACAAAGAGAGTCCACAGAATGGGGAAGAATATTCACCCAATACCCATCTGATAAGGGGTTAACATCCAGGATATATCAGGCACTGGTAGAACTTTACAAAAAGTAAACAAACAACCCCATTAAAAATGGGGAGAATAAATGAATAGAAACTTCAGCAAGGAAGAAATTCAAATGGCAAAAAAACACATGAAAAAATGCTCATCATCATTAATCATCAGAGAGATGCAAATCCAAACAGCAATGAGATATCATTTTATACCACGGAGACTGGCACATATCCAAAAGAGCAAGAAAAACAAGTGCTGGTGTGGATGCAGGGAAAAAGGGGCACTCATCCATTGTTGGTGGGAATATCGACTGGTACAGCCTTCCTGGAAAACAATATGGACATTCCTCCAAAAACTAGAAATTAAACTCCCATTTGACCCAGCCATACCACTCCTGGGAATATACCCTGGAAAGCCAAAAAATATGCAGCAGAAACACCAACCCTACTTTTATAGTCATAGCAGCATTATTCACAATAGCCAGAATCTAGAAACAACCAGAGTGCTCCAGAATCGATGACTGGATAAAGAAGCTTTGGTACATCTACACAATGGAATACTATGCAGCTGTTAGGAAAAATGAAGTTATGAAATTTGTCTATAAAAGATGGACATGGAGAGGGTCATGTTGAGTGAAATTAGCCAGAAGGAGAGAGACAGATATAGAATGACTGCATTTATTTGCATGACATATATATATATATATATATATATATATGCATATTATGATACCAATATCAAAGGTCAGGTGAAACACAGATCAGGAGGTCTTGTCAAAGGTGGAAATTATCACAACCATGTGGAAGTCAGAGGCTAGGTAAGACAGAGAATGGAACAGTGTGCTAATAATTGTTGAAAGTGCTAATACCAATGTAGAACTGAGCATTAAATACAGGCAAAAAGATACACATGACAACCTCATAATGTATGTATTGTAATCCACAATGTGGAAGGGAAGGAAGAGATAAAGAGAGAGAGATAAAGAGAAAGGAATAAAGAACCTGTCATAGAGGCAGGCTAGGGGAGGAGGAAGGGAATCAGGGACATTGGTGGTGGGAAATGGGCACTGGTGGAGAGATGGGTGCTGGAACACTGTATAACCAAACCCAAATATGAACATCTTATGGACATCTTTGTAATTGTATATCTCATGGTGGTATAATAAGATTTTAAAAAAGAAAATAATCATAAATGAATAATATTTTATCACATAATTGAACTTGCATGGCAAGGGGAGTCTTCAGGACACTGGTAGAGGAAGTGGGTTCCGGTGATTGGTGTGGTGTCAGGATGGCGAATCCATAAGAACTACGACTAACAGTAGTGTAAAGCCCAGCACCTTAATAAATATGTCTTGAAAGCAAAAAATTGTTTCTCTAAGATTCCTTGCTTCGGAATACACACCAAGAAGATTAGCTCAAATAATTTAATGTTTTGTTTTAGATTTAATGTATTTAATTTATTTATTAATAAATTAAATATCAAATACATTTGACTTATTTTATTTTATGTTTAATTTATGTTTAATGGTAGAACATTAGATGAAGGGCAACCATGAGAGCAAGCTGGGTTCCAAAATAGGACTCAACATAATCTACCATATCCACATGGTAATCAAGTTCATTGAGTTTTTTGGAGTTAGTGATGCCACTCTGTCTCACGTTCATTGGTTAAAAGAAAGCCTTTGATGCTGTTGAGACTGAAGCGGTTATCAAAGCCCTAGTCGGACAGGGAGTTCAAACTCAAATACATTAAGATCCTTTGTAAGCTGTATTTTGGATTCACCACCAGGATCTCACCGTTCTACAAGGAAGTGATCATTGATGTCAAAAGCGGGATAGAGACGGGTGAGACCATCTCAATGAACTCTTCAGTGCCACCCTTGGGAAGGTCATGCGACAATTAGAATGACAAGGAATGGGAGTGAAGATAGATGGTCGGCAACTATACCACCTCCACTTCACTGATGACATTGTTCTAATAACACCAAACTTTAGTCAAGTGGATCAAATGCTAGCTGACTTCCACCAAGAATGTGCAAAGATAGGTCTACAACTAAATCTCAATAAAACAATATTCATGAAAAACGAACTAGTTCCAGAGGCCCCATTCACTCTCAATGGAGCAAACATCTCTGAATGCGGCAGTTATGTGTACCTAGGTCGAGAACACAACAAGACAAACAACTTAGAATCTGTGCTGCGCAGGAGGAAGAGAGAAGCATAGAAAGCTTTCAAGAGCAATGAAGAAATAGCTAAAATGACAAAGAACCTCTGGCTCTGGGCACATCTCTTCAATTCCACCATTCTCCCTGCATTAACACATGCCTCAGAGACCTGGGCCCTATGAAAGCAGGAAGAGAACGCTATTTGGGTCTCCCAAAGAGGAATCATAAGAGCAATGCTGGTATATCACACCTCACTCAAGTGAGAGAAAGAATTCGGAGTTCTGACCTCCATCAATGATCGAGAGACAGGGATGCTGTCTCATTTGCCAAGGCATCAAAAAATCAGATGCCCTGGACATGTAATGCGATTTGGAGATGACCGTTGGACTAGAGCCATTATTGACTGGATTCCATGGGACATCAAAATATCACGTGGCTGCCCACCTACAAGATGTCAGACTTCTTCATCAAGACCCTGAATGAGTGGTTTGAGGCTCTTTGTATTTCTGGAGCAAGCAGATGCCATTGGGTTTCACTGGTATGTGATAGGGTCAAATGAAACAGTTATTGGCACCTGCTGGAGCAAATCTACAAATAATGGGATGTCAAATGATCAACTGACCCTTAACATGATTTTTTTTAAGCTCCCTTTTCCTAAATTTCTGTCCCTAGTGTCATCTTCCCTCTTCTCTGAGTTCCTGCATTGGTTTCAGGCTTTTAAAAATCCATTCTTTACTTTTTTTTTTCAAATGAATTTCTGGGTTTATTTTGCTGGGTACATGGACTTGGGGAAAAATAGTTACTTTTTTTCCTGCTCTCATTGTAGCAAGTGTAGATATAGGACTGTCTTATGAGATGAATGTGTACGAGTATAATTTAAAGCAATGTATATGCTAATTATTATCACTTTTTCTTTCCTTGAGCACTGAGTGAGGAGCAATGAGTCATGATCCAGTAGTCACCTTGGATCTTGAAACAGTCCAGAAATGGGGATTATGGTGCATAGCTAGAAAGAGCACTAGAATAGATTTTCTGATCCTCTGAACTGCTAGAGCAGCTCTGTGCTGATTTCTTCTGAGATTCTTAAATGAAAAAGAAAGATATATTTCTAAACTAAGTCACTCATAATTTACCATATCTGTCAGCAAGTAGTTCCCTATTCCTCTTTTGACATTATTTAGGGATGAGAACTTAATTATCTTCTTCCTTATACTTAATCAACCATTACTTTAAAGCATCACCCAAAATCAATGACTTAGGATTTTTCTAGTTTTGTTAATTCAAGTCATTTATCTCTTTAATTAACATAGAGATGTAAGAGTTGGTCATTATTTAAAAAATACTAGAACATAGAAGCTAATAAAATTTAACTGAATCTAATTTTCTTACTGTTTGCCCTACTTCCAGACTATAAAATAAAATTGGGAAGAGTCAATTCCCCACAAAAGTGGCACTTTTAATAGGTTTTATATTTTTATTGCTTCTTCTTGGAGGATGGAAAAGAGATAAAAACTCAAAGTTTTTACAATCCAGAAGCACAATAGGGTACAAAAAGTAAAATGTGACAAATAAAGAGGAATGTTATACGGTCACCATAAACATAATGTAACAGAGTAGACGTTATTATGGAAAACTTTAAGGTATAACGTTGCTGGCATACTAGGAACATGTATGTAAATTATATTAGAATGAGAGATTTGTGTTATTTATTTTCAATACAATAAATACCATGACAATAAGGTAAGTTTGATATGACTTCATCCGTGCATAGAATTAACAGAGGACATAAATGGGCTCACAATTATGTTCCACTCATCTTAGAGGTCAAGATTATTAGGTGTTATAAAATAGGTAAGAGTGGAGAGGAGACATTTTTGAATGGGTCCTTTGGAAATAGGCCTCCTGCCTGTGTCCTCATACCCGTCTCTGGGAGGCAGCTGTGTGGTAGTAATGGTTCCTGACTCCAAGACTGATAAAGAATCTTGAGAACCATGACATATGTTTCCCTACATTTGGGAGATACTGAAAACTGATGTTTGTTCTTGCAAATCACTGGGAAGGTGATTTAGGGAGTAGGGACTAGAAACCAATTGAGAAATGAGTTACTAATTTGTGGCAGAACCACAAGAGAATTCTTATATGGAGAGTTTTCACATCAAAAGAAGTTGCAATATTTCCCCCTGTTCAGCCATAGTCTTCTTAAAAAGTAGCCTTATGTGATTGTCATAAGTTCTGCAAAAGAGTTATATCCGAGAGTGAAAAGTTCTCCATGGAAATAGACATTAGTAATGGGTAGCAGATATGCATAGCAGAAAAAATTAGCAGTAGATGATGCCTTCTAAACCTTCCTAAGATTATACAATGAAGCTGGAGAAATGGAGATTTGACTTAAATCAGGTACAGTTTTATAATCAATGAATTGAGATTGTGTTTGTTACTTTATGTGTCTAAAGTTCTGGAAGAGTTTCCATCTATGAGCCAGGATCCATCTTAAAAAAAAGCAGACAAGCTGTATCCCTGAAACCCAACATGAACATCTCTGTAACTAACTGTAAATCTCATGGTGATTCAAATAAAAAAAGCTGTACGCATCAAAAATCATTTGTCATAACTTGAACATTTGTTCAAAAGTGCATTGGTCCATAATACGTTCTTATTGATAATTAAAAATGCATGATAATATTATCTGGCAAAAGTAAACATGTAAAGAAGTTGTTTCTGATACTTTCCAATAAAGACAGGTGACATCACTAGAGAATTCTCCCGATTCCACCAGGATAAATGAACATCAAACCTTTTCAAATACATTCAAATAGTTGAAGAGATGGGAACACTTCTATACTCAATTTGGGAGACCCATACTACCTTGATACTAAAACTGGATAAATACGTTATAAGGAAAGAAACTATGGGAAATATCACTTACTCAAAGACACACAAAAGCCCTTGACCAAATACTAACAAATGAAATCTAATAGTACATTAGGGCAGTCATGCACCCGAACCAAGTGAGACACTACCCTACTATGCAAGGATGTTTTGAGCTTAAAACCAGTTAATGTCATATGCCATATTTGTAGAATAAAAGGGATAATCAAAGGTTATCTGAATAGAAGCAAAAGCGTGAATGAACTTTGAATATAGTATACTATGGGAAGGACATCAGTCACAAAAAGGTAAATGCTGTAAGATTTCACTGATGTGAAGTATTTAAAAGTCAATTTCATATAATGAAAGAGTAGGTTGTGTTTTTCAGGCATGGGAACAAAAATTACTAATAAACAGGAATACAATTTCAATGAGAAAAGATGAACCAGTTCAAAGACTTGCTGTCTTAACAATGTACCTATACATGGTTTTAACACTCAATGCATTGATACTTAAAATTTCATGCTTGAAAACTATATCTCAGGTCGTTACAGTTTTTAATAAATTTAAATTTCATATCAAACATGCACACAATCTATTCAATCAAAAAATAAAACTTAAGACTATCACAGCGTGGAAATGGCCTATGTAGCAACTCCAGTATTGTGATAATATTTCCTAAGAATGAATTCAACTGAAAGAATCTTTTTAATGTACATTTAGTTTAACCTGGAACATTTAGTTTAGTCTGTATAGGTTGAAATCCTGCCACAACGTTTACTAATTATGTGAATTTTTGACTTGACAATCTTTTTAAGCCTTTGTACCCTCAACTGAAAATGAGGTCATAATCATAGCTGGCTCAAAAGTGGTGATACTTAAACAATTCCATTCATTTGACATAAAGTGCTCTCTCCAAGCTGGATAGAGTTTTTCTCTCATTTCAGGAACAAACTCAAAGTGAGTTGTCTTCTGTAGTTTAGGAAAAGCTACAAAACAACAGTCAGTCACTTTCCCAAGGATGATGTCAAGAGAGTAAGGGCTATTTATAAATCAAGAGTTTTTGCAAACTCCTACCAACAATCTCTGGTCAGAGAAACAATTCCCTAGTAGAGTTGAACCATGCATGACCTGTCACTTTTTTCTTCTCTCAATACTGGCCAGTAACGTGAATGAGGACACTACTATAAATTCCCAGACTGATTGGTTGAGAGACAACCTGACCCCTTTCTAGTGTTTAGTGAAATTTCAAACATTTTTATAAGCCAGTAAGATTTCCATTAACAGCCTCATTAGGAAATGCAGCATTCAGATAGATGACTTTTTTTCTAATTAATTAAGAGCTATCCTTTTTAAATTTTCTATGTATTCCTGATGCTTCAGTTTTACTGAAGGGTTGGTTTCAGCTATATCAGGTATATCAGGTGTGATATAGCTTTAGATAGAAGATGAATGAACACTGACAATCTTTTTTTCATTATTTTATTCCTCTTCAGAACTTTGATTTTTAACACAGCATAAAAACTAGTTTCTCTGAGTCCAGAGTTCTAAAAGGTAGACACTTAAGGGAAGTTAATCAGCACCCTTGGATGGGAATAGAACACCTTGGTTAGCTACATAACCAACTGACCAAATAAATGTTTGAAGTTCTGTGCTTATTACTGAGTTTCCACACTATTAATAAGTAGATGAAATATAAAAACACTTCAATAGCTTAAAATGAAAGAGAAAAAGAAAGCATGTGAGTATGAGAAAGGCAGATTAAAATGTGCTTTCATATCCAAATGTACTGAATAAATATAATTATGCATATAATGAGGCCAGCTTCATGTTTTAATCACTGCTTCCCTACTACTAATAATTTGCTATTCAGCACCTGCTGTAATATAGCTGTGGGGTTGGGTGGCAGGGGCTCTCCAGATAACCACAGTTGATCTCTTCAGTTTGATCATTTCACCAGAGAACGAGAGGTGGGAAAATCAGATTCCCTATGTTCAAAAATTTTTTTCTTTGATGTTTCGTATTTGATGTCCTCATCTATAACTGATGAGTCTTTTTTCCCAATTGCTAGGCAATATAGCAATTAATTTTTTGACCAGAATATCATATTGGGTTTTAAAAATTATGCAAGCAAGCAGTTGGAATATGCCTGATTTTGTGTGAGTGTGTGTATGTATGTTTAAACACTGATTTAAGTGACTCACCATATGTTTCTTATAGCAAACCCCTTTGCCTCTTAGCTGCAGTAGTCTCCTTAAATCTACAAAGGTAGAAGATTGCTTTTTGCAAGTGTGAAAATTATTTTCACACGAAGATAGGAGAAAAGAGGACTTCTCATGTCCTGGATAATACATGAGAAAATGGAGAAATCTCTTGAGAACAGAAAGGGGAAGACATCATAAGAACACATATATTTAACCACTTTGTTCTATTTTCATGCATTCTATTTTCAACAACACTGGCTGGTTTAGATGTGAGAAGACAGACTTTGTTGGAGTCAGGAGACCCATGTTCAACTTCCTGGCTTTATCAAATCAGCAGGGCCTGGATTTTATCCCTTGGCCTTATTTGCAATTATTTCTCTGCAGCAGGGACTCTAAGTCATTGTTAGTAATCAGAAAATCACAGTTGGCCCAAAAGATACTTTTTGTTGACCTGTATTATGTTTTAACATCTTTCTGAGCTATTGAAAAATGGAGAGATTTCCCTAAAAATGTCAGATTTCTGGCATTCATTCAAAAGCTGGAAGACTAAATACCACCCTCTCATTCTCAATGATGGCCTCAGTTTCACATAGAAAAGTGTTTTTTGTACTTGTAACAGTCTCCACTGCTCCCTGTTCTATAGTGTAGGTCTTTTTTCAGGTTTTTTTTTTTTAAAGCAGAACATGTGAAAATCCAAGTCATCTGCAGATTTCAAAACTATTCAAATAGATAAAATCTATATTTGTCTGCTTATTTGGGGGCCACTCCCAACTCTGTTCAGTGCTTAATCCTATTCTGATCTCAGGTATCAGTCTTGGCTGTGCTTGGGGGACCACATACAGTGCCAGGGATGGAACCTGGGTCAGCTGCATGAAAGGCAAGTGCCTCCCCTGCTGTAGAATATCTTAGCCCAAGTATGTATCTGGGTAAAATGAATACTTCTCTGTTTTTCATATGTGAATAGCATGCATGTTGATAGAATTCAAACTCTATTCACTTATTTGTATTACTTGCTTTACTACTCTAGGCTTTTGATTATGTTATTTTGTCCCATTTGGGTATAAAATACTACAAATCTATAACTTTTTAAGGAAACTTTTCAATCTAGGTTATTTATTTATTTATTTTTTCTGAATGCTGGGGCTCAAATACAGAATCTTCTATTCGTGCTCTATCGCTGAGTCACATTCCTCACCTAGATGCCTTTTTTTGTTTCATTTTTGGGCCAGGTCAGCACAGTCCTGGCTCTGTGTTCAGGGGTCTCTGCCGGCAATGTGTGAAGGACCATCTGTGGTCAGAGTCCTACTAGGGTCAGCAGCATGTAAGACAAGTGCTTTACTTCCTGTGAGGTCTAGCTTTAGATGCTTCTTTCCTTTTAACGTTCCAGGCATGTGTAACAACAGAATTTCTTTGGGAAGGCTTTTGTACCTGCATTCTAACCCTCTCAAAAGAACTGGGGCAGTGACAGGGTGGACACATATGTAACTCCCTCAACCATTATAAACTATTTGCATCAGTTCAGGGTGTGCTAGAGAAGATAGTTTCCCCAAACTAAATGTCTATTTCTACCTGTATACTTTTCATTTTTCACAATCCAATGAAAATGTGTGGCTTTCTTGCCACCATAGTGAGTTTCTGTGACAATGACAGAGCAAAATAGACAGCTAGTAGAAGCAAGCCTGAAGAAAATATCACCTTAAGACTTTCCCAATGAGACATTTTGAATTTCTGGCATTTATTCTGTCACAGATTATGAAGAACATTTTACATATGTTATTTCATTTAATCATATTCACTACTTTATGAAGATTATAATGTTTTCTCCAATTCATGTGGGGTATCTAAGGTCCTGGAAGGTTATAAAGCTTGTTCAGGTCACACAAGTAGCATTAAGAGTCTGTATTGCCACCAAGTCTTCTCAAAATGACTTTTTAACACCTTACAATAGCCTTAATACTTTAGAAAAAGAAAGATTAAAGAGCAAAAGTGACTTACTAAGCAACTGTTGAAAGTATCTTGCCTATGAAATGTAATTTTTTTTCCTGCAAATGCTTATTTTTGCTTTCCTCTAATTCCTAACTGACAAAACACTTTTACTGTGTTCAGCTTCTGCAATAAGGCCAAAACAAAAACAAAAAAATACGGCTCGGCAGGGCACATCTGAACAATTGAAAGTAAAAAATAGTCCTCTCAGAGGAAGTGACCCAATCAAGGTCACATGGCTAGTGGAGTTAAAGTACACTCTCCATATGCTACACCCTTATGTCATGCCGACTCCCTCCTAATGATAACTCTGATAAAGCTTTATGTATGAGAGTCTCTTACAAATTCAGCAAATATTCATCTGCTTTCTTTGTACATGCTGCAATATTTTCTTCCAGTGTTTTGATGTGGATGGCAATTAAGTGAGAATATTAATGAAAACTGGGTGATAAGATTGAGCAGTCTGTTCATTCTATACCCACAGACTCTCTTCCTGGATTAAACTTTTGTACTTGAATGACTCTTTTGAAAGGAGTCTGTGATGGTTCAATTCTATCCCCACAGTACCAGAGAATCAGAGACGATGTTTTGTATTGATCAGTGTTCCTAAAAATAGCCAAATGAAATCAAGATGATCATTTAGTTTTGTTTTTCTCCAAAGATATAGATATCCCTCTGACCTTGATTACATTTTCCAAAGGTCATGGACAAGATAATAGAAATGAGCCAATTTTTTCTGATCCTACACAAAGTATAGAAAGCAGCATTTTCCTTCCCAATATCAGCTTATCAGAAAACTCTCCATAAACTAGATATATCTCTGTATATATCTATATATGAATATTCAATGAAGGGGTGACTTAACAATACACCATTTCTCAAACTGTGTTTCATGAAACACTAATAAATTATCTGGGCAATAAATAAGGTCCAAACAATATTTTACTTTCGAAAACTTTATTACACTTGCTGGTTAGAGAATAGATTTTATAAAGAAAAATGCCTGGAATCCCTAAGCTTGTAGTTGAAGTTAAAAATCTGTCTGAAGGGCTGGAAAGATAGGTCAGGGGTAGAGTGTATGTCTAGAATGTATCCTGCTTTCCATCCGTGGAACCACAGCAACATCCCGTTCCTCACCTCAGCACCACAATAACCCCTATTTTTTTAAAGCAACAAAACCTGTGTTTCTATGAGTTATATTATATATATATATGCTACATAATATAATAATGCTATATATAAATTATGTATATATACATAATATATATAATTATTTATATATATAAAATGTATGTATATATACATAATTTATATATAATTTATATATAAGTTACATAATTTATATATATATAAATTTATTTGGGGATTGTATTAGACATATAATAAAGTCTCAATTCAACTGGCTCCTTTGAAATTTGTTATAGCATGTGCTCTGGCTGAAGGTGAAATATTTCTCTTCCAGAACTACCCCTCATAACTCTCCCACAGAAATTTTTCCATGCTTTTATTGTTTGAGCTCATTGAGCAGGGAGACTAGAAACTCAATGTATATGAATCTGAGCTTAGAAGAGGTACCTAAGAATACTTGTTCTTTACATGTCTTCACATGAAGATTAATACGCTCTCATTGAACTTAACTAGCTAGAATTTGAGGTTTATTTGTGACAGCATAAATGAACTTTACGATTAAAGCAATTCATGGACAATGTCAAGTGTATTTCTTGGTGCAAATTAAGTATGCATTCATCACCACCAATGTCACTTTGTCCTTATAATTATTAATTAGGGCATAATTGAAATGGACTCACATTTTTATTAATTTTAAGCAGTTCACTTAAGTTTAAATGACCTTTGCACTAGAGTTTTTGTTTGATATTTTTTCACTTGCTTTGATTTTCACTACCAGTGGGTTTGGTTAGAGATTCTTAGCACAGAATATTTCAAACAGGTCTTTGAAAAAATTTATTGCAAAGTTTAACCCTTTTGTTTGTTTTACTGAAATATAAAGGCTTATCATTATACAATAATGAAAACTGGACTGGGATTGTGTTTTTGGTGGTAAAGTACATGTTTGAACATATCAAGGCTTGAGTGATCCCCAGTAATGAGTGGGCCCTGTGAATACTTGTTGGTGAGTCCTCCACAATAATAAAAAAGTAATTATAAAGAGACACATTACTTTTCTTTTTTTTTTTTGCTTTTTTTTTGGGTCACACCCGGCTATGCTCAGGGGTTACTCCTGGCTCTTTGCTCAGGAATTTCTCCTGGAGGTGCTCGGGGGGACCATATGGGATGCCGAGGATCGAACCCGGGCCGGCACAGGCCGGCCGCATGCAAGGCCAACGCCCTACCCGCTGGGCTATCTCTCTGGCCCCACACGTTACTTTTCTTAAAGAGCAAAAATAGATGTTTGATTACAGTGCTTTAAGTTTGTACTTTTACACTAAAAAACCAAGTCTACTTCAGTTATCTTTGAAAAATGCAATGACTTGACTTAATTATTGACTTGTATGATTAAATTGTTACTGATAAATTCTGAATACAATATCTAGAAGACAGCACCATATAATTCCATTTTAAAAGTACCAGTTAAGATAAGCAAGTATTGATATCAATTTCTTATCTTCATCTATCAAAAGTGACATGGAATATCAGTCTATTGGAGCTAGGACGCATGTTTTGGGATTATACAATCTTTTTTTTTTTGTCTTTGGATGAAGTTCTTCATTAAGATTCTTTTATCTAAACAAAGTTCTTGCTCCTGATCTATCAGTTCAACATGTAAAAGTATGATCAATAGTATATTTTGCATCAATTTTATTTGTTTCTAACCATGATGTTACTGGCAAAATCCTAGAAATTTGACTCATGGGATATATACTATTTTATAGCAAATATTTCTATTTTATTCTGAATTCTGAACTCAGGTAGAAATATCATGTTTTTTTAGTGCTTTTAATTTCAAGAAAACATACTCTCCAAACCACCACCCCACCATCCCCGTTTCTGAGTATAGTACTCAGAAAAAGAAAAGTGAGGAGCGTGCTGGCAAACATCTTTACACAGAGTCTCAAATGGAACCCACAGGAGAGAGGTAGAATACTGACAAAAAACTTTATTATATTGCATGAGTCTCTCAATTCACCCAAGTGTACAGCCAGTTACTCCTTTACTTGTTTCTTCTTTTTTCCCTTTTGAGCCACACTACGTGGTGCTTGGGGATCACTCTTGACTCTTTGTTCAGTGGTAGCTCCTACCAGTGCTCAGGGAACCGTATGTGGTGCCACAAACAAGAAAGGTGCCTCGTCCACTATACTGTCTTTATAGCCCTTTTTTTTTTTTTCTGTTAGAAGAAACTTTTGGGCCTAAATTAATTGGGGCTGAATATTAAAACATTTGAGTTTAGCTTGTCCTATCTGGTAGTAAATAACAAATTCCAAAGGATGGAAATGTCATTCCCAACATTCTCCCTTCTGAAATCTGACATGCAGTTTCGTAGGTAAAGAAGGAAACAGCACCAGGCACGGACAAAGTCAGACTCGAACACCTGAAGAATCTGCCATCGGTACTCATCAATACACTAGCTCGGCATTTCACAGGCTCTTCACCTGTCCGAATGCAAGGTGCCCTCCCTATGGAAAACCAGCAGGACAGTTTTACTGTTCAAGAAGGGAGACATTCACGACATTGGCAACTATCGCCCCATCTGCCTGTTGTCCATCATCTACAAGCCGTTTAGAGTCATCCTGAACAAGATTGGCAGAATACTAGATGAAGGACAACCATGCGAGCAAGCAGGCTTCCGGGAAGGATTCAGCACAATCAACCATATCCACACAGTAACCAAGCTCATTGAGGTTTGTAGGAAGTACAAGATGCTGCTCTGTCTCATGTTCATTGATTTACAGAAAGCCTTTGATTCTGTGGAGACTGAAGCAGTCATCGAAGCCCTAGCCAAACAGGGTGTTCAAACCCAAAACATCAAGATGCTTCATGAGCTGTATTACGGATTCACCACCAGGATCTCACCATTCTACAAAGAAGTGATCATTGATGTCAAAAGAGGGGTTCGACAGGGTGATACCATTTCACCAAAACTCATCAGCGCCACCCTTGAGAACAACATGCGACAATTAGAATGGGAAGGAATGGGAGTGAAGATAGATGGTCGGCAACTACACCAACTCTGCTTTTCCGATGACATCGTTCTAATAACACCAAACATTAGCCAAGTGGCACAAATGCTGGCTGACTTTGACCGAGAATGTGGAAAGATAGGTCTACAGCTGAATCTAAAGAAAACTGTGTTTGTGAAAAATGAACTAGTTCCAGAGGCCCCATTTACTCTCAATGGAACAAACATCTCTGAATGCAGCAGTTATGTGTACCTAGTTCGAGAAGTCAACATGATGAATGACCTAAAACCGAGCTGCGGAGAAGGAAGAGAGCAGCATGGAATGCCTTCAAAGGCATCGAAGAAATAGCTAAAAGGACAAAGAACCTCTGGCTCAGGGCACATCTCTTTGACTCCACTGTTCTCCCTGCATTAACATATGCCTCAGAGACCTGGGCCCTACGAAAGCAGGATGAGAATGCTATTCGGGTCTCCCAGAGAGGAATCGAAAGAGCTATGCTTGGAATATCACGCCTCACTCAAGAGAGAAAAGGAATCCAGAGTTCCGACCTCCGTCGCTATTCCAGAATCAGGGACGCTGATTTCTCGTTTGCCAAGGCATTGAAAATCAGATGAGCTGAACATGATGCGATTTGGAGATGAACATTGGACTAGAGCTGTTACCGATTGGATCCCATGGGATGTCAAAAGATCACGTGGCCGCCCACCTACAAGATGGTCCGACTTCCTTGTCAAGACCCTGAAGGAATGGTTTGAGGCTCTTCATATTCCTGAATCAACCAGATGCCATTGGGCTACATTAGCACGTGATACGGTCCAATGGAAATGTTACTGGCACCGACTCGAGCAAATCGATGAATAACGGGATTCAAGTGATCAAGTGATCTGATAGTAAATAGAGAAGAGAAAGTAAACAGTTTGAAGGGAAAGTCCAGGGGCCATCATCCTCAAAATCAAAACTATAGAGTCCTGTGAATTCACTCTAGAAGTTCGTTCCTTGGTCCCACTCAACTTTCCCCTTTGTATAGGAATTCCAGTGTCTCACACTGGTGGTCTTCTCATTGAGAACACGTTGACACATGATTTGGTAGAAAGATCACATGCTTTGTACAGGAAATAATGCTAAACATAGGTGCTACAACTTTCAACCACATAATTGAAAGATAACTAAATTTATGAGCCTCAGTTTCATCTCTAAATGGACTATTGAAAACATTAAAGATTATTTACATACAATAAGTTAGCTGGAAATAAATGCTCATTTCAAAATTTATCCTTTACATTTACTTTCTTGTCACCTCCTCATCCTATTATGTATAAAATGATGTATATGTTGCTTTTCCTGCCTTAGTTCCTTCTTTCATTCCTTTATCAGTTTTAGTCACCAATTATGTTATTCTATGGACAACCTTAGTCCTGCTTAAATCATACATAATCCTATATCCATAAGATGCAAAGCAAGACATCTGCAAAGTCCAAGAGATGGGATTGTGTGGCTAACTTATTTGAAACTTTTATTCAATCAAAAAATTTAGAAGAGGATTAGAGCTTGGTCAAACTGTATGGTGCCATCTTTCTCTCCACTAGTATTCTCTGTAAGAATACTAATACATTATTGTAGACGATAAAAATTACTAAGAAATTACTGAGAGACTTCAAAATCTAAAAATGTTTGGGTAAAAGAATGGTTTGTAATCAACGAAGACAAAACTTATTTTTATGTTTTTTCTTTAAATCTTAAAACCTTATTTTATTTTAAATGAATTTTTTATTGATATCACACTGGTTTATAATATCATGATATAGTTTAGTTTCACACCTGTATATGTAAATGTTTAACCACTTTGGTCACCAAGATTTCAGAGTTATCTCAAGGAGAATAGATAGTATTAAAGTATAATCTTGAGCCTAAGTTTTCACAGATTTTTAGTCTGATCAGGGCATGATCACCTAGCTCTTTCAATAATAAGCACAAACTGAAGTTCTATTATCTTTACTTTTGTATTCTTTCAGATATGAGTGCTTTTATTACCTTGTAAGGAGCTTTCTAAAAGATTTTTACATATTTTTTTGTCCAAGTTCCCAAAATAACAAAGTGAATATTTTCAAGTTCTAAGAATTGAATAAGTTGCAGATGGTGTTATTTAGAATTAGATTTTTCTTTATTTGCTGGTGTTTTAAGTGAAATTATAGATGAATTATGAAGCTAAGAATTGTCTAAGCATAGAAAAGGGTTGAGATATAGAAAATAATGTGAGAATTAAGGAACAAGGGAACTCAGAACTTTTTCATATAACCTATTTCAATCTGTAGCTTATTTCCTAAGCTCTAATATCTAAAATAGATTTTCACTATTTTCCTAAATATTGTCTATCAAATTTTGTTTCCTTAGAGTTGAAATAAGGATAAATCAGTGTATATTCTATTTGCCAATTCTTCATCTTCAACAAACCTATATAATTAGATCACAATGAAAAGACTATAAACATTTATTAAGGCACAATAACATGAAATTTGTATATATGTATTAAAGCTAGTGTACTCAACAGTTCAAATTTTCTGCGTTAGGGAAAACATAATAGCCAATAGATAGCTCTGTATTGATTACTTATGATTATTTCCAAATATAGCCAAAGTGACTATATTTCTATTTCCAGTTTCCCCCTCTAGACATGCTTTGGCAATTTTTCCCCCTGCAATTTCCTTGGAGCATTGCAATGAGATTAGTTGCCTCTGCTTCTTTGCTTACCTGGATTCCCTTGGAAGCTAGACATTTTTGATGATGGAGACTGAATCTTAGCCATTATTGCATTTCTAGCAGTTAGCCCAATGCCTTGCAGATAGTGGAAACTTAAATATCTGTTGAATAAGTGGAGGAAGGCAATAGATAATTGAAAAACTGAATTAAAAACTGTAGAGTTGATGTTTAAAATTTCTTGTGCTCTAGAATATACTCTTTGTGATTACAGAGACTGAAAGATATGGATGTTCAAACAGTGCTTTGGGAAAAAATAGTATTTCTTCTCCAAAGCACTGCCTTATGATCTGAATCTTTTTTTTTCAAGTATATTCTTGGGGGCATTGTGTTTCACAAACCTTTTAGCAGGTCAGATAGCCTAGTCTTTAATGGCATTCTAGTCACATATTTTTACTTGTAGGTGCACAACTACTTAAAAAATTTTAAAAAACTTAAGAATTATTTGATTGACATTCAACACCCAGCAGCGTATAAAAACAAATTAAATTTTATAAGACACTTGTCATAAAAATGTACAAGTATTCTAATTTAAATGAAAACAAACCAACAGATACCTATGAGATACTAATACAAACACTAATACAGATTATGTATTAGTATTTGTTTAAGACATTGTTCCCCTAAGAGTGAGGAGGAATGAATTCTATTTCTGATTCTTTCTTTGAATTCTTTTGAACAAGTCACTTTCTCCTTCCATTCGTTCAAAATGAATAAATAAACATTGAAGAGGTTTTGACTTTAGATATAAAATAAAAATTAATATTAAATGCTTTCCAAGACCATTTTGATTGTAAATACATTTATGATTTCCTATTCATCTAGAAAGAATTTTTTGAAAATAATCCATTTTGAAGGCTATATTTCATCTTTCTTAGAACTATTTTCTGTGATATGTTTGTTCACATAGTTACCTAGTACAGGACTTACATGTATCATTTTGGTGTCCTTTCATTTTTTCCTTTTTTTAAGTTAAATACTTTTATTTTATTATTTATTTATCTTGATTTTGGGGCCAGACCCTACAGTGCTCAGGACTCACTTCTGGTTCTGCACTCAGGGATCACTACTGGTGGCCTCAGGAGATCTTATGATGTGCTGGAGATTGAACCTCGTCTGCCACATGCAAGGCAAAAACTTTGCTAGTCATTCTATTGCTAGGCCCTCAAACCCTCTATTAAAGATAATGATCTCTCTCCCCTCTAAAGAAACTGATTCTAGAGTTGAGTATCTTGACACCCAACCTCAAACACATGAATAATTAATCTTCGATAGGGAGCAAAAAAGTAAGAAATGGGGCAAGGAAATCTTCAAAAGCGGTGCTGGGAAAACAGGGCAGCTACATGTATAAAATGAATTTAGACCTCTGTCTATCACCAACACAAAAAATCAGATCAAAATGGATTAAAGATCTCAATATCAGACCTGACTCCATAAAGTACATGGAAGAAAATATAGGAAAAACCCTCCGAAAGATTGAAGCTAAAGACATCTTCAAAGAAGAAACACCACTAACAAAACAGCTAGAAGAAAAGATAAACATATAGGACTATATCCAGGATATATCAAGCACTGGTAGAACGTTACAAGAAGAAAACAATCAACCCCATCAAAAAATGGGGAAAAGAAATGAACAGAAACTTCAGCAAGGAAAAAGTTCAAAGGCCAAAAGACATATGAAAAATGCTCATCATCATTAATCATCAGAGAGATGCAAATCAAAACAACAATGAGATATCATTTCATACCACAGAGACTGGCACATATCCAAAGGAGGAAGAAAAACAAGTGCTGGTGTGGATGCGGGGAAAAGGGGACACTCATCCATTGTTGGTGGGAATGCCGGCTGGTAAAGCCTTCTGGAAAACAATATGGACATTCCTCCAAAGACTAGAAATTGAACTCCCCACTTGACCCAGCCATACCACTTCTGGGAATATACCCTCGGAAGCCAAAAACACAGCATAAACATCATCCCTACTTTTATATTCATAGCAGCATTATTTACAATAGCCAGAATCTGGAAGCAATCAGAATGCCCGAAAAGTGATGACTGGATAAAGAAACTTTGGTACATCTACACAATGGAATATAATGCAGCTGTTAGGAAAAATGAGTTATGAAATTTGCCTATAAATGGATGGACATGGAGTGGATCATGTTGAGTGAAATTAGCCAGAAGGAGAGAGACAGATATAGAATGATTGCATTTATTTGCATGACATAAATATATATATATATATATATATACACACACACACACACACACACACACACACACACACACACAAATTATGATACCAATATCCAAGGTCTCTGAATGCAGCAGTTATGTGTACCTAGGTCAAGAAGTCAACATGATGAACGACCTAAAATCTGAGCTGCGCAGGAGGAAGAGAGAGTGGCATGGAATGCCTTCAAAAGCATCAAATAAATAGCTAAAAAAGACAAAGAAACTCCGGCACCGGGCACATCTCTTCAACTCCACTATTCTCCCTGCATTTACAACTCAGAGACCTGAGCCCTATGAAAGCAGGATGAGAAGCGCTTTTCGGGTCTCCCAAAGAGGAATCAAAAGAGCTATGCTTGGAATATCAGGCCTCACTCAAGTGAAAGAAGGAATCCGGAGCTCCGACCTCTGCTGCTGTTCCAGAGTCAGGGACGCTGTCTCGCTTAGCGAATGTATCGTAAAACAGATGAACTGGACTTGTAATGCAATTTGGAGATGACCGCTGGACTAGAGCCATTACCAACTGGATCCCATGGGATGTCAAAAGATCATGTGGCCGCCCACCTACAAGATGGTCAGACTTCTTCGTCAAGACCCTGAATGAACGGTTTTAGGCTCTTCATATTCCTGAAGCAACCAGATGCCATTGGGTTACACTGGCACGTGATAGGGTCAAATGGAAATATTACTGGAGCCCCTCTCGAGCAAATCGATGAATAACGGGATGTCAAGTGATCAAGTGATCCAAAGTCAGGCGAAAGGTGGATCAGGGAGGTCTTGCCAAAGGTGGAAACTACCACATATGTGTCGGAGCAGAGGTTAGGTAAGATAGAGAAGGGAACAGTGGACCAATAATTGTAGAAAGTCTATTATAATCCACAACATGTAAGAGAGGGAAGAGAGAGAGAGAGAGAGAGAGAGAGAGAGAGAGAGAAAGAGAGAGAAAAGAGATGGAGAACCTGCCATGGAGACAGGCTTGGGGAGGGGGCAGGGTATCGGGGACATTGGTGGTGTGAGATGAGCACTGGTGGAAGGATGGGTGCTGGAACACTGTATGGCTTGAAACCAAACATGAACATTTTTTGTAATTGTCAATAAATAGATAAATAAATGTAAAAAAAAGAATAAAAAGTCATCATTCTTTTGCTCTATGACTTAGGAATTTTAAGTTGTACTATAAAATTTTTTTTCTACTCCTAAAAAAAGAACACAAATACTTAGGTGATAATAGCATCTTATGCTCCTCTTTAAAGTCATCCAGTAAAACAATAATAAAAACACATAATAAAATTATGTGTGACATCTGCAGTATTGCACATGTATGTGACTTTGCAGTATTCAATTAAAACTCATAATTGAACAACAATTATGAGTATTAATTTGAACAACCAAGATTTTTAGATTCTTTTTTCTGGCCACTCTAATTAATATTATTAAAGTATACATTTGTTTCAATGCAGGGAGTTTGAAGTAGCTAAAATATAAGTTTCACCCTAATGATGATAAAATATCATTTCACTCTACTGACGATATTTTACTTCTAGTTTTCCCTCTGGAAATGTGAGATTTAAATGCAATATGGATTTTCTTTTCATCTAAATTTCTTTTCTTTATTCTTCTTTTATTTATTTATTTATTTATTTTTTTTTTTGCTTTTTTTCAGTCACACCGGCAATGCTCAGAGGTTACTCCTGCTCTGCACTTAGGAATTACTCCTGGTGGTGCACGAGGAACCATATGGGATGCTGGGGATCGAACCTCGGCCGGCACAGGCCGGCTGTGTGCAAGGCAAATGCCCTACCTGCTGGACTATCTCTACGGCCCCCTAAATTTCTTAAGATAGTGAATTAGAAATACTTTTAATGCTTTTAGCTGAAAAGCATAATTAAAATTATTTATTAAATATTATACTTATATGTTATGGTAAATAATAAACAGCACTATGAGAAGTACAACTATTAAAATCAGAAAAATCTAGATTTGAAAGTTAGACCCATCATTTTCTTGCTATTTGGCATAGTATTTCACATCATGACACCCCCTATATCCCCTCATATACTTAAAAGGTAAAAACAGTGCACCAGTTTGTAATATTTTTAGGAAGAATAGAATGAATTTGTGTAAGTCATCTAGTAAAATGGTTAACAAATTGAAGATGCTCAATATTTATTTTGTGATAACCATTTGGTAGTAATTATGTGGAAAAAGAATATTTAATGTTCTAATTTGTTTAGCTATGAATTGCTCAGCATTGTGGTGACAAGTAGGAATATATGAGTCCAGGTCACTACTGAAAATTCTTGCAGTGAAATAAACTGTACTTTTCTTATTACGGGAAAGAATGTCTGAGCAGACTTACACTCTTGCTAGAAATCATTAAAATAAACACAATATATGAAACAATAGTTTAAAAAACACTGAGTATCATGCAAGGGAAAGACAGTGATATCCAAGAGATGAGAAACAAGGAGAATTAATTGACAAACATAGAGTGCCAATGTAAAATGAATGGCTTAGAGATATAACTCCAAAGACCTGTAGACAGTTTCCTTAAGCATAAAGCTGGGTACTATTCAATTTTCCTGTAAAGAATATACCCACAGATTGGGAAAAAGTATTTTCACACCACTCATCTGACAAACGGTTACTATCCAAGATATACAAGTCACTAGTAGAACTTTAAAAGAAAATTAAAACATCCAAAAATGGAGGGAGAAATGAACTGAATCCTCAAAGAAGAGATTCAATGATCAAAAGGGTTATATAAAATGTTCAGTGTCATTCATAACTAGGAAAATGCAAATCAAAACAATGATGTATTTCACACCTGTGAAACTGACACACAGTACAAAGAACAAAGAAATCAGTGTTGGTAGGCAGATAGAGAAAAGGAACCTCATCCATTGCTGATAGGAATGTGGATTAGTCCACCTATTTTGAAAACAGTATGGTCACTTCTAAAATAAACCTAGAAATTGATCTTCCATATCATCTAACAATTCCACTTTTTAACATTTATCCCAAGGGCCCTAAATCTCTCTTCAGAAAAGACATTGGTGTCATTGGTGTTCTCATATTCATTGCAGCACTATTCACTACTGCCCAAATCTGGAAACATTCAAGTGTTCAAGAAAAGATAACCGGATAAAGAAATTGTGATATATATATATATATATATATATATATATATATATGCAACATGTATACATATGAAGACCTCCATTTTCCACATCCGGACATTCCCCTCGTCAGAACTCCACCCATCAGACCAGCCTATCACAGCCCGGCTTGCACAGCCGCAAGCGGCTCGCGCGGTTCATCAATAAATGTTGGATTTAAAGATGACTACAAGAGTATGCTACCTGCATGGCAGAGCCTGTCAAGCTACCCTTGTTGTATTTGATATGCCAGATACCAGTAACAATTATAGACCTCATTCCCATGACCTGATGGAATGGTTTGAGGCTCTTTATGTTCCTGGAGCAGGCAGGTGCCCTTGGGCTCTACTTGCATGAGACAGGTCATATGGAGATGTTACTGGTGCCCGCTCGAGCAAATCGATGATGAACGGGAAGACAGTGATACAGTGACAGTGAGATATATATATATATATATATATATATATATATATATATATACACACACATATATATTCAACGGAATACTATGCTATAAGAAAAAAAATCAAATCATGCAATTTGCTTGAGGCTATGTGGATGGATTTGGAGAGAATCATGCTGATTAATGTTAATCAGAAGGAGAGGGGCAGAAAAAGACCAAATACTAAAGGCAGCAGAAATGGAGAACTGATATTTAATAGAAAGTATAAAAACATGTGAAGGATTGGGGATACACACTGGGACGTGGTAAAAGAAAGCTGAGACTCTTTTTTTTTTTTTTTTTTTTTGCTTTTGGGTCACACCCGGCAATGCTCAGGGGCTTTCTCCTGGCTCTGCACCCAGGAATTACTCCTGGCGGTGCTCGGGGGACCATATGGGATGCCGGGATCGAACCCGGGCGGCATGGGCCGGCCATGTGCAAGGCAAACACCCTACCCGCTGGGCTATCGCTCCAGCCCCGAAGCTGAGACTCTTGAGAGCATTTTTGCATGCTATCCTGCCATCATCCATATTGTAAATCACAGTACTTAAAGAAGTTTTTAAAAAATATTAAAAAAATTTAAAAGCCAGAAAGCATGTATGGGGAAATTTAGAGAATTAATACATTTTTTAAAATGTACAAATGCAATTCATGGAGTGAATTTCTCTTACAGCATTTAGATAAATTCTTTGCATCATATTCACTATGTATATATGTATATATACATTATGTATAGATATATGTATATATAATGTATCTGTATATATATTATGTATATATACATAGACACACATGCATTTTTAAAGTAGTATAGCAACTTTGAGGTAATTCAACATAAAAATAACAAATACCTACTATATAACATTTTGATTTCCATTGCATATAATTTACATTATATATAAATCATATTACATATAAATGTATATTATATATAACATATATATTGCAATATCAAATCATACGCTTTCTAAAAATGTAGAGTTGGTGTGATATTTGGTCCTTGAAACAGTTGCTTAAAAAGATGAAATTACTCCTAGATATAATTTACTCATAAATGTTAATATTTATAGTTGCCATGACATAAAAAATCACTTGAAATCATTTCTTGTTCTCAGTATATTAGTACAGAGTTACTTGATGATGAATCAGCAGTGGTTGTTTGTTGACATTGCTTTACTTTCATCACCGTGTCTCCTGACTTTTAAAAGTCACCTGAATTGAGCTTTGTCATTGAGAAATATATCCAGGTCTGGCAGCTTAACCTAAATATGATCTCCCTAGCATATCCTATGTACATTACTTCTAGGCCCTAGAGAAGCTGCATTTATCAATCATAGATTAACATAAGTCAAGTGATCTTGCTCTGACTATAAGGCATTTTGTGGTCTGACTCATCAATTCCGCTATTCCAAGCCTTCTTGTCCTGGCTTACCACTAGTTCAGACAGTAGGGGATGGTAATTATCTCGATTTTTACTTTTACTTTATATGCATGGACTCATTCCCATTATTTGAGGAAAAAACTTCCTAATAGCCACTTGATTATTAAAAAACTGATACAGAGCTCTCAAACTCTGGGCATCATAATTCCTTTAATAGCCAACTCAGGAGATCTGGGATAGAGAGAGAAATGTGCATTAGTAACTAACTCCCTGATTGCTGTGGCTGGCTTGAGGCACCCTCTGAGATCTGTTGGGTGAGAACTACTGACTGACATTTGACAGAGAAGGTTGATTTAATTGCAAATACGAGGTCAATATATTAAATGTAACCTGTTTTCTTCCTTGCAACTTAATGACCATAATTGTTTCCTATTGTATTTTCAAAAATATCAAATAGGTTGATATCAAATATCAAATAGGTTGCTCTCCCTGTGCCCAGCCACTCACGAGGTGCCCAGGAGGCATGGCGGGTTCTAGCCCTGGCCTGCCACCCCAGCAGAGCCTCACAACAAGCCAGACGACCACCCCAACTCCATGGAGGCCGCCGTTTTCCACATCCAGACTTCTTTCTAGTCACAACTCCACCCAGCAGACCAGACTATCACAGCCCGGATCATCGACACCCACCCTGCAGCAGTTTTTTTTCAATCCGGCCAAGGTATGCTGAACCAGACTCTCAGACATGGGGAAGAGCTGTTACTTGCTCTCCCTGTGCCCAGCTGCTCATGAGGTGCCCAGCGAGTCATGGCGGGTTCTAGCCCTGGCCTGCCACCCCAGCAGAACCTCACAACAAGCCAGACGACCCCCTGACTCCATGGAGGCCGCCATTTTCCACATCCAGACTTCTTTCTAGTCACAACTCCACCCAGCAAACCAGACTGTCACAGCCCGGCTCGCACGGCCACTAGTGGCCGCGTGGTTCATCCATAACTGCTTTATTTAGAGGTGTCTACAAGAGTATGTCACCCGCACGGCAAGCCTGGCAAGCTGCTTGTGTCGTATTTGATATGCCAAATAGCAGTAACATTTATATTAGGTCATTCCCATGACCTAATATAATGGTTTGAGGCTCTTTATGTTCCTGGAGCAAGCGGATGCCTTTGGGTTCTACTAGCATGAGACAGGACATATGGAGATATTACTGGTGACCGCTCTAGCAAATAGATGATCAAGGGGAATATAGTGATAGTGATACTGATCAAATAGGTTAGTATCTGCAGAGCACATGAGTACATACAAGTTGTTGTAAATAAGCATAGTAGATGCTCTTTGTTAGGTCAGTCATGGAGAGGAGATGCATAAATGGCAACAATGTCCTCAGCACATGCCATCCTGGAACAGCTCTTTCAATTTGTCTCTCAAAAATCAACCTTACTTATCTTTAGAAACTGATCCTAGGCTGTTTTTCTTCTTCTTTTTGGTCTAGAACTTTCCTCTTAACTATTTTTCAGGGTTTGTTCTTCCTCACATTTCAACTAAATGACCCTACACTTAATATGTTAGCCATCAGGTAAACCATAGATAATATAATATCTATGACACGCCACCCCAGCAGAGCCTCACAACAAGCCAGATGACCCCCACACACACACAGGCCATGAGGGCCACTATTTTCCACATCTGGACTTCCCTCTCGTCAGAACTCCACCCAGCAGGCGAGCCTATCACAGCCCAGCTTGCATGGTCTCTTGCAGCAGCGCAGTTCATCAATAAATGCTGGATTTAGAGGTGACTACAAGAGTATGCCACCCGCACGGCAAGCCTGGCAAGCTACCCATGTCATATTTGATATGCCAAATACCAGTAACAATTATATTAGGTCATTCCCATGACCTAATATAATGGTTTGAGGCTCTTTATGTTCCTGGAGCAAGCAGATACACTTGGGCTCTACTAGCATGAGACAGGACATATGGAGATGTTACTGGTGCCCATTTGAGCAAATCGATGATGAACGGGAAGATAGTGATAGTGAATATAATAACAGAAATTCATATAGGTTCAGTTAGACCCGATGGCTGTCATTTAATGCTACCATGATACTTTAGTGCTATGAAATTTTACTGATATAAATTATGAATATTTTACAAACGAAAGTAATCGTGGGCTTGAAAAATCTGAGCTTGGTGTGTGTATGTGTGTGTGTGTTTGTGTGTCTGTGTGTGTGTGTGTGTGTGTGCAGGCAAGCTTATCAATCTGCTGGAGGAGGCACAATTCCTGATGGGTTGGACAGTTCTTCTGTTCATCTCAGATGATATTGCATAGGGGCTGATTACTTTACTCAGCTCAGGGACCTGACTATTGCGTTTTCTGGGTGTTAAAACAGAATCTAATTAAAATTTTCACCACAGACTTGCAGGCATCTGGCTTGTTTTCCACTGCAGCTTTCCCCTATTTGCTTTTCATGCTCACTTGTCTTCAATCTCAAAGAAATCAACAAATGAAATCGAAGCAGGCAGGAGAGAGCAAGCTGACACCGAAAATTCTACACTTGAAGCATCTGATTTCAGTCCCCAGTGCTCCATGTCTGGCTTCTATTTTAGATCCCAACAAGAAAGTTGGAGGGAGATGGACTTTTAGTATTTGGACATCACACTGCCGACTATTTTGTTATTCAATGACGTTGGAAGCTAACTGAGCTTAGCCTTCCAAGAGACAGGTGTGTTGCTTTATGGACCTTTCTGCCGAACTTATAAAGTGACGGGTGGAAGGGAGGATGCAGGGTTGGCTGGTTATCTACCCTGACAAGCAGCAGCATTTATGGCTGCTCTGTGCATCACCTCGTACAAATGAAGCTCATGTAAGCAAAATAAGTATGCGTGCAAGAACTTCCCATTTCCCTTTTCTCAATTGAGGAGCATCCAACCATAAATATGTTTCAAAGGAGATTTAACATTTCTGATAGATTGATTTGAAGCAGTGCAAAGCTACATTTAAATATCAGCTGTCCTCACTGCAAGGGCTTACTGCCTCAGTCACAAGAGTCCTTGGAGAGTTTCCCAATCACTTTACACTTGAAGAGTTAACGCATTGCAAGTAGCCTTTGTCCCTGTTTTATGCAATGTTTCTGATTTCTGTTCCCGTGGCACAATTTGATTTCTATAGTTAAATATTATCAGTCTGCCATCAACTTTTCTCCTTCCTTCCTGATAATAATTCCTGTGTTCTGAATTGGTTTCATCTCTTCACATTAGATTCTCTGAATTCTACTAAATACTGGCAAGGCACATATTCAGTCAATACTCTGAGCTTTCTTGATTCTTAAAATATCCGATTGCTATTTGTGACATAAAACACAACTTTGGGGATAGTACTGGGTGAAGTATTATAATAACTGGCTATAAAAAGTTTCCTAAAGTTTGTATATTTGGTTCTTCAAAAATGGAAGCTTTAGGCATCTTTTTTAATTTAACCACACCAATGTTCAGGGATTATTACTGGCTCTGCACTCAGGAATTACTCCTGGAGGTGCTTGGGGACCATATGGGATGCCAGGGATCAAACCCAGGTCTCCATGTGCAAAGCAAACACCCTACCTTCTGTGTGTCACTCTGGCCTCAACTTCAGCATTGTCAAAATAGGGAGCAGTTAAGCACTTAGGTGGACCTACTGTCATCTGGTAATCAGCCTGTTTCTCTTATGCCATCTTTCTTTGCTTCACACTAAGTATGTGTGGATTAATCTTTCTAGTAAGCAAAGCTTAATGCAATTTAGCAAAAGACTTGGCTAAGAATCCTTTCTATTGCACAATACATCCCAGATTTTCCCTATGAAAGCTCTTTGCTCTGAAACGGAATACTTGCCCAATGATGTTTAAAATAATGGTTTCTTATTTAATGTCAGCTCTTCCAAAAGGCACATTAACATTTATTCCAAAAACATATTTTGAGGCCTACCAGGTAATATTCCAATGAGTAAATCAGATGAAACCTTGCCCATGCACACTAACACCATTAAGATTTGGACATCACACTGCTGACTAAATGGCCCTACACTTAATATGTTGGCCATCAGATAAACCATAGATAATATAATAGCCCTGGCCCGCCACCAGGAAAGGAGGCAGGAAACTAATTAAAATCTATACCTCTGATGTGTTAGCAGGTGTGATGGCGAGCAAAAAAATGCAGGAGTGGGAATAGAAAGTGGGGGTCAGAATCCAATGGATGAGAAGGAGGTCTTGGTGGCCCTGAGCATCTCGTAGGCCTAAGTGAAGTGAAAGGCAAAGGATTCCTAAATGTCACCAGACCGATAGTGAGAGAGTAGGTGTCCCTGGTGGCTGAGCAAGGGTTAGGATCTTTACAGAAGTATCCAGAGTACTGAGCCCCTTTACCAATTGCAGGGTATGCAGAGAACAAGGATATTTGTTCTTATCTGTAAGAAAGAGAATCTGGAGATTGTTGGCTCAAGAATGAGTTTGGTAGTAGATATCTGTACATCTCTTAAGACTTCTGAAGAAGAGTGAGCAATAAATAGCCTCATGGAGGTCCTCCCAGCTTGCCTAAAACCTTTGTATGTATTAGAAAGGAAGTTTGGGGGAAATGAAACTGCTATGTGACTGCATGGTTACAGTGATTGTGATTGTTGTATCTGGATGCCACCCAGAGCTATTTGGGGGCTATATGAGGGATTGGATATCATTAAGAATTACATTAAGAATCTCTCTTGACAATTAGTGGGAGGGTCCCACAATCAGGAGACTCTCTTATAACCAATGTCTTGAGCCTCTGGAAGATTACTCCTATGAGTTCAAGAAACTTGACTACACTGCGAAAGTTGGATCCCAGTCTTTACCACCCCACTTCATTTCTCCTAAAATCAAACTCTCCTCCCAAGGAAACTTAGTGGACCCGGATGCCTTTCACGCTCATCACTACTGTCTAAGGTCATTTACTGGAGAATCCTGTCCACAGCCTTAGAATTCAGTGCTCTTCTGTTGAGAGGTTCAAGAATAAGACAGATAAGACAGGGGTGGTACTGAGAATAGACTAGTATGGCTGGTTCTGAGAGGTAGATCCAACAAGCTGCCTACGCAACTAATTTTGAGTCAGGTCACCTCTGAGGTTATAGATATGCTTGGGAACAAGAAATTCACTATAGATGCATTAAATATTCTTCCTCCTCCTGTCTCTCAAAGTGCACTTGTGGTGGAGCTCTGAACATTAAGATATTATATGGCACTGCAAAGAGGAATGTGACTTCCCAGAGTGTCTATTCCAAACAGAAAAAGTATGTGCATTGCAGAGGACTGGAGTCAGCATTCCAGATGCATGCACAGATACAAGATCATCACAGAATATCTCCCATATGTTGAGGGAAATCACGGAGTCAAAGTTGGTGTTTTTGTTCATCAGCCTTTTCTCCCTACATTTTCTGAGAGATCTGATAATTAAAGCAAAGTCATGATTAGCAGGAAACAAATGTGGCCTTAATTTCCATTGTGTCAACATTGTAAAATCTTATTTTTTGAAATCTAATTTGCTGATGAATTAATAGGGAATCCTGTTGATTTAAGACTACATAAATATTTCCTTTCCTATTTTGGAGGAAGCCTTATGAAAGCAATAGGAAATTATTGTTTGAGGCTCATTAAAATAGCTGCTTATAATTACCCTGTTTTGACACTTATTTATACAAATATGATAATTCTGACCTTCTGTTATCAAGTCAATAAAATAAAGACTTTGAATCTGCCTTTCAAAGGAAGTGTTTTCATCATAAACTATTTCAAGGGTTCTGTGCTCTGTAGCAAATAGATATGTATAATTGCCAGAATTTTTTTTTCTTCAATGTGTTTGTTTTAATGTCTGTTTCAACTTGTTACTAATTGCCATAGAGGAAGTGAGAACAAACCGAATTAAGGTGAAAGATTTGGACCCAATTTTCAAACGTTAAAGGCTGATTATGCAAAATAATTTCACAAAAAGCTAAATGGCTATTCTTAAATAAGTTGTTCAACAACTGTCCCCTAATTAGGCTCCAATTTTTTCCCGAAAGGTTTTTATACAGAAGCTCACAATTAAAGCAGTTGAAAGTCAAATGGTAGAATTATTACTTAACTAAGTAAGGAGTGCAAATTATAAAAAAGAAGTTAGTATAATTTCTACTATATGGCATACCATTGATCACATAAATATTAAGTTATAAATATTGTGAGAAAATTTTCATGATCTTGATAAAAATTTTTAATTTAAAAAATAAATGAGGAGGGGCTGGAGCGATAGCCCAGTGGGTAGGGTGTTTGCCTTGCACGCAGCCGGCCTCTGCCGGCCTGGATTCGATCCCCAGCATCCCATATGGTCCTCCGAGCACCGCCAGGAGTAATTCCTGAGTGCAGAGCCAGGAGTAGGCCCTGAGCATTGCCGGGTGTGACCCAAAAAAGGCAAAATAAATAAATAAATGAGGAGAATGTTTGTGGTTGTACATGGCAGTACTTAGAGGTTGTTCTGCCTCTCTGCTCAGGGACCATGAGAATTCCTGGCAGTGCTTAAGGGACCATATGTCATGCCCTAGATTAAATCAGTGCCAGTACCATAATAAGCCTCATGTAAGGCACGCACCCTAACTCTTTACTGGGGCTCATACTGTACTAAGGGTTTTCCTGACCCCAAAACATTCTGTGTTTTCTCTTTGAGAAATAAATTTTAAATCATTGAGGTTATATGTGTTTGTTCTAGAAAATTTAAAAAATGACTGTCTAGGAAAAGGAAAATAGTCTCCTTTATTTTCCTTTTAAAATTTAATTTTTTATGGAGCTAACCTTGGGATATAAGAGCATAAATGCTTATTTGCTTTATAGATTAAGTATTACCACACTGTGCACATTACCAACTTTTAAAGTATTTTTTCTAGTATTATGTCTAACAAAAATTCATTGTTTTGGGGCCAGAGTAATAGCACAGCGGGTAGGGCATTTACTTTGCACGCAGCAAACCTGGGTTCCTTCGGTCTCGGCATTCCATATGGTCCCTTGAGCTCCGCCAGGATTAGTTCCTGAGCGAAGAGCCAGGAGTAAACCCTTAGCGTCGCTGGGTGGACCCAAAAAAGAAAAAAAAATCATTGTTTTGAATATTTTATTCTGATTTACTAA
Organism: Cryptotis parvus; assembly: GCA_021461705.1. Classification (NCBI taxonomy): domain Eukaryota; kingdom Metazoa; phylum Chordata; class Mammalia; order Eulipotyphla; family Soricidae; genus Cryptotis; species Cryptotis parvus. The sequence goes on from JAJIBD010021734.1 coordinate 189,992, forward strand.
ACAGTAAAGTTTGTTGAGGATGCCTAATTCTTTCTATGTTGTTAGATTCTTAACTTTCAGATTTTCTGGTTTTGCAAAACTTTATAAGCCATTCTGCAATATACATCTCTCTAGACACATTAAAAAAATATAAACCCGATTGTTTTACTTGATGAAGTTGTCAAAGTAGCCATGCTAACCAAAGGTTCACATCCTCTATCACAACCTGGCAGACAGTATGTAGTAATATTTACTCTGACAAATTGTACAGTTTACTACATTACAGTATATAGTAATATTAGCTTTGGCAAATTTTACTTTAAAATTTACTTCTATTTTTTTGGAAAATTTCCAGTCCTAAGTAATATTTTCATTATTTTTTTTTAGATTTAGATTTTAGTTGAGTTATAAAAAATACAATGGTTGAGAAAGGAATATAGTTGCTCTCTAAAATTATCAACTTTTATCTTTGGAGAATAAAATATTTTTACTCAAATAAGTGGTTATCATCTTAATTGCATGTTAAATTGTAAAATTTATTAGTATCAATTTTTAATCTATTCATGGTCCATTCATTTATTTATGCAACAACATTATACTTTTTTAAAAATTGCTATATCTTTCTGTATTATACATGGAAAATATTTTCCTAGCCCTAATAAAAGTGTTTTAGGTATGTAAAGTATCCTGTTATCTTGCAAAAATTGCATAACATTACTGCCAATTTTTGCCAACTTATAAAGTATTAAATATTTCTTTATATCCCATTTTCTTTTGTAAAAGTGAGTTGATAATTTTCGTGTTTCAGAAAGTTTTTATTCATTATTTTATTGAATGAAGTTTAAAATTTTGTCCATTAAACATGCAAATTGTGAGTCTTTTTTCTTACCAATTTTATATTTTTTATTTTTTTAATTATTTTACTTTATTTTATTTTTTTTTAAAAATTACAAAAATGTTCATGTTTGGGTTTTGGCCATACAGTGTTCCAGAACCCATCCCTCCAGTAGTGCCCATTTCCCACCACCAATGTCCCTGATTCCCTTCCCTAGTCTGCCTCTGTGGCAGGTTCCCCATCTCTTTTCTCTCTTTCTCTCTTCCCTCTCTTACATACTGTGGATTGTAATACATATAGAGGTTATCATGTTATCTTTTTATCTGTATTTAATGCTAAGCTCTTTGTGGTAATAGACTTTCGACAATTATTGGAACACTGTCCCCTTCTCTGTCTTACCTAACCTCTAATTCCCACAAATTTATGATAATTTCCACCTTTGACAAGACCTCCTGATCCATGTTTTGCCTGACCTTGGATTTTGGTATCATAATATATATTTATATGCATATATATTTATGTCATGCAAATAAAGGAGTTATTCTATATCTATCTCTCTCCTTCTGGCTAATTTCACTCAACATGATCCTCTCCATGTCCATCCATTTATAGGCAAATTTCATAAGTTCATTTTTCCTAATAGCTGCATCATATATTCCATTGTGTAGATGTACCATAGTTTCTTTATCCAGTCATCAATTTTTAGGCAATCTGGTTGTTGGTTGTTTCCAGATACTGGCTATTGTGAATAATGTTGCTATGAATATAAAAGTAGGGATGGTGTTTCTGCTGCGTGTTTTGGCTTCCCAGGGTATATTCCCAGGAGTGGTATGGCTGGGTCAAATGGGAGTTCAATTTCTAGTCTTTGGAGGAATGTCCATATAGTTTTCCAAAAAGGCTGTACCAGTCGACATTTCCACCAACAATGGATGAGAGTCCCCTTTTCCCGCATCCACGCCAGCACTTCCTTACCATTTTTAAATCACTTTATATGTGAATATAAGACAAGATCCTTCTTTTTAGTTTATAGCTTCATTATTGTAGTTTTATGTTTAGTTGGGCTTTTTCTTTGTTTTGTTGTAATTTTGTCATTTTATTTAAATTTTATCTTGGGAGGTTCACTCCCTCCAATGCTCAACAGCTAATTCTGGTGGTTCTTAGAGAACCAGATGTGTTACTGAGGATTAAACCTTGGCATGGCAGTATGGAATACAAGCACCTTATCCACCATACTGTTTCTCTGTACATGTTAGATTCTAAAACATAATCACTTCTAGGTTATGAATCATATTTATAGGAGTCACTTTTGAGCGCAGAGCCAGGAGTAGCCACTGAGCACTCCCAGGTAGGTGTGTGTATACGTGTGTGTGTGTGTGTGTGTGTGTGTGTGTGTGTGTGTGTGTGTGTGGTATTAGGAATCCCTAGGGTTTAAAACCTAGGGCCTTCTACATGCATGTTGTCACTATACCACTGAGCTACATGCCCAGGTTCCTCTTACTTTTTTTTGTGGGTGTGTGTCTTATCACTGACCACTGTAAAAATCTGATTTGTGTGCTGCCAGAACTTTTCATATATTATAAACAAAAATAGCAAAAAGTTAAAAACAGTCTATGGGACCAGAGATATAGTAGAAGAGTTGACATACTTGTCTTGCATATGGCTGACCCTCGTTAGATCCCCGACACTGGAGTTTTATATGGTCTCCTGAGGATCACTAGGAGATAATCCTTAAGCACAAATCAAGGAGTAAGCCTTGACCACTGCTGGTTGTGGCTGTTTCACCCCCAAAAATAATCTATTTTGATTATTACCGAGGCTGAATATATATTTTTGATTATTTACATTTTGTTAATTGCCTATTCATGTACTTCCCTATTTTCTGACAGCTGACTAAAGAGATTTGCTTATCTTTTATCCTTGTGTCTTTTAAATTTACTCTCTGAAAGTAAACATTAATTTATTACTCGTGGTCTAATATGCATGTACTTAACTATTTCTTGTGAATGTAAACAGTTCATGTAAATTTAAAATTATACATCTATTCAAGGTAAAAATATTGTAAATACCAGCCAAAGCGTGTGTCCTATCTAGAATATACATTACTATATTACATATACAGAATGTTACATAAACTAATTTTTCAACTATGGTCCATGTTTATATATGCATGTATTTACATATTTATCTTTTTTTCTGACCTTACCCAGTGGTGCTCAAGGTTTATTCCTGGATCTTTGCTTAAATATAACTTCTGATCAAGAACTGTAAGTGCTACCAGGATTACAAGCACGGCAGTCGTGTGCAAGACAAAGGCCATATCTGCTATGCTATTCTCCAGCCCCAAGTCTTAGCTCATATTACAGTATTTTGCAGCAGTAAAGAATGTCAGTAAGGTATATTTGAAGACTTCCATATTTCATTATTTCATTGAGGCTTTATCCCAACTTTGCACTTTATACTGATAAGAAAATTTAGGGGGCAAGAATTACAGTACAGCAGATAGGATGTTTACCTGGCGTGTAGCCAACCTGGATTTGATGCTAGCATCACGTATGTTGCCCCAAACCCTGTCAGGATTGATCTCTGAGTGTAGAGACAGCAGTGAACCCTGGCTACTGCTCAGTGTGGTCCAAAAACAAATGATAATTTTAAAAGATACTGAAATGTTATGAAAATTTTCATGCATAACTGTGGGGTAAAATGTGGTAAAACTGTTGACTTCAAGCTACATCAAAATTTAGTTAGCAAAATACGTTTGTGAAAGTTGTTCTTCAATATCATTGCCAACGGGCAGTCTCACACATGACAAATTAATAGCATTTGGCATATTGTTGTTTTAATATTGACTTTCCCAGTTTCTTCTGAGGTGAAGCACATTTTCACATGCAGATTGGATATTTGCCCCCCCCAATGAATTTCCTTCATATACCCTTGACCTCATTTCCTTTCAGTAATATTTTCTCTTATCTTTCAAAGAGTTTTTTTTCATATAAAGGGATATTGACAATCCTGTCATGTGTTCTCTTTAGCCTATTTCTAAGGTATTAGGTCTTAAGTCCACTCTGCATTGTATGTGAATTGCCTATCCCTTCGTTTTTTATTTCCATTTATCATTTTGGTGAATCTATTTCTGCTTTATTGTGTCATTTATAACTACTATGGATAAGTATAGGAAATTAAATATTTAAACAAAGTTTGTGACAACTTCAGCTTAGTTTTACACCATATGAAAAATTCCTTATTGCATTTGGAAAGTTTTCTTGGTGTCTTTGGTCTGATTATTCTATTTTATACAAGATAGAATTCTCTCAGAACCAAGAATAAAATGATTGACAATTTATCTCAGTAACATATTGACTGATGAAATGTTAAAACAAAACTCAGTTATTCATTTAGCCTAACAACAAAATCTTTTGCTAGTAAATTATGTTTAGTTTCAAAATATCTAAAATATTTATGTGACATGCCAAACTATAGCATTTTCTTTAAGCACATTTAGTCTTATATCAAAATGTTATGTTAATTATATATAAATATTATATATGTTAGTCTACATAGGAAGGCTATAAATCAGTACATAAGTTAATGTAACATAATTTTGAAAAAAGTTAAAAATTGTTATATATTTCAGAATAATTTGTATTGCTAGCTAATAAAGACAAACAGAAACATTTAATTGTATTTTATAAAATAATAGATTCCTATATTAATCCTGTGTCCCTCAATAACACACACGTGCAGACACATTGACTCACACAGATACACAGACACACACAGACACACATAAAAATAGATGGGTGTATGTATATATATGCATATATATACATATATATTATACCAGTCATTAACATGTCTTAAATGTTTTAATTTTATTCAAACTAAATTGATGGTCTTATCACTTAACTAGCATTAATATATTTTATGACTTGTGTATATATACCTTGTCTACATATACTAAAAATTGGAATTTTTTATGAACTCACTGAGAGCAAGAAATTTAAAGCTCTTCTCTATTACAGAAAATAATTTAAAAAATGCAAGTCTAAATTTTTCTTAAACATTACATTTTTGAAAATGAAGAGAAGCTATAACCAATTTTCTAGAGAGTTATTACTCTGAATTTTAAAATAATTGAATAATAGTTATTTTAAGGGATACTTGTATTTTCTTTCGAAACTATTTTCCTGACAAAGTATATCTATAATTGTGTACTTCTTTGATTTTTTTTATCAACACTCTCAGAACAATGATTTTAATCCTAATAAAATATTGCATTTCAAGGTAAGATATGGTAAATTCTATTGCTTTAAACTTTCAATTTATGTTTTTAATGCCTCATGCCCTTGGCAAGTTATAGCTCAGGAAGGCAGAAAAATCAATCTTGGTATGCAAAAGAAAGTCTCTGACAGCCAAGATAATCCACATTTATGCAAACTAAAATTTTCACCTTTATGAAGATTCAAGAAAATTTAGAAAATAAAATCATTTCTAACAGATTAAAACCTATTTCCTATGCCTAGAATTAGCATAGTAGATTTTATCTTCTTTAATCTAAAAGTAATGCATAATTATAAAATAATTTATACTAGAAGGGGCAATTTAATCTTATCATATAGAATGGGAAAAGCCTATAATATTTTACAAGATTAAGATCTGGTTCTAGTTTTACTATGATACTAAATATTTACTCCCCAACCTTACCCAAACTCTCTTACAACTGGTCACTTGATTTTTTGCTTTACAAGGTGAGCAAGACCTGGGCTTAGTATGTTTTCTCAGAAAGATACAGCTTCCATAATTGTTACAAGAAGTCTTAAGATGTTCTTCTTTTCAGTACTTACACTTTATATGCACAACAGACTTGTAGCATTTACTATTAAAAATGATAACATGCCAACATGTTTTATTAAAATCATTAGTCTTCCTAATAACTCAAATATAGGCAAGTGCCTGTTATTTGGAAAGAATGAAAATTTGTTTGGCAGTAAAAAAGGGAGATTTTGTTGGTCTTCATATACAAAAACTTAGAAAACATATAATATAACATCTTCATGCATCTTATGTTCACTTTTGATTTTAATGAGATACTACCAATAAGATAACTGAAGAGTTAAAGTCCATTATTATATAGTTTAATATAAAGATGATTTCATTTGAAGACTATTCTTGACTGGTAAGTGAGAGAAAAGTAATATAATCTTGAGTAGCATCAAATTAGGTGGGACTAGTTTAGAGTGACTGATTTAACATAAAGGGGAGACATTAACATAGGTTATATTTTATATTACATTGTGGAGTAGCAGGAGCAATTAGGTAGATTCATGTATGTAATCTGTATATGGTCTAGCATGCATGAATTCTGTTGCAGGGTGGGGTTGCTCTCTGTTCCTGGGTGAATTCTGAGTATTATTCATTCAGAATAAAATGTGACAAACTTCATTAAAATGTTTAAGTCACATCCAATGATGCTTAGAGGTTACTCCTGCTTCTGCATTCAAGTGCTCAAGGGACTACATGGGAAGCTGGGATCAAACTTGGATGGGTCACAGGCAAGGCCAGCACCTTACCTACTGTACTAACTCTATGGTCCCCTTTTTATTAAAAATTTTGATTTGCAAACTTTTAATGTGCAGCAAAATCAACCAAGAACAGGTCAGGAAGAAACAATATCCCCAGGTCCTATTGAGTTAGTGTTTTTTTTCCTAGGGAAAAATACTTGCCTTTCCTATTTTCAAAGATTGATTAGGTAGTTGTTTATTTTTTCCTTTCTATTCTTGAGAAAATGAAAAATAATAGGTCCTTTTCCACTTTAAATTCAGTATTCATACACTTTAAGGCAATTAGGCATCTCCCTGAGATTTCTCTTCTCCATGACAACTTAAGCTACCTCCTCCTGCTATCCTCATAGGTCCAGATTTTCAACCACTCAGTAATCTTATTGTTCTTTCCTACATCATTTTCTTTCTTAGGTGGGTGGGGGTGGTGTCACAGCCGGCTCTGCACTCAGGAATTACTCCTCGTGGTGCTTGGGGGACCATATGGGATGTTGGGGATAGAACCTGGTTCCGATGTGTACAAGGCAAATGCTCTATGGACTATCACTCCGCCCCCTCCCTCCTATATAATTTTCAATGTATTAAAATCCTTTCAATTATATTGTCATAAAGATTCTACATGTTTATATATTGGAAAGCTTATAATTTCAAAAGAATGTTAACTTTCATCTCTAAGTCAGAGAGATGGCCACTGACATTTAGTTGGATGATGAGAGAGATAGGAAGAAGGAAGCCAGGTGGACAGCTTAATATTGACTTATACAGATGTAGCATGATTAGAAATGGCAAAAACTGAGATTAGGAAACTCATATCTCTAGAGTTCTTCACAGGTCCTTTAGCTGGTATAAAATATTATTATAAAGCAACTAGAGCTGCTTTTGTTTTGACCTTAACCCCATATTCTCATTACTATTCATCATTCTACAAAGGACAAGATTAGTAGGTGAGCTAATGCAGTGCCAAAGTCAGAACAAAATTGTATAATAGAGGAACATGAGCCCTGTTCATTGATGGAGGGCATTTGGGGCTAATATTAGAATACTCTCAATTAAGAGTTTGAGCCACTTCTTCAAGTAGTTACTAATGCCAGAAGAAAGCTTTACTTTTTGGTAGTATATGAATATGACCCCTGAGCATAGAGAATTGTTGACATTTCTGATTCATGGCCTTGCCTTATCTTCTCTGGAAGGCCATCTGTAGACATAGATCTCTCCATTCCATGTAGCCCCCAAAGAACCCCATAGGTTATCAACCCAGAGTCCCTATATAGTGATTATTGTTGAGAACAAGTTTCCATTGAATGAAAACCTAGAATAAAAAACCTACATGTTCAACTCTTTCTTACTTCAACACATGTTCATTCATAAGCAAATCCTTTAATTCTTTGATAGATTTAACCCTAAAGTCTTATACTTGTGCAAAACAGAATACCTAGGACTTACCCTGTTTTCTATCCTGGGAGATTCACTATGAAATGGGGTGAACAACTTTATAGTCTCCACGAGAGAAGGATTTCATCTGTATCAAAAGATGATATTATATTCTTTCTTATATCCTCCTTATAAATCAACGATAAATAAAGGGATCATAACAAAGTCAGCTTATAAGAGCTTTAATTCCCCAGATGGAAAGTTTTGTGATTCAACCACTGCAGGTTTATTTTCCCTTTAAGGTGGAATAAGAAACATAAATCATCTCTGCCCATTTTGAAAACCCACAGGCAGATCTAACAGGGCTCTTGCATTGACTGGTGCGAAGTGGTGTAAACTGTATTTTGTACTAACCCCTTCTGGAGAGCTAATACAGTGCGGTCTTACCATTTTTGCAGACAGGACAACATTGTTCTGGTTCATAGACTGGGTTGACACACTCAGGAACTGCGCAGTCTGCTACAACACAGTGAACTTCATTGCTGGGCTCACAGCGACACCATTCACATGGAGAGGGCTAGGAACAAATCTAAAATTAGCCCCTTTTCTCCTATAACTTAATGCTTGCACATTCATATGCTGTCAGAAGACAAAACACCAGTGTTTATATTGGCTTTACTGCAGTAACGTCATTTACCATGTGCATGATCACTCTTCCCCAGGAAGGCAACCCCGACATCCACTTCAAAGTGGTTGCCATTTTGGACTGAGGTTGCAGGGAGTAACAGGAGGACTCTTATTTGACTGTTCCTACATCTGATGATCCTAATTTCCAAAGAAATATTTGGACAGCTAACGTGTCACTTCCTGATCTGGTTTCCAGATGCACTGATTATTGTGCCTTATTCTGACAAACAGGAATGATTCTGGGACGCATGAAATATGCTCTTGCCATTTGTTATTTTTATTCCAAGGTAAGAAAGAGATTGCCAAGAGATAGAAAATGGTCAGTAAGCATTTTCACCCTTTAAAAAGAATTTTTTTTTCAAGTTAACCTAATTGCACTGTGAATTTTTTAGAGAAAACTTTAAATTCAGGACTTGCCTCTTGAAAGAATTAGGCAAAACCTTCTATGTAGTCTGTATTTTTTAATAAACGATGTAGTATTGAAACTACTTGAAAGTTAAAGTTTCTAAAAACAAAATGAAAAGGGATTTTTTAAGAGGGAAACAACTTTTGTCTTCATAGTACTTACTGACCAAAAACAAATTTAGGGCTTTCTTTTTGCTTTCTACAAACTTTCTATAGCACAAACAACAGAGACCGTCGGTGTTTCTTTTATCTTGTAAGTGTGTGTAACTTCTAAGTTTCATTGTGTAACTTGGACCTCAATTACAAACTCTAATTAAGCCATTTAGTTCGAGAAACTTCTGTCTCTAATCCTTTGCCCCATTGCCCCAGTTCCTACTTCCCATTTGCATTATTTCTGTTAATTAAATTCCTCCATCTTTGTCTCAGCTGCTAATGTCCATGGTCCTTGCCTGTTCTTCTCCCCACCTGCACTACTATAATCTGGGAAATGTAAATGCTCTCTGACTCAAATACTCCTTAGGTTGAGAACCTTTAAAATAATTAGTTTAAAATTTATTTATATGTTTCCTGCCTGAGAATCAGTAGTTTAGGTTTAGTTATTTTACTTTCAAACTGAGAAATAACCATGCTAACTGAAGAAAAGCCTTGCTATTTTCTAACATGACCCACATATTTTGAAGGACAAGGTTAAACTCTTTGCCATTTGGTGGGTGTGTTTAAACATTTAACATTATCTGATTTCAAGAATTTGGATTTTCCTCAGTGGTTCAAGGGTTTGGATTTTCCTGAAGCTCCCATGCAGAAAAATATCAGTAAATTAAAAATTATATTAATTTATTTTAAAAAAGAGCAGTAAATTAAGAAAAATATCTGGTGATATAGATTATTATTTCTTGGAGGCAATTTTGAATTGTATGTTGCTCTCTCACTTCTTATTGAAAGAGGAAGCCTCAACTTCCTCTTGCCAACCAGAGAGAATTCCACAATTTCCCCTTGCCAGCAGCTGCAGTTCTCCCCATTGACCTACCTGAACTCATCCTAAGGCCCAATCTTTAACATTACTGGTGTGCCCCAGGTTCATACTATTCTGTCCCAGAACTAGTAGACTAGGAGTTACAAGACTAAGATAAGGAGCAATCCCGAAGCAGATGCCAGAAAGACCCAAACCAGCCAGACCACCCTAAAGATTATAGCAATGCAAAGGACCTTTAAAAAGGCTAACACTACTCCCTAGAGCTTTATACAAATTCAATGCCATCCGTATAAGGATATCCATGACATTCTTCAAAGAAACTGACCAAACACTCCTGAAATTATTACGGAATAATAAACACCCACAGATAGCTAAGGCAATCCTTGCAAAAGAAGGAAAAAGAAGATGGGAGGTATCACTTTCCCAACTTCAAACTCTACTACAAAGCAGTCGTAATTAAACGGCATGGTATTGATATAGAGACAGACCTGTAGATCTATGGAATAGAACTGAATATACTGAAACACACTCTCAAATATATGATCGCTTAATCTTTGATAAAGGAGCAAAAAATATTAAGTGGAGCAAAGAAATTCTCTTCAACTAATGGTGCTGGGAAAACTGGGCAGCAATGAGTGAAAATTGAACTTAGACCTCCTTCTAATGCCATGCACAAAAGTCAGATAAAAATGGCTTAAAGATCTCAACATCAGACATGAATCTATAAGGTGCATCGAAAAAAAACATAGGAAAAATGCTCCACAACACCAAAACTAAAGGCATCTTCAAAGACGAAACACCACTGACAAAGCAAATGGAAGCAAAGATAAACAAATGGGATTCTGTAAAACTGAAAAACTTCTGCACCACAAAAGAAACAGTGACAAAGATACAGAGACAGCCCACAGACTGGGGGAAAAAGTTCACCCAACTCCCATCTGATAAATGCTTAATATCCATGCTATATCAGCACTGGTAGAACTTTACAAGATGAAAACTGCCAACTCCATCAAAAAATGGGCAGAAGAAAAGAACAGAAACTTCCAAAAGGAGAAATTTGAATGGCCAAAAGGCTTATGAAAAATTGCCTTCATCACTAATCATCAGGGAGATGCAAATCAAAACAACAATGAGTTATCATCTCACACCACAGAGCCTGGCACACATCCAAAAGATCAAAAACAACATGTGCTGGCGTGGATACAGTTAGAAAGGGACTCTCATCCACTGTTGGTGGGAGTGCCGACTGGTCCAGCCCTTTTGGAAAACAATATGGATATTCCTCCAAAAACTGGATATTGAGCCCCATTTGTTCCAGCAATACCACTCATGGGAATATACCCTGGAGACTCAAAAACACACAGCAGTGACATTATCAGCACTTCTATATTCATCACAGATCTATTCACGAGAGCCAAAGTTTGGAAAAAACCTGAATGCCTGAGAACAGAAGACTGACTAAAGAAACTGTGGTACATCTACACAATGGAATACTATGTAATACTATGCTGCTGCCAGAAAAGATGAAGTAATGAAATGACCTGCAAACGGATGGACATGGAGACTACCATGCTGAGTGAAATTAGTCAGAAGGGAAAGGGAAGATATAGAATGACTGCATTCATTAATGGGATATAAATATATACCAATGTTCTGCTAATTGTGGGAAATGTTAATGTCAGGCTAGAACTGAACATTGAGTGTACACAAAGGGATTTGCATGATAATCCCTAAATGTCTGTAGGACAAACTACACTGCACAATGTGAAAGAGAAGAGAGAAGGAGAGAGAGAAAAGAGTGAGAGAGAGTGAGAAGAAAAGATAAAGTGCCTGCTTATAGAGGCAGGGAGAGGGAGGTGGGGGGGATTTGGGGTCATTGGTGGTGGGAATAGGGCACGTTGAGAGGAGGATGCTGGAACAATGTATGACTGAAACCAAATCATGAACATTTTTGTAGTTGTGAATTGCATGATGATATAATAAAAATTAAAAAAAATTAAATTAAGAGTCTAACACTAAACTTACTTTTATCTTAGTCCCATACAAAGTTCCTCCCCACCTGCATGGGGAGTTCCTTTCCTTAATTTTCCACTTTCCAATAAACTTTTCACCTTCCAACTCTGAGTCTGAGCATCTTTACTAATTAATATTTTCATTTTTGAAAATATTGAAGAACCTGGGAATCTGAACGAAAAGAGAAACCCACCTCCACAGTCTCTGCCTAGCCTGCATCATTATTATTGTAAACCCCATAAGACATTCTAAATTACCAATCAAAAACAATTTCTGTCACCCTTTCCTAGGTTAACAGAAAAGTGTTCTTGTGAAGTGCTTGACTTGCATTACTTATCACTAACATGAAAGCAAAGAGAAACTGCTAATATACTGTACTGTAGTCCACAGGGAGATAAAGCATGTTGGGGAAAAACAGTCTCTGAAGCCTGAACCAGCCTGAGGGCATGGAGGCCTTTGAGACAAAAAGACCCATCTCAAGAAGCTGGAAAATCACTATGATGCAGGATTCTAGCCCTAAGCACTGATGAATCCCAGAGAAGGGAGGGAACATAAAAGCTCCAAGAACAAAGACTGCTACTGAACACAAGAATAGACCATCAGAAACTCAATGATTTTTTGCCAGGAATCGCCCCCATTAATATAACTCCAAACAAATACTTCAGGCTGTCTATAATCTGGAGAACTCTGCTTTCCCTTTGGGCATGAATTAATTAACCTCCCATACTCAGTTGAGTAAAAGGTGAAGGTTTAAAAAATGTCTGGGCAAGATCTAGGACTGACTTTCCTTTTCTGAAAAAGCAATTCTGTGTTCCAGCCTAACTCCAAGGCTCCCTTAGAAATTGGATAGCAGGGAACAAGTTCCGTGCCTCGCAGAACAAGTGGATATAATACTCCATAATACTTTGCTTTTCTCTACTTGTAATTGTTTTAAGTTTCTTTTCTGTGTAAGAAGAGATTCATATTTGTAATTCTTATGGATTAATTCTGTCCCTATAAATCATAAAGTGACCAGGAATTTTCCAGTGCAGAATGTTTATTTCAAATTAAAAGTACTTTAGAAAGATTTGGTGGACTCATATTGCACTTCTTTAAACAATGTGTTTTTGCACACTATTAGCTGCTGGATATAATACTAAACCTGATTATCTATATCAATTTTCTTTTTCATAATACTCCTCTGATGGAAGATTTGTTATTATTTCCCTCTCATTGTTGTGGAGGTAGGTCAAGAAAGGATCAAGAATTTAATGTCTGAATTGTACAGACAATTAATGCACAGAGGCAGGATATGGCTCCAGGCAGCCTAGCCATAATACTATACTGACACATGATAGTGAGAATTATTCTACTATGTATTCAGCACAGTTATTTATTTCACAATACTTTGTCACTTCTCCATGCAGGTCAGGGCCAAAGGAACAATCAACTGAGGAGTTGATTTACAGAAGGCAGGAAATGCCTGCTATAAAATAAATTCACTAAGTAGAGTGTTTAGTACATAAGGAGGTCATCATAAGTCACAAAGCTTTTAAAACTTTTGCAAGTGTGCTAGTAGAAAAGTGTGAAAGGGTTAGGTTGTCAGAAGCCTTGTGCTCTTGTGATTTTGGTAATTTTAAACCTTGGAACTTGGTAACTATGTTCAGAAGAATTCAGGAGAAGCACAAGATGGTGTTTCAGTAAAGGTCCCAGGTATGTATGTGCCTGGTCAGAGGGGCCTGGTGTGTTTGTGCTGGAATCTTAAGAAATGCTCTGAAGAGTTGAGAACACAGGGCTTAGTGATTAGAGTATACCTAATTCTTAAAGGGACTTTAGAAGCAAGAGTGAATGAGAAATGTGTCAGAAAAAATAAACATATTTCCCCTCATCTGTGATTTCCAATCCTTCCTTGAACTGGCTTTACTCATAAGCATTCTTTCTTTCACTTCTTGACCCCCAAATCTTGTTAGTCATGAATTTTCCTTGTTTGTGTTCATGAATTGTTTCCCCAGAGTTTGTCTCTTTTCCATTTGTTTCTACTCATTTCAGCCTCCATATGTACCTCCCACCCCATTCTAAAAACTCAATCCTATTTAATCCATTGATCTCATGTAAAAGCCCCCTTTCATTCTACCCTTCTCTAGCCTGGCTCTTTCATAAGCTCATCAGCTCAAAGCCTGTGGGCGTCCATTTGCCTGCTGTCCCTGCTTTCCCAGCCTGTCTGATGTGACTTGACTTAAGCAGCAAGAAGTTCCTAGTTACAAGTGAGTATTAAGTTCAGACTTAGAAAATCCTGTGCACCTTGCAGCACAAAGCTCTAAAAGGTTCAGTTCATTAAATAAACCTTTATATCGTAAGCATTGAGGTGGTTACAAATTGTCTTTTTATTACATTCTTTAATGTGAAACTATAGATTCAATCTGAAAATGTCTCTGTAAAACCAAAGATTAAACAATAAAGCTATCCTTAGATGAACAGACATGAGTGGAACAAATGTTTGGCGTCATAATAAGGTGGATCACAATCACAATCACAATCACAATCTTCCTGTTAATCATCTATTTGCTAGAGCGGTCACCAGTAATATCTCCATATGTCCCGTCTCATGCTAGTAGAACACAAAGGCATCCGCCTGCTCCAGGAACATAAAGAGCCTCAAACAATTATATTAGGTCACGGGAATGACCTAATATAAATGTTACTGGTATCTGGCATATCAAATACTACACGAGCAACTTGCCAGGCTTGCCGTACGGGTGGCACACTGTTGCAGTCACCTCTGAATAAAAGCATTTATTGATGAACCAAGCGGCCACTAGCAGCCGCGCGAGCTGGGCTGTGATAGTCTGGTCTGCTGGGTGAAGTTGTGACGAGAGGAAGTCAAGATGTGGAAAATGGCAGGCCCCATGGAGTTGGGGAGGGTGGTCTGGCTTGTTGTGAGGCTCAGCTGGGTGGCAGGCCAGGGCTAGAACCAGCCATGCCTCCCGGGCACCTCACGAGCAGCTGGGCACAGGGGAGAGCATTGCTTTATATAAACAACAGCAATAATAAGAATAACACTGACTTGGAAGAATAAAACAGTGTGGAAATGAAATCTTGATAATCTTGAAAATATAATCGTGCAATAGTAGATCCTAAGACTTGTGCTTTCAAGAGTGTATTAAAATCATGATTTTTAAAATAAGGTGGATAGTATTCTTATACTTTTGTTTTTTATTTTTATTAATTTTCTTCTTTTTGCTTTTTGGGTCCCCCTGGTGACACTCAGGGGTTACTACTGATGCTCGGGACCATATGGGATGCTAGGGATGGAACTTGGGTCGCCATATGCAAGGTAAACGCCTACCTGCTGTGCTATTGCTCCAGCCCCCACCTTTGTTTTTAAATAAACTGATATATGACTAGTACCTGGCTTTTGCCACCTAGATATTTGATGAGTAAGATAACTAAATGACATCATCCTAAAGTTTACACAAGAAAATTTTGTTCTAAGAGAGCTCATAGAAAATTGTATTTCTGTGAAGTCCTTAGAAAATAAAGCATCATTTATTTTTGGTAGATTTGTATAAGTTTAAGATGAAATAAAGATAGGAGACAATTTTAAAATATAATATTAGGAGATTTGAGTATATACCTTTGATGAATTGATAAACTTTAGTGTATCTGATTATGAAACATAAATGTATAAGCAGAAGCAGTCAGTGCCTTTGATCCTTACTTCTGCTACTGCTGAATATATTTGCATGGTGTAGATAAATGTTGACTAACTGCCTTTTTAAAAAGGTGTTTCTTGAAGTATAATTAATAGACTACCTAATTTAAGAATTATTTATTACTTATATTAAAGTCAGATAAAAGGGGTCTTGTCATTCCGGTTTACATGACTAGAATTCAAATTTTCCTTCTTGGCATTAGAACAAAAAGCATGGCAGTACATGGGGCCAAAGCAATAATACAGTGGGTAGATATTTGTGTTGCATGTGGCCAATCCAGGTAAATCCCAGCATCCTATATGGTCAACTGAGCAGCTCCAGGAGTGATTCCTAAGTGCAGAGCCAGGAGTGTCCCCTGAGCATCACTGAGTGTGACCCTACCAAAACACACACACACACACACACACACACACACGGCAGTACACACTGTTTTTAAGATGTTAATTTTAAAAGATTATTAAGATTATTAAGATTATTAAGATGAAATGCTAATCCTCCCTATTTTTACTTTTCAATTCTTGGAAAATTAAAAGAAAGATACCTAAATCTTAGAAACAATGGAATATGCAATGTTCTGTTTAAGTGAAAAATAGTCTGATAATTTTAAATTATATTAACAAATTAGATTATTAAAATAACTGAGTAACTACAAGAAAATTATTGTATATATTTTTTTGTGATTTAAAAAAATATTGGCAATGCCTAGTGGAGTTCTGAACTCAGGGATTGCTCCTAGTGGGGCTTAAAGGACACTATGAGGTACCAGGGACTGAACACAGATCAACAGTGTGCAAGGCAAGTACTGCTGTAGTATCACTTCGCCCCTCTTTATGAGAATTTGGAAGCTAATGTGGTCATCACTAAGAATCAACATAGGGTTATTAGGATTCAATACAGACTGGTTGCATGTAATTTTCCATATATGCAGAAACTGCATCTTTATTTTGTATTTGGGAGTCACTTATACATTCCTCCAGAAAATTGGGTAACATGGGTCAGATTACAATACTCCATGGCAATTTTATTTATGTGGTGGTGACTACTGACATTTTTCATAGAGTTCTAGGATAAAATGCTCACCATCTATTAGACTTGTTATAGATATTGAGAATATTATATTCTAATTTAATTTCATGAGCCCTAATATAAAAATATTCTTGAAAGTTGAGGTAATTAAAGATAATTTTTCGAATTCTTATAGTTGACTTAGGCTACTTGTAGTTTTGTGGTTAAAACAATTTATCTATCTTCATAATAAATGAGTATCCTTTTCATTGTGTTTTATTTTTGTGGGTGTATGTGTCATACCTGGCAGTGCTCAGGACTTACTCCTGGCTCTATGTTTATGGCTGTGCATGGGAGATAATAATTGTTGCTGGAGATTAAATATGGTTAGGTATATGCAAGGCAAACTGGATGTGTTATTACCCCGCCCCCAAACACTGAAATTCTATTTTGGGGAAAGATTGCTAAGGTGTCATGAAAAGTTATCTGGAATTCAGTATTATAATAAACTCATTCACTAAGGGTCATTTAAAATTCATAATATTTTATGTGTGAATCATAAGACTAGTCAATCTTCAAGCACTTCATAGATTAGCCTATCTAGCAGATGATTATAGATGTTCATTACAGAAGTAAATACTATGATTTAAAATACAGGTAAAGAAATTTCTATCAGGTGTGAGAAAAGCTGGTTTTATTTTATATAATGCATGCCAAGTTTAATGATTGCTTTTATATAAAATGGTTTCAGTATGGTATATTATTAAATATTTTGTAGAAATAGTCTTGAGTTAAGTGTGTTTTTTTCTAAGTGTGTATTAAAGGATAAAAAAAATCCATACATCCCAAATATTCTGGGAAACAAAGCTTGAAAGAAACAAACCTAGAAATAATTTTGTGAATACTGTTGAAGGCTTAGGATATACATATGGATTTGATATGTGCTAAGAACCAAGTTTTAACATGCTAACATCACAATAACTTTTATTCTAATTTTGGGATTGGGGTATTATGTGGTACTACACTTCTTTGGTAATAGAAAAAAATACATCAAAGAGAATGTAGATCAGATTGCTTCTCCAAAAACTTCCCATTAAACAACTATTTAAAATCTGATCTCTACAAAAAGAAAAGACACTGCTTTAAGATGCACTCCTTTGAAAGATAATTTATGGAATAAATTTCATCACTTTATGGAACAAATCTCATTACTTTCAAACTGTATGAGAAATTTGGAAGACTCTATTTCAAAGTTGCTGATGCCTGTCAGGAATTTCACTGTTCACTTCATTAAAACATACATTAGATTACAGAGTACAAGAGTATTTAGCATCCACTGCCACGCCTACAGTCAGTAATTTGCATGTAGCATATGTCATCTAATAATCAACTAATTCAGTGGGTTTTGACCGACATTTATAATCGTCTTTAAAAAATACTCCTGTGTCATTGAAAGAAATGCTTCTATGTGTCTTGCATCTAATGGATTATGGTGACCTCTTCAGTGATCTGTCCTATTGATTGGAGCATTTTAAAAACCTTAGTGTTGAGCTTTAGCAAATTATGGACTTAGAATTGAAATTCCATAATAATTTTAATACTGATGAAACAAGTAAAATGGGATGATAATCACTTTGGTCAGCAAATGTGTATCATGAATCATCTGAATAACCAATTAAAAACTCCTGTCTTTTTCTGAGAAGTTGCTATTTTTTGATAACATATTCTGGAATCTTTCTCTATGTGCATCAATAACCACATCATGATTTGGGCCTGAGTATCATCAGTCAGGTAAGACTTGCCTTGTACAGGAACTCTCTGGGTTTTATCCCTGACATTCCATATTGTCCATGGCTGCCAAGAGGAATTACTGAGTGCAGAGTCAGGTGTAACCTCCGAGCTTTCCTGGATGTGGCCACCCCTTGAAACAAAAATAAAACCAGAAAGTCTACTTCATGATTTTTAAAACTACATTTATTTTAAGTGATTGAAAATAGTATACAAAGCTTGACTTTGGAGACATAATAAACTTGCTAAGTAGTAAACTGTGATTTGGAAGAAGGTTTTCAAAATATATTCAACAAACTCACTGAATGTGCAATATATGCAAAACTAGTATAAGCTACAGGAAGAGAACTACATATCTAGCCTGCCCCTCAAAGCAGACAATATATAAGGATTTATTATTTTATGAAAATTTATTTTGATTTTCATTCATTTCTGTAGTTGCTTTGGGGCCATCTTGGATTCTGTGTTCATTGATTATTTCTGGGTAACCATATGGGTGCCAGGGGTGGGATCTGGCTTAGCTGTGTGAAAGGCAACCACCTTACCTGCCATACTACCTCTCTGTCTTGTGTTTTTATTTCTAGAAGCAAATTTTTTAGTGGTCAGAGAAAGGGTATAGGAGATAAAGCCAGTGCTTTATACAGGCAGCTGACCCTGCTTTACATCTCTAGTGCCATAGATGGTGCTCCTGAGCACTGCAAAGAGTAACTCCTGACCACAGAAGCAGGAATAGCCCCTGAGCACCATAGAGTGTGCCCCTAAAGCCCAGAAAAATATTTTAGTAAGAATGACTGATGATACTATTATAATAGAGGTCATACATTTTTATAGTATATATGCCAATTATATTTTTATTTAGAGTGAGCTAATATAAAATTAAAAAAAAATATTATAAGATCATCAATGGAATAAATATGTAATTATCGACCACAAAATACTCTTCTTTGAGAATTAATCATTTTAATATAACTGATTCTATGCTAAGTGGTCACAACAGTGATTATATTCTTTACTTTTTTCCTAAAATATGTTTGAAAATCCCTCAAAACATTTGCTTAAATATATTTGTAATAAATATACATGGCAGGCAACTCTACAATTTTATTCTGTCTATTCTAATAAACTAATAGCATATGAAGCCAATGTTCTTGAAAATTTTTCAAGGAATCTTTTAGCAATAAAAATACAAATTTTTCTGAAATAAGAGTAAAATCATATAAGAGATTAAAATAAAGAAGAGTTGGGCTAAACAATATTTCTTTAATGCATTCACAACTGTGGTTTTCTAAGCAGGAGAATTATGATTGTTAAGGAAATATAAGGATGTATATAAAAGATAAAATAGTGAAAAAGATATTTTAATTGCTCTTATACAAGGCAGTCTGGAAAAATGGACAGTGCAACTGAGAACATCTAGAGAATTAAAGATAAGATTTTGGTGAAGTACCATACCTATACTTGTGAAACAATCTAGAAAAGCAGGAACCTTTATTTTTTCCTACAATAAGCTAGATTGGCAGTTAGCTTTCATATAAGAAACGTTCTTGACAAAGACACTACTTATTTTGAGCAAGAGAAATTATAATTTCATGCTGAGGCTGAAAACTATCCTAATGATCCCTAAATTGAGATTGTTGCCATCAGTTTATTTTATGATTTTTCAAATTATTATTTGATTTTGGGCCACATCTGATTTTGTGCTCCTGGAGCACTCACAGAAGAATTGGGAGAACCGTATACAGTGCTGGGGGTCTAGCAACCGCATGCAAGACAAACACCTTAATCCATGTATTATCTATTTTGCTTCTTAGTCAGTTTAGAAAGCTAGTTGTCTACCATAACATAAGCAGGTCCTTGTCTGTTGTCAGAGAGACATCACTATTAGAATCTTACAACCTGAAAGAATCATGTTAAAGATAAGACCAGTTCTATTCTCCAGGAATCAGGAAACATGGAAAGGATACGATAAGAGAAAAATGACATTATTGCTGAGACAGGTAGTATTACAGAGAGGATGCTGAATTCAGTTTTTTTTTTCAGAGACTAGAGGGAACTGTTAGAGATGAAGGACAACAAATGTTGGGAGGTTTGTTAGAGTGTCAATCAGTTTAATTCTTAATAACCTCTCTTCCAGAGAAATCTGAGAAACATTTTTCCAAAATTAAAACATTTCTTCCATTTTTTTCTATTTGCTGGGAACTTTGTACTTTTATATGTTGTAGAGAGTAATTAAAAGTTGATGAAATGAAATGCTTTGTAACTACTGATGTCAAAATATACTCATTTTAAATTTTAAGTCCAAACAGCAATTTTTGTAGAGTTTCATACTTCATTATTTGATGCTTAGCTCATTACTTACCTCATTCCAAAAATATATTGAGATAGCTTATGAGCTTTAATATGAATTTATATTTTAATAAAAATAACTTGACTGAGTAATTTCCTTATCAGTCTGTATTTGCCTCTAACTATTGTATAAGACATAGCAGAAGCAATCACAGGTATGTTGTCCATGTATGCAAATCACCAGTGTTATTACTTGGAGTTTGGTACTATAGTCATTTGAAGTAAAGTACTCTTGGAAACATAAGTCCTGCTATCAAACACTGTTGGATCTATCATCTTGGACAGGGAACTTAAACCACTCAAACTATGATTTTCTCACTTATGTGAAAATAATCACCATTGTCATCATAACTTTTATTTTTATTTTTATGCTTTTAGGGTCACACCTAGCAATGATCAGGGATTACTCATGGCACTTCATTCAAGAATTACTCCTGGCAGTGTTTGGAGGACCATATTGGATGCCAGAGATCAAACCTGGTTCGGCCATGTGCAAAGCCAACACCCTACCCGCTAGACTATTGCTCAGGCCCATGTCATCATAACTTTTAAATAGACTAGTTTTATAAATAGACCAGTTTTCTCGTCTTTAGCCCATTTTTAATGTCTGTGCATTTTCAATTAGTACTTGAAAACTTTAATTTATATTGATCATACAAAAATGTTTACCAACTTATTTTATCAAGTTATAATATATTTCCATCATGAACTGTTTGACTTGAAAATAATGAATTTTTAAAAATTTATTTTTATTGTTGTTTTTGTTTTGGGTCATATTTGGTGATGTTGCAGGTTATTCCTGACCCTGAGCTCAGGAATCACTCCTGATGGTACTAGGAGGACCATATGGAATGCCAAAGATTGAACCTGGGTCTGCCATATGCAAGGCAAATGCCTAACCACTATCACTCCAGGACCCAGAGTTTTTAAAAATGTTCACAGCAGTATCTGAACTCATAGTGTGGTTAGACTGAAATGACAATGGACAACATTTTTAGAAGGTTTGTTATTTATGAAGATGAAACTTCGCTTTTGAACCAGATTCTTGCCAAAAACACATTTTTATTAAGATAAATTAGCTCACGCTTTTAGATTCTTAAGTGTTTTCTAATGCAAATGTTCTAGATTCTAATTAATAAAGCTAATTTTTATTGTCTTTATCTTTATGAGAGTGTCATCAGTCAACAGGCTTGCAATTTTTTTTAGAATTTATTTTTAATGTTAAGGAAAATTAAAACAAGACTGAATAATTAAAACAAGGCTGTCTTTACCCGTCAAAATTTGGAAAAGCAGAAAAACTAGGAGCACAAAGGGAATAAATAGAGTTTCTGTAAGCTACAGTTGTTAAGTTAGAAATAAAAATTAGTTTGGTAATTATTGGGTGGTAAGTGACAATATTACATCTAAAAATGAATAATAATGATCAAGGTCAAGATATTCTTTGCTGTGGATTATCTTATATGTGTAAAAGTATCCTTGATCATTCTGCATCATAGTAAGAGGGTGTTTTTTATAAATATTTAGGGATTTACCTTATATAAATATATATGTCAGTTAGACTTTCTTTAATGACACAAACTGTCTTATTAAACAAGTTGCAGAGTAGGAATATTTCTTATGTTAACAGTATACCATATATCTATCAGAAATATGTGAACTTAATATAAAACATTTCAGCTAAGAACATCTGGGACATATGTATTGATCACTTGAATCCTGTTATTCATCGATTTGCTCTAGCAGGCGCCAGTAACATTTCCATTGGACCCTATCATGTGCCAATGTAGCCCAATGGCATCTGGTTGATTCAGGAATATGAAGAGCCTCAAACCATTCCTTCAGGGTCTTGACAAGGAAGTCTGACCATCTTGTAGGTGGGTGGCTACGTGATCTTTTGACATCCCGTGGGATCCAGTCAGTAACGGCTCTAGTCCAGCGGTTGTCTCCAAATCGCATTACATGTACAGCCCATCTGATTTTTGATGCCTTGGCAAACGAGACAGCATCTCTGATTCTGGAATAGCGATGGAGGTCAGAACTCTGGATTCCTTCTCTCACTTGAGTGAGGCATGATATTCCAAACATAACTCTTTCAATTCCTCTCTGGGAGACCCGAATAACATTCTCATCCTGCTTTCATAGGTCACAGGTCTCTGAGGCGTAAGTTAATGCAGGGAGAATGGTGGAGTCAAAGAGATGTGCCCGGAGCTGGAGGTTCCTTTTAGCTATTTGTTCGATGCCTTTGAAGGCGTTCAATGCTGCTCTCTTCCTCCAGCGCAGCTCAGGTTTTAGGTCATTCATCATTTTGACTTCTCGATATAGGTACACATAACTGCTGCATTCAGAGATGTATGTTCCATTGAGAATGAATGGGGCCTCAGGATTAGTTCATTTTTCATAAACATAGTTTTCTTTTAAATTCAGCTGTAGACCTATCTTTCCACATTCTCGGTCAAAGTCTGCCAACATTTGTGCTGCTTGGCTAATGTTTGGTGTTATTAGAACGATGTCATCAGCAAAGTGGAGGTGGTATAGTTGCTGACCATCTAACTTCACTCCCATTCCTTCCCATTCTAATTGTCGCATGATGTTCTCGAGGGTGGCGCTGAAGAGTGTTGGTAAAACGGTATCACCCTGTCGAACCCCTCTTTGACATCAATGATCACTTCTTTGTAGAATGGTGAGATCCTGGTGGTGAATCCATAATACAGCTCATGAAGGATCTTGATGTATTGGGTTTGAACAGCCTGTTTGGCTAGGGCTTCGATGACTTCTTCAGTCTCCACAGAATCAAAGGCTTTCTTTAAATCAATGAACGTGAGACAGAGCGGCATCTTGTACTTCCTACAAATCTCAATGAGCTTGGTTACTGTGTGGATATGGTCGATTGTGCTGAATCCTTTCCGGAAGCCAGCTTGCTCGCATGGTTGTCCTTCATCTAGTGTTCTACCAATCCTGTTCAGGATGACTCTTATAAAAAACTTGTAGATCACAGACAATAGGCAGATGGGGCGATAGTTGCCGGTGTCGTGAATGTCTCCCTTCTTGAACATTAGAACTGTCCTGCTGGTTTTCCATTGGGAGGGCACCTTGCATTGAGATTGGTAGTGTGTGAAGAGCCAAGCTGTGTATTGATGAGTCTGACAGCAGATTCTTCAGGTGTTCAGGTCTGAATTTGTCTGGGCCTGGTGCTGTTCCCTTCTTTACCGATGAGATGGCATGTTGGATTTCAGAAGAGAGAGAACGTTGGGAATGACATATCCATCCTGTGGAATTTGGTATGTGGGCAGGTGGATGTGGCTATCAAAGAGATTTGAGTAGAAGTCATGGATATTCTTCTCCATTGCCTTTCTGGAAGATATGATAGATCCATCAGGGCATCGGAGGGCAGTCATTTTGGTCTTATAGTTGGCGAAGGACAGGCGAGTGGTGCGAATGCTTTTCCCGGCTTCTTCTGCATCTTCCAGTATTTCTGCTCTTCTGTCTTTGAGGTCTCCCTTTTATCCCTTCTCTGCACTGTTTAGCATTCTTGGACGTTAGCATTTGGTCTCCTGAGGCTTGCGCCTTGCCACATTGGTGAATGAGCTCGAGAGTTTCTGAAGACAGGCATCCTTTTTGTCTCTTTCTCTCTGCATTCTTCATGCAATCATGGAGGTCCTGAACCAGCCGGTTGTATTCTTCATCAATATCGTCAATGGTGGTATCTTCCCATGTTGCTGCAATGGTGCCAAAATGTTCCCAGTTGGTGGTCGTTCTGGGAGTTCTCTTCTTAAACTTTGCAGCCTTTTCTCCCCTTTTCAAGCCAGGAACGCTTGAGCCACAGACACAGATACACCCGGCAGAGCAGAAACCAGCTTTCCCTGTTGCGTGAGGCCGCGCAGCCGCACAATTTACCTCCAAATTACCGTGAATATTTTACCCACCCCTCTGAAAGAGCCCCACAAAGTAATCAGAGTTTAGCACCTGCACGGCAGAGCCTGGTTAGCTGTCCGATACGTGTTCGATATGACATAACCAGTAACAAAAAATGTTTATTTTCCTGACCCTGAAAGAGCCCTTTAATACGGCAGCAGTAAGAAAGGTGAACAAGCAGTGCCTGATAAAATTTCACGGCCATCCTAGGCTGCCAAAATGAAGAAGGACTAAAATGACTGTACTGTCAATGCACGCACGCTGGCATCAGAAGCATATATGTATTACTTAAAGCAAAACAAACAAAAAATAAAACAAACATAACATTTACACTAATTTATTGCATAATATTCAGAATAAACTTGTCAAAGTCAATCAGGAATAGTGGAGAAAGCATGAGAGTTAGAGTCAGAATTCTGTTCATTTTTCTTCTGATACCAAGGATGGGACCTGGGACTGTATTCATTCAAAGCAGGTGTTTGCTAAACTACACTCTTGGGTACAGAACCCTTCTCTTCTCAATTAAGAGAAGAGAATGTAGATACTTCCAAAATTAAATGAGCAAATAAGAGAATTTAAATGCAAACTATGCCATAAAGTTGCCAAATGTTATTTGTATTTGCTAGAGATCTACTGGATTCCTTAACCCAGATCCTTTCATTATGTTTTGATCCAAGTTCTTTAGTCATTATTCCTGTTGGGAGTTGGCTCCAATGCTCCATCTTACTCTTTTCTCTCATCTTTCGCTCACCTTTTGGCCTATGTTCTGATCACTGGCATTAATTTGCTTGGTGTTTGATTCTGACCATTTTTCTATTGGGTCTTAAAATTCTTCAGTGCAACAAAATTCCCACTCTTAGGATATCTCAGTCCTAAAGACTCTTCTTCCTATGAGTTACTAGAATAGTCACAAGTCACCTGCTATTAGTGACATCTATGTCATTCCTTTTAGTATACTGAGAGGACTTCAAGATCAGATTTGTATGTTACTTATTGAGGTACACCCTCACAAGACCATTCACTTATAGATATAGAAGAAATATTTAGGACATTTGGAATCAACTATAGATTGTTAACTAGATTGTATATGTTGAATTTAAAAAGATACAATTATGGAATGACTACCTCAGAATACAGTATACATGTCTTCACTCAAACTAGGTATATTTTATCTGTAAAATATATTTAAAATGTTCATAGCCATATCTGAACATTTTAAATACATACCTCTGTATAACATAGTAATATATATTTTATATTATATTTATATATATACAATTAAAATACCTATGCTATCTAAAAAGAACACATGGTATGTCAAAATAATGAGAAATTAGACCAGAGAGACAGTACAGCAAATAAAACATTTTCCTTGCATGGAGCCAGCCCAGATTGGATCCTTGGCATGGCATCACATATGCTGCTCCAAACATAGTCAGTAATGAGTTCTGAGAACAAAACAATAGATCAACCCTGAGCCCTACCAGGTGTGGACCCAACAAAACAAAAGCAATGGAAATCTATCAAATTTGCTTATGTGTTTATCTTAGAATTCTCAGCAAGTGGAAAGTTATTAAGACATCAATGCAAAGATCAAAGCTTGGAGACAAGAGTGTAAAGTGATGTGCCTTAACTTGATTGTTTTAGGAATGCAGGTTAGAAAGATTTGATGGCAATGTGATTTAAGAAGAATGGGCAGAATAACCTGATCTAAGATCATGGGTTTGTAAACTTTTTCTATAAAGTGTCATTGAGTAGATATTTGGCAATGTTGGGCCATAAGGTTTCTGGAACAATTGCTTACCTCTATACAACAGTTTAAAAGTCCCATAGACTAAGTATTAATGAATAAGCCTGGTAGTTTACTCTTAAAACTCTACTTATTAAATAAAGAGTGGACAGAATTTGCCTCGGGAATTACGCTTTAATGATCTCTGTATTATATTTTTGCTTATATGTACTTGATTTTATCATTATTTTGAGTGCTGCTTTTCAGAGAATTTAAAAAAGAATTAAATAATGAAAATAATATACATATATATGTATATCTAACTGCTTAATAGTTAAATTAATAGATTTAAATGTCTTAGATCAGGAAAATACTTCTAAGTTGTGTTTCCTTGGACTCTATAAATGTAAAGGTACTAATGCTTGTTTGGAGGAAGAAATTCTGCTGTAATATAAGTTTTTAGAGTTCTAGATTAAAAGCAATTTGGTATTAATAGTAAATATTATTAATTTTATGGTTTGTCAATTCCATTGATTATCTCTATTTTAGAGATACAAATCCTAACACATACAGAGGTAAAGTAATAAGTATATGGTAAAGAGAGATGACTTTAAAATCAAGTCTTGTTTCCTTATTGAGATTTTTAGCTAATGAAATATAGATATGGATTCTCAATCCTTTTAAAATTATCATATCACTGTCACTGTATCACTGTCTTCCCATTCATCATAGGTTTGCTTGAGCGGGCACCAGTAACATCAGATGCTGTCAGTATATAATGTGTGTTAGATATTTCTAAGAGACATGGAAAGAATTTATCATTTAACATTGACTATAAAAAGAAGCTGGAATCCCTTACCCAGAATCCTGACAGTGTTTTCTAGAAAACAATCTGGAAAAGGTAAGGGAGGGTGTTACAGTACACTGCTGCCCAGAGCCTCTGCATCTGGCCTGGAGTTGCCTCCTGCAGGTCACTTTGTAGATCGGAGGAGGACAGTTTGAATGTGGCAGTTTATCTGACCATGTATTCTATACTGGCTGATATAAATATTCTCTCATGCTGCCACAATGATCATGGAACTAGCTAGATATTACTGGTATGTTTGTCTGGCCATGTTGGATCTCCTAAGTAATTAGACCAGAGAGAAATGCTGTTTACCTCCAAGCAAGCAAGCATGGCTCTCTGATTACTCGAAGGCAGATAAAATACAAAACAACCATGAAGTTAAGATAAGACTTTTGTGAAATATTTAACTGGTATAGAATATTCCTTGGTCTAGATCCATGCCTTTGTATTCTGAGATACAGCTCATCTCAGAAGCCACTCCTACACTCAACCCTGCAGGGGCACTTTCAAAGCTGATTTTGGCCCAGCAACATTAACATCTCAAAGGACCTGGGAGAAATCGCCTGAGGAAATTTGACCCTGATGGCTTTCCTTTGGAGAGGTCTGAATTTCAGGGATATGAAACTAGCCTGCTTCCTTCTCTCTCTCTCTCTCTCTCTCTCTCTCTCTCTCTCTCTCTCTCTCTCTCTCTCTCTCTCAAGCTCTTTTTCCCCTTTCTGCTGGTGCTGCTGCTTCACTGTCTCCTCTCTGCAGGTCCTTAACACGTGGTGGCAACCATCTTGACCTACACATGGCCTAGGCCCAGTAGGGAACCCTAAGTTTGGGGTTTTTCCTATTGCTGATTTGTATGCCAAACCTGTGTTAAGTAAAGCATTTTGAAAATTCGCTGGATTCTTGCATCTTTCACCATCTACTGGCCACCTATCCCCTGGGACAGAAGGGGGATTCCTGACTCTGCTCCCGATTTTGTGCAGGGCATGGCAGCGTTCCCCGCAGTAGGGCAGCAATTTTCAAACAAGCTGATCATTGTAGTATTATGTAAAACTTTGATCACTTGTACACTTGACATCCCGTTATTCATCGATTTTCTCGAGCAGGGCCAGTAACATTTGCATTTGACTCTATCACGTGCCAATGTAGCTCAATGGCATCTGCTTGCTCCAGGAATACGAAGAGCCTCAAAGTGTTTGTTCCGGGTAGTGACGAAGAAGTCTGACCAACTTGTAGGCGGGCGGTCATGTGATCTTTTGACTTCCAGTGGGATCCAGTTGGTAACAGCTCTAGCCTAGTGGTTGTCTCCAACTCGCATTACATGTTCAACCCATCTGATTTTTGATGCCTTGGCAAACGAAACAGCATCCCTGACTCTAGATCATTGACAGAGGTTGGTACTATGAATTCCTTCTCTAATTTGAGTGAGATGTGATATTCCAAGCATGGCTCTTTCAATTCCTCTCTGGGAGACCCGAATAGTGACCTTATCCTGCTTTCATAGGGCCCAGGTCTCTGAGGCGTATGTTAATGCAGGGAGAATGGTGGAGTCGAAGAGATGTGCCGGAGCCGGAGGTTATTTGTCCTTTTAGCTATTTCTTTGATGAAGGCATTACATGCCTCTCTCTTCCTCCTGCGCAGCTCAGGTTATTCATAATGTTGAGTTCTCGAGAGCCCTAGGTACACATAACTGCTGCATTCAGAGATGTTTGTTCCATTGTGAGTAAATGGGGCCTCTGGAACTATTTCATTTTTCATGAACATAGTTTTGTTGAGATTCAGCTGTAGACCTATTTTTTCACATTTCGGTCAAAGTCAGCCAGCATTTGTGCCACTTGGTTAATGTTTGGTGTTTTTAGAAGGATGTCATCAGCGAAGCGGAGGTGGTGTCGTTGTTGACCATCTATCTTCACTCCCATTCCTTCTCATTCTAATTGTTGCAGATGTTCTCAAGGGTAGCGCTGAAGAGTTTTGGTGAAATGATGTCACCCTGCCCAACCCCTCTTTTGACATCAATGATCACTTCCTTGTAAAATGGTGAGATCCTGGCGGTGAATCCATAATACAGCTAACGAAGGATCTTGATTTATTGGGTTTGAATGCTCTGTTTGGCTAAGGTTTCAATGACCGCTTTTGTCTCAACAGAATCAAAGGCTCTCTTTAAATCGATGAATGTGAGACAGCAGAGCATTTTGAACTCCTTACAAACCTCAATGAGCTTGGTTACAGTGTGGATATGTTCGATTGTGCTGAGTCCATTTTGGAAGCCGGCTTTTTCTCATGGTAGTCCTTCATCTAATATTTCTGCCAATCCTGTTCAGGATTACTGGAGTGAACAGCTAATTGATGATGGGCAACAGTCAGATTGGGTATTAGTTGCAATGTCATGGATGTCTCTCTTCTTGAACAATAGAATTACCTGCTGGTTTTCCATTGGAAGGACCCCTTACTTTCAAACAGGTAGCATGTGAAGAGCAGAGCTAGTGTATTGATGAGTACTGATGGCTATTCTTCAGGAGTTCAGGTTTGATTTTTGTTTGGGCTGGGTGCTGTTTGCTTCTTTACCAACAAAATGGCATGGTGGATTTCAGAAGGATTACCAGTAATGTAAAACTTTAGAAAAATATAAAATTATATAATTTAAATTAAAATTACAAGGAAGAGGTGAAGGTATGTGAAATTTTGCAACACCGCGCCTTAAATAATACAGATGCTATGTCAATATGGAAAGTCTTTGTCCTAAAAGTATGGAAATAAAGATTTTTTTGTACGCTGTATCAATTTGACATGCTCTAGTTTTGCCATTTAGAGATTCATAGAAATTTGCAGAGTTATAAAGTCAAGAACATATCCCCTTCATTGCTAAATTCACAAAATATGAGGTAAAGTAATATAATTTCTTTATTATATCTATCTCTGTAAAATTAATAGTAGTTCTTAATATACTTGTATTTTATTTTGGCTTTTATTGTATATTTTGCTTATAGTTTCTAAAGAATGGATACTCCATCCTACTTCAAACCAAATCCTTTAAAATGGGTTATTTTGCATATTGTATTCAGTGTGTAAAAAGACTGGTTTTAGATATGCCAATATTTTATTCTTTTCAACTTATAATTCTGTGTTGTCATTGTGACAGGTCCGATATCACATTTCTATAGACAATTTAGTGAAATAAATTTTTTGCATGTGATATATTGGAAAGAAAAGTAAGATGCAAATGATCAACATTTTCCTGTTTTTACCCAAAAATAGTAAAATATAGAAAACTGATATTAAAAAAGCAATATATTAATATTACCTTTACCAAAAAAGATGTATATTATAGAGTTCACACTAAATCTCTGTGGCTTTTGTTTTAATATCGGTAAAATAAGGGAGTCATACAAAATAATTTCAAGATTTTTCCAGCGTTCAAGCTTTTGAAAAATACGAAGTGCTTACACAGAAACAGAACTAGAGGCATAATAAACCATAATTCTTATCTTAAGTTAAATGATTATATAATAGAATCTAGTAATTATTTAGGGCTTGAGGGGAGAATTGAGTCCACACCTGATAGATATTAGAGCTTACTCCTAGCTTTATGCTTAGGGGTCACTCATCGTGGGGTTCAGGCAACCATATGGGTTTCTGGGGTTAAATGCAGTCAATCATACTCTACACACCATAATATCAATCCAGCCCTCTAGATACTTATAAGTCAATGATAATAATTAACAATTGAAGTGAAACACCAATGTTTTAAAGCACAATGATTTCGAAACATCAACCAAATACATTAAAAAAGACAGTATCTGAGAGGTTATAATTGTAGTTATAAATTGATACATAAGACTGTAATTTTTAAGTTCCCAGATTTTTCTTCAAAAGATATAAATTACTGCATAATTGTATTTATTCAAATGTAGAAATGTTAAAAATGCTTTTTATTCATGGATATATGATATAGCAAAGTGAAAATTGAGTTATGTTCAGTGTACCTTTATCCAATTTAGACATTATGCAGTTATAAAATAGTGTCTGCTGAAAACTTTTTCAGATGGATTATTTTTTATCACTTTGATACTTTATTAACACTTCTCTTGATGTCATTAAGTTCTTGCAAAGATTATTTTATTGTGATATGCTGTCCTTTGAACTAGAGGCCAGACAATCAACAATGGAGGTATGTTACACTGAAATTGCTGATTTTAATCAGTAGCAATGATCAAAGCCCAAAGAAAAGTCTATAATAAGGGAGTCCCTAATTAATAATGTTCGAGAAAGATATCCTGAATAAGCAAACCCATGGCAGAGTCTGGCAAGCAACCCATGTCGTATTTGACATGCAAAATACCATAACAATCATAGACTTCATTCCCATGACTTGATGGAATGGTTTGAGGCTCATATGTTCCTAGAGCAGGCAGATGCCCTTGGGCTATCTCGCATGTGACAGGACATATTAAGATGTTACTGGTGCCCACTTGAGTAATCGATGATCTACAGGAAGTCAAGTGATTTACTTATTTGCTTTAAATTTCTTGAAAGTTTTATACGGAACAATTAAAAATGACCAATAACTGCTTATGTACTGATTTTTAGTAAAAGACAATACCATATAGATATATAATATATACACATGTATGTGTGTATACATGATTACATGTATGCATATATAAGTATATATAAATCTATATATATATTTATACAGATTGATCCCCAAGTATAGAGCTAGAAATAAGCCCTGAGTACTACTGAGTGTTCGCCCCTTCTTTCAAATAGACAACTTTCTAGCATAACCTTGAGCATCTGGAGATAATTTTTGGGAACAAGACTCCCATGTCTCCCATGTCTCTTTTAAGTTTCATCTTTTTACTCCAGAGCATATTTAGTCAAAAAGGGGCAGCAATGTCTTAAACACCTTAAGGTTCACCTTAAGTCTAAGTAATAATTAAGTGATAAGCTCTGCAAATTTCAGCTGCAGCTACAAATTGTTGACCAAACAACCCTTGAACAGGGGGCACAGAGGTCTAGCCACAAATCTCTGCTGTCAAACTTACCACCATTAACAACAGCAGTATCTTGCAGAAGGAAAGGCAGCAATAAATATATTGGTGGGTGAGCATGAAAAACTACTTGGACATACAACTATCCAAGGGACTAAGTAACGATCAATTCTCTTAAAATTTAAAACAAGAGATGATTTCTGACTGTAATAGGCTGTTTCATCAACTCAAGGGTTAACTTAGAAGTTTTTATCTTTAAAATTGAATGGAAAGGATTGTTCCCAATAATCAGTGGAACTCAAATTTTTTAAAGAATCTGATTTATTATCCACATCTAGTATAGTTTTTTGGAATTAAAAATGCCAGTATAAAGAATAATATAGAAATATTGAGACAATTATGAGGAACTTCTTACACTTTACCTTTTAGCAGAATTAAGATCTTTGAAATTGAGAAGAAATTGTACAAATTAAGAGTTTCTAGTTATTTACAATTGTAAATTTCCCAATAAAAATATAATATATTATTGAATGCTAGGCACAACTAGTCCTCAGTGAGCAGCCAGTCATGACTATTAATGTTCCTTAATCTATTCACTGTCTGTATCACTGTCTTCCCGTTCATCATTGATTTGCTTGAGCGGGTACCAGTAACATCTCCATATGTCCTGTCTCATGCAAGTTCCTGCTTGCTCCAGGAACATAAAGAGCCTCAAACCATTCCATCAGGTCATGGGAATGAGGTCTATAATTGTTACTAGTATTTGGCATATCAAATATGACACGGGTAGCTTGCCAGGCTCTGCCGTGCGGGTAGCATACTCTTGTAGTCATCTCTAAATCCAGCATTTATTGATGAACCATGCGGCCGCGTGAGCTGGGCTGTGATAGGCTGGTCTGCTGGGTGGAGTTCTGACAAGGGGAAAGTCTGGATGTGGAAAATGGAGGCCCTCATGGAGTGCAGGGGGTCATCTGGCTTGTTGTGATGCTCTGCTGGGGTGGCGGGCCAGGGTTAGAATTCGCTATCCCTCCTGGGCACCTCATAAGCAGCTGGGCACAGGGAGAGCCAGTAGTAGCTCTGCCCCATGTCTGTGAGTCTCTGGATCAGCATACGTGGGCCAGATTTAAAAAAGACTGCTGCAGGGTGGATCTCAATGAGCCGCGCTGTGATAGGCTGATCAGCTGGGTGGAGTTCTGATGAGGGGGAAGTCCGGATATGGAAAATGGAGGCCCTCATTGAGTGGGGGGTCATCTGGCTTATTAAGCAGGCTCTGCTGGGGAGATGGGCCAGGGCTAGAACCCGCCACCCGCTCCTTGTGAGTGGCTGGGCACAGGGAGAGCCAGTAACAGCTCTGCCCCATGTCTGTGAGTCTCTCTTAATCTATTATTTAGCAGAAATTTTAAAAGAAGCTAGTTCTGAATTTTTTCAAAATTTATTTGTTATTAAAAGTACATATTTTATTTAAAAAATGAAAAAAAGAAACTTTCACAGCATCAACAATTGTGGAACAGGTGTCCCAACTTAAAATGTAGTCTTTCAATTGCTTATTGTATAAAATCAATTTTTATAGGACTTCTAGGAGGAAATCTCACAGATGATCCTGATAACTCAGTAACTATTAACTGTGAATTCATAGATCTACTTTTTGCTAAAATGACAAGAATGTAAATTCTACTTATGTTCTCAAAATTCACCAATTTCTTTGTTATTATGGTGCTATTTTACATCTCCAAAAAGGAATGTATTCTGTAACACCTTACCTAGTATAAGCACTTTAGTTTTTTGTGTCTTTCTAGAAACTGATACTATGACGGGTAAATAAAAGGGTGCAATGAACTATTCTTCTGCAAGGTGTTAACTAGTTCCCTCAGCTGAGACTTAACTGCCTCCATGTTTTCCTTATTTGTAATGTATTTGGTAATCAGCACCAAGAACAGGTTCCTGTATATTCTTACTTTATATTAAAAGGACAAATTTCCAAAACTAAGTTTGAAACTCATTGTTACTCAAACACCTTTACAGATTTAATGGTGCCTCTCAAGAGACTAGTGTTGGGAGCAGAGAATTTTGAAAACCATCTTCCCATGGATGAACCTATTCAAGAACAACTATACCTTAGTCTAGTGTAAACTGTTGGTTTCATGAACAGACTTTCCTCTCTGTTTCTTTCCTCAAGATTTACATATGAAATAAAATACTCAGCGTAGAAAGTAGGCAGCTTACTGAAATGAAAGCATATTTATATATAATATGCATTATGAGAAAAATAATAGTGCTTAACTTTTTAGAAATTAAAAAGACAAAACAAAACAAAACAAAAAACAGAAATCTGATCAACTATCTCTGCCCCATATCAAGAAAAGACAAAGTTTAATGCCTGCAGAGAAAAGCAAATTGGGGGAAACCCAAAACCAGAATTGATGAATAATCTTCAGTGTTTACTTCAGAAAAGAATTTTGAAATTAAATGTCATGCAAAAGGGGCCAGAGCGATAGCCCAGCAGGTAGGGCATTTGCCTTGCACGTGGCTGACCTGTGCCGGCTCGGGTTCGATCCCCAGCATCCCATATGGTCCCCTGAGCACTGCCAGGGGTAATTCCTGAGTGCAGAGCCAGGAGTAACCCATGATCATCACCGGGTGTAATCGAAAAAGCAAAAAAAAAGTCATGCAAAGGCAGAAATATGATCTCATTTAGCTGGAGGTCTTACAACTTTCAAGCTTGACCTAAAATAAAATCAGTGCAAAAACAGTCTCAAGAAAATCAAAAGATGCTAACTGTAGCTGATGTAATTGGTGATGATGCTAACTGTAACTATAGCTGAGAGTTACAAAAACTGAAAAGCACTTTTTGATAAGGAAACTCAGCATAATAACTAAGCACAGTGTCAATACTGATAGAGCCCATATTTTCAATCAACTATTTTGGTAGAAAATACTATTATAATTCATTATTTATATTCCTTATTTCTAAAAAGTAGGTACAAGTGTCATTTTACCTGGGTACACATAAAAGAAAGATGATAAAACCCACTATACAGTGACCTTTATATTAATGAAATATTATTATCCACTGGAAAATCCAGAATTTTCAGAGTGGAGAGAAATCTATTCACAAATTTTGTATCAACAAATATTGCAAAAGCAAACAACCTTGGTAAATAACATGATTTCCCCATATATAACATGCTTTTC
Organism: Cryptotis parvus; assembly: GCA_021461705.1. Taxonomy (NCBI): domain Eukaryota; kingdom Metazoa; phylum Chordata; class Mammalia; order Eulipotyphla; family Soricidae; genus Cryptotis; species Cryptotis parvus. The sequence goes on from JAJIBD010021734.1 coordinate 225,303, forward strand.
CCATTAGGTGACATATGTAGATCAAATCATAGTTAAGTCTGATCAGAAAAGACTGAAATAGGGACATATGTTTTGCAACTATATAGAACGAGACATAAAAATAATTAGTTGGTCATTACCAAACTGGGATGGAATCCAAGATGAGCCTTGAAATGGAAGGGGAGGGTAATGGAGTTGAAAGTTGAAACAGTATGGAAATTTGTGTTCTATGAGTAATGTGACAATTTTAAGGGTCCAAAGAACATTCTTTATCTGATTTTGTGTTCTGTTTTTAAGTTAAAAGGAATTAATTATTATAGAATAGTAACAAGACATTTTAAGGAATTCTAATTTATTTATTCCAGGGATTTCATTATACTCTAACTCATTACATCATTTCCCCAAAAAATATTGTTATACATTTCTTCTGAGGTTGTAGACAGTTAAAACAAAAACCTGGTCCTTAGTCTCAAAGGATTTATTCTCTCATGGGACAGACAAGTGGATTTACACTGTGCTATGTCAGTGTATTAATAGCATTAGAATTGGTGAAGAGCTTAGTTCTGCAATCAGTAGTTCTGACTTTGAGTCTTAGAGCTTCCTCTTTAGAATTGTACAATGTTGTACACACAACTTAAGCTTTGGTTTTTTCATTTTCTTATCTCTAAAACAGTTCTAATTAAGGTATAATCTTTCATAGTGTTATTACAAAATGAAATGTGTTATAATATACATAAAGGTCTTAACAGTGCTAGCTATGATTATAGTTCTTGTTATAATGACTATAATGTTATATCGTTATGTTGTCATACTGTTTGTATAATGGTTTCACCGTACTTTTTTATGTGATGCTGTGGGGACACATAATAGAAAAAATTACCATGTCTAGGAAACATTGGGAAGAGAGTCTGCAGACTTTCATGTTTAGATAAGATTCAAATAATTCTGGAGTAGTCTGTCAGACTTATACAAGTAGGTAATGGTGAAAGAGTATTTAATTTTTGTGGCAAAGTGTATGGAGGCACAGAGAGAAATCAGTTAAGGTTTGAGAAACTATGACTAATTACAGAATCTAGCCTATATTTTGTCTTCCCATTGATCATCGATTTGCTCGAGCAGGCGACAGTAATGCCTCCTTCATTGGGAATGAGGTCCATTATTGTTACTGTTTGGGGCATATTGAATACACCACGGGTAGCTTGCCAGGCTCTGCTGTGACTCTGGGTTCATCCCGGGGGCCCAGTCTTTTTCTGTGTCAGACCATCAACCAACCAGGGCCCACAGAGCAGAGCCCTGCTGTAGACAAGCCTGTCTTTTGTCTGCCACCTGTCGATGCAGTTGAGCACTGCAGCCACATCTGCAACACCTCAAGGGGCAGAATAGACAAGTGATACAAGTGACACAGTGATGAATAAACCTTGTTCAAAAACATACCACACTATTTTTCTTTTATGGGAAACAGACTGCTACATATTTCTTATTATTCTTTAAACCACATACATATTGGGCTCAGTATAGGTCATTCTGTTTCATTGTCTAATCATATATATATGTACATGTATATATACACTTACATATACATATCTATTCTCTCTTATATTAGAAGATGATTTTCGTAAGATCCAACTTCCTATTATTATCATGTTCAACCTATTTGCAGAGTTTATTCATTCCAGTGTTGATTTTACTCAAGTAGTGTCCTCTTTGGAATTTTAATCTCTCAGATCAATATTAATTACTTCATTAAGAAGAGGCTTAACTTTGACAACTATAAAGTAAAAAATGTTTAATCAAATATCACACAACTTTAATAAGCTTTAGACACCATATTTCCTCACATTGAAATTCAGAATCATGTATGTTAATATAAATTTCCCTTCTTCCTCTCTCCACATTATTCATGACATTTTATGATCATTTTCTCCTTCTAGTACATTTTGTTTTGTTTTGATTTTACCCCCAAAGTTTATTTTATTTAAACACCATAAGTTACAAAGTTATTCATAGTTGAATATTTGGAAAAAATGTACTTATTTGCCTTTTGCAAGCTGAATTGGAAAAAAAAACAGTCCCATTCTGGTTGGCATTTACTTTCTTATATAATTCATATAAAGAGGCAAGACATTCTTAAAAACATACTGAGATTTTCTAGTTTAGTGATTTTTAAAGAAGATATTTCTTTATAAAATGTAGTAGAAGTATAGAAGAATTTAGAATAAATTCCTGGACATTAGGGCTTAGAAGCAGGAAAATAATTGATTCAATATTGTATACTAACTACTGCATTGCTAACATAATATAAAATATTACATTAAATCTTTCTAACATCTTTTTCTAAGAGCAGCAATTATTATGGCTATTGGTAGCCAATACACTCAAAAAGCTTAAGAGCCTCCCAAACTCATATTCAAGGGTAGCATTTAGAATCCAATTTAGGTCTTATCCTAGCAGCAATATTATTTGCAATGTTCAGACTTTATTGTTAGAATGACAATATTTAAAAATATACAAATAATGGGGATTTGGGATGAGTAACAAACTGCCTTTCTTCCAGTATCTAATTCTCCAGTTTGCCCGAAACAATCTGAAAATGTTTTTCTATGTAAATGCTGTTTGAAAGTTATGTACATCATTGACATATATATATATATATATATATATATATATATATAGACTGTGGTAAGGACATGTCATTTGGAATCACATGTTATAAAGAAATTTATACAGGAATTTCAAATTTTTAATATATTTATCTATATTGCTATACATGATAAAATAGTTATTATACACGTAATTAAACAATCTGAGAGTTATAATAGCATGTTTAGTTCCTGAATTTATATGATATAATTTTTTATAATCAATTGCAAACTTATTTAAGTTTTATTCTTTTAAAAATTTTTGAAGCACACCTGGTGGTGCTTATAACTCACTCCTGGTGCTGCACTCAGGGATCATTGCTAGTGGGGAAGAGGGGACAGTATGGGGGACAGTATGGGATATATTACACCATATCTGCCACAAGCAAGGCAAGCACCCTACCAGCTGGACTATCTCTCTAGCCAAAATTGTATCTATTTTACTCTTAGCTTTGACTAGGCTATGAGCTGCTATTAGTAGATGCAATTAATCATTTTTTAAATTTCATTCTAGGAAAATTCCTATACTTTGTGAAAGAAACTTGACTTTTAAAACCAAATCAGAACCATATACCAAGTTATTCATTATAGACACCAAAGTACAGAAGTCAAGGTTAATATAAAAGTGTATCCAACATTTAAGAGACAATGCAGTGATTAACACATTTTCTGTGCTTTTATCTATTACTTGACATCAGTAATGTTAATTTTACTGGCCACTCAAGTGTCTTATTAAGATTGTGGAAAACTCTAATAATTCATGATATAATAATACTTATGTGTAAGAAAGTTGAATGGGCTAATTATAATTAAACTTCCTCTCATATTCTAGGGAATTAAGTAAAATGATTTTCTTCTGTGTAAATAACATATTGTTTTATTCCATAAGCTGAGGTGATCTGAAGACAATAGAAATTAAATAATTAGAATATTATGAGCATAAGCAGTTAAAATTTTTTAACTTTTGTTGTATCCTTACACTACTCTATCCTTGTAAAGTATAAAGTTAGTTAAATACTTAAAATGGAATGATCTCCTCAAATATAGGCCTATCCACATGCTCTTTCACTTATCCAATTCTGAATACATTCTTACAAAAAATGCGTAGATAAAATGAAAATATTTTATACTGTCATCAGTAGGACAGATACTTCAAGGCTGAACTTCCATTATATTTAAAGAGGGCATCTGATATATTAATAGATACCTTTAGGGTTCAGTGCTGGCCTTGTAGGACATTCTAATTAAATCTAGCCTTTGGAGAAAAAAAGACTACATGAAGAGATAAAACTGAATACCAGGTTCTTGGAAATATTACTCTAACATGAAAGAAAGACTAAGTAATACTATGAATACTAAAAATGGTTTTTACTACATTTTATAAAGGTTTGATTTTCTCTATGCTGTTGGCTGTAAGTAAAACAAAAAAAAAAATTAAGCAGAAAACATAATGGATGCCATGCTCTACAAAGTATTCCCTTGATATAAAACCAGAGCTCAAGTATACATCTGAATGCTTATATTTCCAAACCCATAAATATACCTTTTCTATACTTAACTAATTCTATGGGCTACTAAGTCACACACACACAGACACACACGCGCGTGTGCACGCTCACGCTCACACGCACACACATACATACACACACACTCCTAATATTTAAACATTCACTTAATAAACATATAGGATATACACAAAATTGGTTTTTACCCCAAAATTTGTAATAACACAGATATATTAAAGGACAAGAATAGAAGATTCTAAGTATACTCCCAAATATGTCTGAAATAAATGTTTGCATAACTTATGGATACTGATCAACAAGCCAATAATTCATTTGATTGTGGTACTATTTAGGCTAAGTGGAATCGTCATATTGTTAATAATTAAAATAAAATTGAGTTTTTTCCATATCTCAATTTAAAATACAAATCACTAAAAGTATGGTATATAAAGATAATATTCAATAATTATAGAGAGTGATTCATACCTTGAATTCCTCTAAGATTTTGTAATTTTTCCCATGATACTCGCAAAAAGTTTTTCACTTCTTTGCATTCAGGGCAGCATCCATTGTGTTCTACTTTAGTACACTTTGGGTGAATTTTAGGGCATTCTGGCTCGTCACAAACAGGTCCATCCAGAGCACAAACACATGGACAGTTGGAATGCCCTGGGAAAAATCTTTCTCCTAACTTGTATACAAAACCACTGTCATCCACACACCCTTTCCCTCGGTAGTCATCAAAGATCAGATTGTCATTACTGGAGGTCTGATCACCTTCATCAGCAGGATAGTCTTCATGACTGATGGCAGCAGAAGTGACTAATCCAGGAATGACCAACAGAAGTATGCAAGCTTCATGAATATGAAGAGCCATTCCCCTCCTCAAAGGCTTCTGAATGTGCTCCTAATATTAAATATACTCAGCTCCTTCCATGGGAATACAAAAAGGGTAGTCTGAAAAAAGATGTCAAAATAATAATTTTAAAGTATATAGATTAAAATATATACTCATTAAGCCCATATTCTTACTCTGCTTATTTGTAACCTAATTGCAAGATAGAAAGACCACAAATAGACTAATTTCATGCAACTATCTATACTTTATTGTGATGTTCACGAGAGTTGATCCTTGACAATATATGAAGTTATTTCACCTAAGAAGTTTTTCTTGAAATTTGTTTCAAAATTTTCAAGAGCTACATTTGTATAATTTGTAAAAGTGGTTTTCCTGAGTCTCAAAAGGTAGTTTGCATGGAGTTACACGATCAAGAATATCCAAGCTCACATTTTCTTTAAGTTGAACTAGTGAATAATTTAGTATATGTATGTAGATGTATATATATATATACATATATATATACTATTAGTACAGTAACTTGAATATGTAGAGCTATATTATGAGTAAATTGGATAAATGCATACACATATACATATTGTGGTATATATATTTAAACATGTATAGGTAAGTCATATGTTAGAAAACCTCAAGATAGCAGGAGAAAAATTATAATTTGCAAAGAGAAGAAAGCTAGAAACTGTATGTAAATTATAATTGAGATGAATTTAATAGAATGTTCTTTGTACTTGTTTATATCCATAATTGGAGAATAATAGAACTCAAAATGGTTTAATTTTTCCAGTAAACATAATTTTTTTCTTATCTAAGTTTAAAATTAAAAATAAGTATAACATAGAAAGTAAAAGAAATAACACTTTAAATGATAAATAAGTGAGTCCCATAAATTGAAAAGTGGTTGTTAGGTAAATTTGTATTATTGTTCACACTAATATTTTACACAGGAAGTAAGCTCCTAGTGGGCAAGAAAGATCTATCTGTGAATGTTTTTTTTTTGTCAGCAGCTAGAATCTAGTATTTGCATAATACTTATATATATTTGGAATACATATCATTCATACCACTTTGAAAATATACTTCTCATATATATCAAAATGTTTGTACCTATGATATTTGTGCAAAAACACTAATGCAAAACTTTCATCAAAATTTATTCAAACAGTAAAGAGCTGTTTTCACAAAAAAATAAACCACATTTATTTTGTGGCAATGACTCTTATAAACTTCACTTAGAATTATTGCTTGGTGTGAGTGTTGGTAGTGGGCTTTTATTTAAATGTTTAGTGTGACTGATTCATACAAAGACTCTGGCAAAACTGGCTTTGGGAGGAATAGATAAGAAAAATGCTGCCAAATAGTTCATTTGTCTAAATGGTATTGGCTTTATGACAATATCACTAGAATTATATATGGGGCTTTTCCAGGTTATTTATAAAGATAATCATTGGTTTATTTTCAGAACATAAGAGTAAGAATAAGCCATATTGTCAGTACAATATTATAATTTAAAAAATAAAACAGTAATAGTAAAGTTCATGAACTATTATATTTGCATTTTAAGTTTGATATACAAATCCTAGCAACAGTAAAATGGAAGGTAATGTATCTATCCTTTCTTTCAAGGGAAAACTGATCCCTGATATTAGAATTCATTTGGGATGAGTAAAGAAAATGAGATATATTTTCTTTTAAAATATGTCAAAAAATAATGAGTCATGACTGAACAAAAAATGCAAACCTATAATTCTACTTGAGAAGCTGGAAGCTTCCTTGACAAAGCATTCCACCCCCATTAAATTACTACAGAAGCCACACACATAATTGAAGCCTCTTTAAAAGCATACAAAGATTTCTCTAATTAAAGCACACATTTGTATTTTTCATATTTGGAAAGTTTGGTCTCTGAAGAAAAAGGATCTATTGTAGCTTCCATATAGTGTTCCAGTATCATCTGGCAATACATGCAACATAAACCAGAAAAAATATACACATTATTCTGCTTCAAAGGAAAGACAAAAATTATCTCTTTGCAAGCTACAGGTAGGCATTAATATGACAGGTAACAGTAATGTAAACTTAAAGATAAAAGAGTGGTGTAATTTACACTTTATATACACATTAAGTGCTTCTGGTCCATGGAATATATTTTAAAATCTGCATAGAGGAAATAAGATTTTCTTTTAGTATAACAAAGTTCTTGGGCTATTTCAAAAAATATTCTTCAAAATCTCATAATTTAACTACTGTAATGCAGTTTGACAATATGTAAGAGAATAAAATTATAGACATTCATTTGAAAAATCTTAGTAAGTACCAAACATTGTTAAACTGAGGATTACTTCCCTGCTAAACTTTAACCACCCCCACTCTACGGCTACACATGATTTTTAAATACTGCATCTATGTCTTTGAGAAAACAAACACAACTCATGTCACAAGACACACTTACCTAATCACTCCGGAGGTTAACGGTGGTGGTGGTGGTGGGGGGTCATATGCCAGAATCAACCAAAAGATCAGGAATTTTTAGAAAACAGTTCCTTCTTAATTATCCAAAGAATACATTTTCAGGCATGAATTAAGGTAATCCATTCTCTCTACCTCCCATTTCAAAACACAGTCAAGAAGCAGTCTCCCGCCCTTCTACAGAGAAACACAGCAGATGCATATAAGAAATAGGCTTTGGACCTGTCTTCAGAATTCAAAGCAAGAAGCAGTGTTGGTTCTGTAAAAATCCAGACCCAGTTGAAGAATCATTTTGAACTTATTTTTAGCATTCTCCAAGATCCTTTTATGAAATTTCCCAGCTGATTACGCCTTCTCCACACATGAGTTCACTTACACAGTGTTTGCTACGGCAGTAGAGGTGATTTGGCTAGGCTCTGAGGATCACAAACAGCAAAAGCATGCTGTAGCTTAAAGCCCACTCCGCCGGCAGGACCATCAGCATCGTCCACAATATGTTGCTTGAGTCCCCTCTTACACACCAGAATATAGTAACTGTGGACGTGAAGGAAACGAGCAACTTTAGCTGGGTTTCTGCATCACTGAGAGCAGTTTGCAGACTGCTGATTTGGAGCTCATTCTGCCGGCAGCCGGGAATTCCTCAGCACCACGGACAGCGCCAACAACTGGCTTCTGAGCCCAGCAGTGTTGAAATCCCCAAGCTGCCGCTTTAGACAAGGCAGGAGTGGTCTATAAGCAGTAGCACTTACACAGCGAATGCAGGCGTGAGGAGCGGAAAGGCAATCTACATGCGAGAAACTTATTTGCATTGAAATTGCAATAAAAATTATGATCACACCAAAGGCATTCTTGGATGGGCTGCAGAGATGAAAGTTCCAGAAGAGTCGAGTCTATCATTTATATTTAAGCCACCTGCAGTCTCTGATGATTGCTAATAGATTAAGCATAATTATAGTTAAATAATTCGTATGCTGCAAAATAAGTCTTCCAGAAAGACTTCCCCATGCTACATCATTAAACTTCTGGTTTTCCTGCAGCTTGGTTTGGATTTTTTTTTTTAAGTAGGCGGGTTCTCCTGCAGTTTGTTCTCTAACATTCCAAATCAATCTCCTGTAATTCATCTAGTCTGTCATTAGGCGTCATTGTAAAGCTGCTTCTTCCAAACGCCTAGCAAAGATGCGCTCTTTAAATTCTTATCAAAAATTAAGACAAGGAATAAAACCTCAGACACAAATAAATGAGTAGAAAGTTATTTTTATTGATAATAGTGCAGGAACTAAAACAGATGCCCAAAGCGTGTTTCAAAGCAAATTGTAAATGTAACTGCTGACATATTTAACCAGATATTCACTGGTCTGGGACTAAACGAGCATTTTCAAGCCTTAAACGGCATGTCTTCTGCAGTGGGATACGATGACCATCAAGCCCACAATCGAACTGTGCCGTCAGAGTCTCCAGAAAACATATTTCCTCCGTCATGAGAAAACACGACTGTGTGAGTCTCACTTTCATGGCCCATCAATTTGTGAATTTCCCCTGATTTAAGATCCAGCAAAATGAATAACCCCAGTGCTGCTTGCCTGAGCTAAAGCTCGACCTGAGAGAGAGAGAGAGTGTGAGAGAGACAGAGACAGAGACAGAGACAGAGACAGAGACAGAGAGACAGAGAGGAGAGACAGAGAAAAAGAGAATGAATCAAAATTTAATTTCAGGAACTTACTGTTTATAAGTAATGTAAATTCTACTTTGTTTAAATAATGATTCAACAAACTGATTTTACGGTATATATTAGTTGTTAAATATGAATTCCTCTTTGAGTAAAAACTTAGAAACAAAGATTAAAATAATTTTAAATAAGAGAGTAAAACCTAATGTTTTACATGAAGAGTGACCAAATGCCCTGATAATCTTTTTTTTTATTTTTTAAAGTATTTTATTATACCACTATGATATATACAATTACAAAGATATACAATTAAAAAGTTCATATTTGGGTTTTGGTCATACAGTGTTCCAGCACCCATCCCTCCACCAGTGCCATCTCCCACCACCAACGTCTCCAGTTCTCCCCCCTCCCCCACTCACTCCACCTCCATGGCAGGTTCTTTATTTCTTTCCATTTCTCTCACTTTCTCTTTTCCTTCCCTTCCAGAATATGGATTACAGAACATACATTAGCGGGTTGTCATGTGTATCTTTTTGCCTGTATTTAATGCTCAGTTGTAGGTTGGTATTAGTACTTCCGACAATTGTTAGCACACTGTTCCATTTTCTGTCTTACCTAGCCTCTGACTCCCACATGTTTGTGATAATTTCCACCTTTGACAAGACCTCCTGATGCATGTTTCACTTGACCTTGGATAATGGTATGCCCTGATAATCTTAATTATTGTGGATCAACAAATAATTTTGCAAAGAGAAAAGTGAATATAAGTGAACCTTTCTCTTTCAAATACATTATATTTGAAAACGCATTTCAAAGTTTAGGCTTCAAAATTTATTTCTTGCAAAAAATTTAAATATAGGTAATATATATAGAAATTGCAAAATATAGAAATAGTAATTTATACATTGAAGTTTATATTATTTAACTTTTGAATAATTGCACTAAATTACTATTTAAAAATACTATACCTTTTAAGGTGACTTAGGAGTTTTCAAATTTCTAAAGGGCAAAATTTTGTTTCAGATTTTGTGTCGTAACAGAAAATGTAGTATAATTTTCTCATGATTATGATATTGTATAGTTTTGTGTGAACAAAACTTAAAATAAAATACAAATCAATAATCCAGTTCTAACTAATAAACTGTCAGGTAACTTAGCAGTTAGTGAAAACTAAGAGTATGATTATGTAACTTATCTAAACTTAGTGCATAGTATGAATATATATATATATATATATTAATACTACCTCCAGGACTTTCTATTGACATATTAAGGGTATATATTACTATTTTAATAATAAAATTTTAAATATATAATTCTTTCAGCTCTTACATAATAAATGTATTGTTTTTTATAATTCAATCTAAAACTTACAATAACCTAATGCTAAAGAATATGTCAAATCCATTATTGACACCAGATAGAAAGTTTGCAAGGTGAATTAAGTTGCTCAAGATAACACGTTAGTTATGAAAGGGGCTACCATTTTGTCGTAGGCAATTGGAATCCAGAGCCTGAACTTTCAGATATTAAGCTTTCCACATTCTGCATAGTGTTGCTATCAGTGATAACATTTTGGTTGATCTTTATCACAGGAGATATTGTGAAAATAGGTTTTACCCCTTCCTTAGTAAAATTTCTCTGATCATATCACTACACAGTTACAGTCAAATATTTGATTACAATTTATACTCCAAATTGTCAGGAATACTTTCAAAACTGAGTAAAGTTATAAAAGTAAAGCTAAACATGATAAATAGAGCTTATTTGCAAACCTTTAGAACTACTGGACTTCTTCAGCTAGAACAAAAGCCTGACACAGCAAAGATCTTTAGGATGGATTAGAGTGTCCGAAGCAGCAGATGTGAATATTTATTATAAACCCTCTTTACCAAGTCTTTGCTGACAGAGGCATTACATATGGATTTCCCTTCCAGTCTCACTCCGCAGACAATTGCTGTTTATGTCTTTCCTAATAATCAAATAACTAGCATATATTCTTTATAAATACTTAGGAAGGGAGTGAATAGTATTTCCTATTTTGAGAACCAAACAAAACCAGTCTAATGAGCATAATTTAAGATTAAGCTATTATTTTATTGAAGTGAAAAAAATTTTAAAAATAATCTCAAATGGAAATACTCATGGACAGATTTGCAAATTTTTAAAAAACTGCAATAAAATATAGATTATAATAACATTGGAAATTAATAATGGGATTATATCATTCAGCAGCATGATGCCTAAGGTGCTTTAAAAATTTGTCTTTGCGCAAAAATATTTGAGTCAGCAAGTTTCTAGAAAGTATTTCAAGCTTTCTTGAACACATTTTCAGATATTAAAAGGCTAGTTATAAATTATATAATATTAAACAAATAAGTTTAACATAATGATAAATTTACGTTCCTTTTCAGAATGAATGTTGGGGGATTACATGCCATACAACATGTGATTACACTCTTTCTGGCATTGAAAAGCTGTACTCCTGTTAGGTTATAAGATTTTCAAAATGACTTTCCAGGGGCTGGAGCGATAGCCCAGCAGGTAGGGCGTTTGCCTTGCACAAGGTCGGCCCATGCCGGCCCGGGTTCGATCCCCGGCATCCCATATGGTCCCCTGAGCACCGCCAGGAGTGATTCCTGATTGCAGAGCCAGGGTAACCTCTGCGCATCACCGGAGTGACCCAAAAAAGAAAAAAAAAAATGACTTACCAGAATGTGTTAATCACTTTATTCCTTTCTAGTTGGCATATGAGAGAAGTACAGTAACCAAAATAATCACTGTACAATTACGTGCACCATTTCCAGACAGATGAGAATTTGTAGATACATAGTAGGAATTTTTTTAAGTATCTTAGTCATTGGCAATGAAAATAATCCACAATATTCTTAGTTTCAGTGTTTTAATGAAAAATACACCTCGATATACTAAAATTTGGTCAGTACATTAAAAATGTGGCATAAAGTCAAAATATTTAAATAGAGAATTTATGTGTAATGTGTATATTAATATTCATATAAAGTAAATATGCTTCTATAAATAGTAAAAATAGATCATTTGTTACACTTCTACCTGAAATATTTGATCAAATATTGTCGAAAGAAAATATAAATAAAATAATCATCTCACATGACATAATTCCGGACCTAATTAAAATGTTATTTAACATAGTATTTTAACAAGAATCAGAAATATGAATGCAAGGGGCTGGAGGGAAATTACAGAGGGTAGGCTTTTTGCCTTGCACTGAGCTGATCGGGTTTGACACCTGGCATACCATATGGTCTCCCCAAGCACTGCCAAAAATAACTCTTGGCAGTGTTATGCCTGAGTGCAGAGCTAGGAATAACCCCTGAACATTGCTGGGTGTGAATCAAAAATAAAACTATAAATAAATAAATAAATAAACAGACAAATAATAAAAATTAAGTAAATAATGCCAAATTCCACAAATATACCACGGATTAAAAATCTATGACTGAATTAAAAGGTCATGAACTTAAAATTAAAGCCAAAGTGATATTTATGATACCATTTTAAAAAAGAAAATATAACTAAATATTTGAAAATAGTTGATATAAAAATCTTGCTTCTTTTTCTTGATTAATATGTTAGGATGCTTGACCTTTCACAAGAAAATAAGTATCCTCAGTAGAAAATTGACATAATTTTGTTATTACTATTCTCTTATATGGACAACTCAGTATACATCAAAAGTGATTATAATATTTTATTCACTCATCTAAAAAACAATCAATACTTATTCTTACCAAGAATTTTTTGTTGGTTACATATTAGTATTTTCTAGTTAACCATTAGAATTTTAATGAGAATATTTTACTGCTCTCCATGTTATCCTATTGTATGGATTTACCAACTTTGACTGAGAAATTAGGTACCTAATTTTGCCTAATCTTAAATACTGCTCTTAAGTCATAAAACTAGCATCTCAAATTGAAGTTCCAAATACACGTATTTCTAAAAATGATATAGCATCTTTATACTTACAAATAAAATTTTAAAAATCATGGGCTTGGGGGCCAGAGAGATAGGGCACTTGACTATCTGCATATTGGATTGTATGTTGCCTATTGGATTTGACCTCCAGTACCACATATGGTTCCCTGATCCCCAACAGAAGGGATCCCAGAGCATAGAGTCAAGAGAAATCCCTGAGCTCTAAAAGATGTGATCTCCAAACCAAGAATATACATACACAGTACTATAATATCTTGACAGTTTCAAATGTATTTTACATAAAAACTCAAATATTTGAACATGCTCACTAATTTAAGTATCATTAGCAACAGAAATCTTGAAGAAGTTTATAGGATGAATTAGTCCATGAAAATCAAGTAGCAATTTTTCATGGATAATTACTTGAGATAAACCGACATCAATTGGAAATTCAATCTTATAATTAAATGGTCAAATAAAATATTGGCCACTTTTCAAAGTAAAGGATTTTAAAATTATTCTGGACGTGAAAATTCAATTTAATTTTGAGATTAAATATCTAGTATAGGCAAAAGTTGTCTTAAACTTGTCAAAATTTACCTGCCTCCTCTCCTAGATAAATTTTGAGATTGGGAAAATTGCATGACTCTATCATAATATCTTAAGTCATGAAATTTGACAATCAGTGCTTAATTCAGTCTTGTATGGAGGGCTATATAGCATGACAGTACAGAGACCCTTACAAACTTATTTTGAATAGAAAGGATAAAACCTAGCTTTTTTTTGTTTCACATTTTTCTCTTTTTATTGAAACACCGTGATTTACAAAGTAAAAGGGTTTTAATAATACTGCTGATAGAAAGTTTCATACTTCAACACTACTCCCACCACCAGTGTGTTCCCACCACCAAAGACCCTCATGTCCCACCTACGCCAATCCCCATGCCTGCTCCATCAGCTGGCACTGATTGTATTGACCTTTAAAGCACATGCATGGCAATATTATTAATGAATCAATTTTCTTCCCTATATAAGCCTAGCTCTTTTTAATTCATGTTGATTGAGGTGAGTTCAATAGTTCATTACTCAACTCTTTAAGTAGTACATTTTTTCTTATGACCATATCAACTCACTGCAATAGAAATTCTCCCTTATTTAGTTAATGAAGAAAGAGAGGTAGTAAAATAAAGTTTGAGACTTAAACAATAATATTTATTATTCCAAAAGCCATGCTTCTTTTTACTGGCTCTAGAGTTTCTCTCAAAACAAAGACTAAGGTAAGTGTTATACTTTGTATGCTTCCTAGTAAATGAGCTCTTACAGCTAGCACTCAACATTAACCTAAGAATTTACTCAAAATTGGTTCTATTTTTTTAGTAAATTTTAAAATTAAAAACTACAATCATTTTTATATTTATTAGTTATTAAATACATATATTCTAGTAATGTATATAATGAAATTTTAATGTTATTAGTGTTTAGACAACCTATTTATATTAATGCTAATATTTATGGTAATGATATGCATAGTTACTGCACTGCCCTACAACCAAAGAAGTGAAAATTTTATTTTAATTAAAGTTTCATACTATATGCTTTTATTCAATTTCAAGAAAATCATATTTTTAGTTCTTCCATTTTGTTGGGAGAAGAGGATACTATAGTCTATGAATTCCAAACTCTAATCTACAGTGACAGTTAGTTATTTCTACTTCTCCATCTTCAACCCAAGTTTTATTTATTCACCTCTACCAATTTTATATACCCTAATAGTTGTAGTATCTATAGCCATCACTTTAGAAGCTAGCACTATGAAAATGATATTCCAAATTATTCTAAACAAGATTTTTATTAAACTTTTTACTTCCAAATCATTTTTTATGAGTTACCATGCTATTTCTTCATGATCTCAATTCCATTAAAAATTCTGTTAATTTAAATAACATAAAAACAAAGCTTCACCAGCAACAACAGAAAGACCTCTTACAACTCTAACCTTTCAGATTATATTTTGTTTTAGATTCATACATCTCATTTCTTTGAGAAAAGAACTTGTGATTAAGCTATTTATGTAGATAAAATATATACTTATGTCCTATGGAGCATCTGTGAGCAAATGTTTCCAGTATCAAGAGTGAAAAAATCACATTACATAGCTTAAGTGACAGAATTTTTTTCCTCTTAATGAATCAGATATTGCATTAATTTTCAAAGAGCTGGAAAATTTTACATATAAAAGTAGTCAATAGTTCATGTAAAAATTGTATGTAAGGGGCTAAAGTTATAGTACAGCAAGTAGGTGCTTGCCTTGCATGTAATAGACCAGGGCCTGATCCTCAGAAATCCACATGGTCCCCAAGTGTCCGCCAGGAATGATCTATGAACTTAGAGCCAAGAGTAAGCCCTGATTTTCACTCTGTGTGACACAAAAACCCAGCCCCCACCCTCCAAAAAAAGGTATATGGTTGTATATCTAAAAAATAAGTAATGAAGCTGAGAAATTCTAAAAAAGAGAAAAATAAAAGAATATATTATAATTAAAGCCCTTATTTTAAGTGTTTATATGTGTAGTGGGTGAATATATTCAGAATTCAAGGCCACCAAAGCCACCAAGGCCACCACCTGAAATACTAGTTAACAGTTCTGGTTGGTTTAGTGCCATGACCTAATATGAGACATTGCTTGGAACCTCAAGGTGATCCAAATCACCACAGATACACCCACTGTGTATTAAGGATCATTAAGTGCCGGCATTGTACACACACAAACATAAACACACACAAATACACACACACACATACACACAGATTATATTTATGTAGGCACAGCAGAGCCTGGCAAGCTACCCGTGTCATATTGGATATGCCAAAAAACAAGTAACAGTATATATTTCCTGTCCTTTGAATTATTTTTCTCATAATGTTTCCCATAGTGTTTTAGTTTTTAAAATTTGAAGCTTGTTTGATTAATTCTTTACCTATTTCTGATTCACTTCAAATTATTCAATTTTATTTTAACATATTTTTGAAAGTGTATATATAGATTTGAAAATCTTTTTTTATCAGATACTGATAATAGAGACCATAAAATAAGGATAAGTAAATTTGACTTAAATCACTACTAAAGTAATGATTTAGTATAGTATATATGCCTTGAAAAATGTTATTTAATATTATCTTGAAATGTTCTAATGTCTAAAATGTTTTTTCATCCTGGAGAAAAACTGCATGTGAAACTATTCACTTGATATGTATATGCAGATTATACACTTACTATTGGCAAATATCTATTATATATATATCATATAATATATATGTTGGACTTGACATTCTTAGACAATAATGGAAGCTAGGACCAAGTCCTTCCCACAATCTTTCACATTTACACACTGTAATGTTCATTCTCCCGCATGGCAGAGGCTGGCAAGCTACCTGTGTTGTATTTGATATGCCAAAAACCAGTGACAGTTATAGACCTCATTTCCCTGACCTGAAGTATTGGTTTGAGGCTCTATGAATTCCTGGAGCAAGCAGATGCCCTTGGGCTACACTAGCATGTGACAGGATGTATGGAGATGTTATTGGTGTCCGCTTGAGCAAATCGATGAACAACGGGAAGACAAGTGATACAAGTGATACAAGTCATATGGAGAATCTAGCCAAAATCAAATTTTTACTCCAAAATTAGCTTTCTTAACTTTTTCTGAAATGAATGATAGTCTTAGTATTTTAGCATGATTTTATGATTTCTAAACATTAATATATATTTGGCGACATAACCTTTCCTTGAACACCATGTTTTCTTTTTTTTTTTTTTTTTGCTTTTTTTTGGGTCACACCTGATGATGCTCATGGGTTACTCCTGGCTCTTCGCTCAGGAAATACTCCTGGCAGTGCTTTAGACAGAACCCAGGTCAGCCACTTGCAAGACAAACAACATACTTGCTGTGCTCTCTCCAGCCCTAAGCATCATATTTTCTAGCAAACAGTTTGCCATTATATCTTATATATGTATATATATATATATATATATATATATATATATATATACACACACACACGTGTATATAAGAAAGATAGATGATAGATCGATGGATGCATGGATGAATGGATGGATGGATGGATGGATGGATGGATGAATGGATAGATGGATGGATGGGCAGATGGATAGATTATTTTAACCTCCACACCTTAGTAGTATGAATTTTATTATTTCTTCTGGCAGTAGTTTATTGCCATGGTTCCCAACCATATCTAAAGTCAACCTATTTATTAAATCCTAGTCTAAATTGATCTGATTCACCTAGTTGATACTAAGTGACACAGATCTTCATCTGAAATTCATTACATTTTATCATACCTTTTCTATGCAGTAAGTTAAAAAACTACAGAGAATTGAAATAGCTAGGTGCGGACTTGTGAGCAAGACTTTTGTTATGTGTCACAAAAAGAGAGATTCTAAAATGTGTGATATTGAGAAAGACAAAAATATTTTTTGCCAGAAGTGTGGTCAGTGCCGCATCGTAGAGAATAGATGCAAGCACTAAACTGGGCCAAATCTCCATGGTCTGTTTTGGCAAAAGAGTGTCAGGACAATGGATTTTCCTACACCAATGAAGACATCAACTGGGACAGGATACACAGCATTTGGAAAATCCCAAGAAGTGCATACCTGGGAAAAAAAAGGTCTTGAATGGCATTATGATGAAGAGTGAAAGAGCAGAGTTGATGACATACATACAAAAAGCTACTGAAGAGTAATAGTTGGTACCAACTTGCTTAATACAAAATTCTTAAACTTTTTTATGTATACCGTATTTAAATTCATTGCATTCAACGGAATTCCAACCATAAGTGGCTGAGCATTTTTTTGGTTGGATAGCCCTGATTGTCTTGTGTTTAAATTAGTCTTATAAGCATTTTGAATTTTGATAAATAATTCCAGGTCAGCAGCTACAATCTCTGCTGTTCTCTTCTAAAGATATGATTTAACTAAGTTCATCATATTCACTTTTACATGAAATGGGGATCTCTATAATATACACATGGGATAATATTTTATATTCATATGTATTTATAACTGGCTATAATACTATATCTAATAATTGAGAAAGTTACTGTCTCCTAGATCAGAGGAAGACTCAGCAGTGCTCTTACTTGTGTTCATTGACCTGATAGAGGCAAAAACTGAGGATAAGCTGGCAGTGATCCCTATATCTTTTTGTTCTTCATGTGCCGATTTAATAAAAATTCTCTGTAACTGAAAGCGAATTGTAGTAAATTATGAGTATTATAATAATTTATATAATTATATGAGTATTATATAATTCATATTTATGAGTATATAATATACTCATATTATATATGAGTTACTTTATTATTATATAGTATTATATATGAGTTACTATATTATTATATAGTATTATATAATTCATATTTATGAGTATAAACATGAATTATAGTAAATTATGAGTATGTGTTTCCTTTTTAACTTTTATAATTACTCTAGACCAAGGTCTGTATTATACTTTGCATTGCCACAACATAACAGTAGACTCTTATACTCAAGAGGAAAAGAAAAGATTTTGCAAACACCATTTTTAGTGTTTATTATATTTCACGACGTTATCTCATTTTATCCTTAAGCAACCCTATGGGTCATGTATACACTTACACCATAGGTTTTAGTTTTGATTTTTTTGGAGGTGGAATATTCAGCAAAGCATAGGGGTTACTCTCAGCTGTTCACTCAGGAATTATGCCTTGCAGTGCTTGGGGATCATATGGGATTCCAGAGACCCCAGTAATCTGTGGGGAAGACAATAGCCCTCCCACCTTTACTGAATCTCCAGTCCTTTACACTATCCATTTTGGCAGCCATGATTTACATGTGAATCAGTACTTGAAATATATCTCTTAGTAACATAAAGATGCCTCCATTGTAAAATGTTCTGCACATTTCAAAGTCTAATAAATTAAAAGTGTTAAAGAAACACAAAAAAGGGCTGGGGATAGTGCTAATATTAGGGGCTTGCACACACAACCTTGCTCACTCTACATCTACTGAGCACTGTGCCTTAGTGATCCCCAGGACTGCAGGGAAGGAACAACAATGCATTCTTAAACCCTGACTCTGAACTAAAGGCCTGTTGGCCAGGCTTCATCAGGAGTGCCCTGGGCCCTCCTGGGCACAGCTTGGTATTCCCCACTCCCAACCATGGAGAGGATGTAAAACACTCCATTTATTCCTTTTATATTGATTGTGTATATGACAGTACTATCTGAGCAGTAAATACTTTAGTTTCACCCTGTAAAAAGGGCATGTCACATGGAGTTCCAGAAGACGGTAGGAGGCTTGGCCAGCCCCTGGCCGCGTC
Organism: Cryptotis parvus; assembly: GCA_021461705.1. Lineage (NCBI taxonomy): Eukaryota > Metazoa > Chordata > Mammalia > Eulipotyphla > Soricidae > Cryptotis > Cryptotis parvus. The sequence continues at coordinate 244,750 of JAJIBD010021734.1, forward strand.
CTACAAACCTCTTAGGGCTCGCTCACACAGGCAGGGGGCCACACTGGCCGGACCTGGAGTGGGGATTTGGGCTCCTCCACCCATTCCTCCACCTCCAAGTCGGTAGATGTAGCTACGAGCTCCCAGCCACCACAGCCAACGCTAGAAGAGAGACACTCCAAGCCACAGCTGCACTGGTGCGGGGCCGCTCCAAGGCCGCTCAACAATCTTAGACAATAATGGAATTTAGGACCAGGTCCTTCCCTGGATTTTCACATTTATACACTGTAATGATCATTGTAGTTGCAACATCTGGAAAGGTTATGGGGATGGGGGGAATTATGATGTCACACTAGAACTTACTATTGAATATGCACAGAGAGACATCATAAACCGTTAATATCTGTAGGGCAAGTCACAAAGTGTAAGACAAGACAGAGGGACAGTGACAGAGAGTTAGAAAAACAAAATGTGCCAGCAATAGGGGCAGGCTGGGGTTGGGTGGGGGGGAGTGTTTGGGATATGGGTGTTGGGAATGGGGCACTGGTGGAGGGATGGTTGCTTCAAACACTGTATGACAGAGACCCAATTATGAACATCCTTGTAATTGTATAACTCACATGGTACAATAAAAAATTTAAACAAACAAATAAATAAATAAATAAATAACAATAAAAAAATGGGGCAACTAGAATTTAAAATCTCGAAAATATGATTCACACTGTCTTTCTATTGGACGTGGTGGAACACATCATGCTTGATGGAGGTGGAAACTGAGGCAGTGCTGACAAAAAAAGCAACTTCTCCAAAGCCACACAGATTTTCAGTAGCATAGTCTGGATTGGAGGCATGTATGACTTCCAACCTTGTGCTCTTATTCATGCGTCATGTCCTAAAACCTTCAGATGAATTTTTATTGATTGGTTCAATGTCATCTCTCTGGCGGTGATTAAGCCACTGTCGCTAAAATGCAACATGAGTCAGAGTAAACATCTCTTTGGTGTGTGGCTCCAGTTTCCAGCTAAATCTATGCTTGCTCCTAGGAACACTTTAAAATTAATATCTATTTAAGTACAAGATATATTTCAAAAATTTCATTTCTGTGGTTGCCCTAATGGCGTTTTATTGACTCTGAGATTTTTACTGTTCAATTAGCTTCTTGGGAATACATGCAGGACTTCGAAACAGCTTTTATTCTCTTGGAGCTCGAAAAGCAGGTTTTTCCTTTTTTTTAGTGCTCAAAGGGCCAATCCACTATACTCAGGCTCAATAGTGCATTTTAGAGCAGAAAAGATTCCTCCAGATGTTTATGTGTTTTATATTAAGAACTATAAAAGCTTACCATTTAATTTGTGCTCTGGAAGAAACAAACCAGAATCCATCAACCTTCCAATGTTTGTGTTTTCAACATTGACTAACATCCTTACACTTACCCAAACAGTATTTTAAAATGCATTGAGCAGATTTGTTCCTATTCCTTTATTGATTATTCATAAAAAGAGAAACAATTCTTTGTTAAAAAAATTCAGTGTAATTTCTTTTTGCATGAAAGAGTTCATTAGAAGAACATTTTTTTTCTTAAGAACTTTTAGGACTATGTCCCTTGATCTTCAAATGGAAATCATGAGATGAATAGAGCCATTTTAGTAAAGAGGATTTGTATATACATTTTCATAAGATAACCACTCAGGAATACTTTCTATGGTCATGTATTCACGGGTCAAAATGAGGCCATTTTGTCAGGGCATCTAGATAACAAAAATGTGGAGTGTAGGTTACAAAATGTGCAAGTTATGTTATCAAGAGTCGGATATTTTTGTTATTGGAAGAATAATTCATTACACTAATATATGAACAATTAGAATTTAAACTTCCTTGGGTAACTCCTTAACTGATAAAACGAGTTTCAGTTTTTTAGGTATAATAAGCTAAACCAAACATAAATACATATTTTTGGCTCAAAGATGATGAGTCTCACATGTTGAGGCTTATTAAAAAATCTAAGCTTACTGTTTAGAAACTAATTTAGAAACATTGATTCTGTTATTACTTTATGCTCTTAATGCTTTAGGTCACAAAATTAACTTATGTTAGATCACATTACAAAAATATTTGCCAGTAAAGTTACAAGCAAAAAGTGAACTAAAATGAATTCATTTTTTATTATTTATGCCATCAGGAATAGTACCAGTCTAGATTAATTGTATGAATGGAGTTCTATTATAGAAAGAAAACTCAAAACTTTTATGCTTATTACAAATGAAAATGTTAATGAAATACATCATTAAATTTCTCATTAAAATAACCAGTAATTTCTCATGATTATTCATGCTTTGATTAGATTTTAAGCAATATATTCCCCAAAAGAAATAAGAAACCCATTTCGTATCTCATTCAAATTATTCTCCTACACAGATCTTAGGAAATTTGTTTATCACAAACACATAAGAATGGAGTCAAAATTGTATGTCATATATGAAGCAACATATTAGAGAGAAGAGAGGATTTTGATCAATAAGGAAATGATTTTTATACACATCAGAAACAATTTGAAGCAATTCTCTTGCTCAATATAGATAGGCAGAAATGCTTCTCAGCATTTATTACCTGTGGAGAGCATTATTGATGAATTGGATTGATTTTTAGAATTCATGTGGAGGGCCTCTGTTGTTTCTTTAAAAGATGGTTCAACATACACAGAAGCAGGGAGCTAAACCAAACACCTGGAAACTAAACAGCTCACTGCTGAACAACAAATGGGTCATAGAAGAAATCAAACAGGAAATCAAAAGATTCTTAGAAACAAATGACAATGAAGATACCAACTATCAGAACTTGTGGGACACAGCAAAAGCTGTATTAAGAGGAAAGTTCATAGCTCTGCAAGCATTCATCAGAAAAGAAGAAAGGGCCCATATAAATAACCTGACCTCACACCTGAAAATATTAGAAAAAGACCAACAAGGGAAGCCCAACCCAGGCAGAAGGAAGGAAATAGTGAAACTTAGGGAGGAAATCAACGACCTGGAAACCAAAAAAAACAATCCGAAAGATTAATGAAACCAAGAGCTGGTTTTTTGAAAAATTAAACAAGATCGACAAGCCACTGGCAAGACTTGTAAGGACAGGGAAAGAGAGAACCCAAATAAACAGAATCAGAAATGAAAATGGTGACATCACAACAGAAAAAACAGAAATACAAAAGATCATCAGAGGTTATTTTGAGAACCTGTATGCCACAAAACATGAGAACCTAGAAGAAATGGATAAATTCCTGAAGTCCTATAACCTCCCACGATTGAAACAAGAAGACCTTCAATACCTAAATAAGCCTATCACCATCGGGGAAATTGAAACAGTAATTAAAAGTCTGCCCAAACACAAAAGCCCAGGTCCAGATGGGTTCACTGGCGAATTCTACCAAACCTTTAAGGAGGACCTACTGCCAGTCCTGTTCAAGCTCTTCCAGGAAATAGAAGAAACAGAAACACTCCCAAACAGCTTCTACGAGGCGCATATCACCCTGATACCCAAAGCAGGGAGAGACAATACAAAGAAGGAAAATTACAGACCAATCTCCTTGATGAACACAGATGCTAAGATCTTCAACAAAATACTAGCAAACAGAATCCAAAGACTCATCAAAAGATCATACATCATGACCAAGTAGGATTCATCCCGGGAATGCAAGGATGGTTCAACATTCGCAAATCAATCAACATAATACATCACATCAATAAGAGAAAAATAAAAACCATATGGTCCTATCGATAGATGCAGAAAAAAGCATTTGACAAGATCCAGCACCCATTCATGATTAAAACCCTCCAGAAAATGGGAATTGAAGGAAGCTTCCTCAAGATAGTCAAAGCCATCTACCAAAAGCCCACAGCGAGTATCATTCTCAATGGGGAAAAATTGAAAGCCTTCCCCTTAAGATCAGGAACACGACAAGGTTGCCCTCTCTCACCTCTTTTATTCAATATAGTACTGGAGGTACTCGCCATAGCAATCAGAGAAGAAAAGGACATTAAGGGCACCCAGATAGGCAAGGAAGAAATCAAGCTATCATTATTTGCAGATGACATGATATTATACCTAGAGAACCCTAAACTCTCGACCCAAAAACTCTTAGAAACAATAGACAGGTATAGTAGAGTGGCAGGGTACAAAATCAATACCCAAAAGTCGGTGGCTTTCCTATACACAAATAACGAAAGAGAAGAAAGGGATATTATGAAATCGATTCCATTCACAATTGTGCCACAGAAAATCAAATACCTAGGAATCAGCTTAACCAAGTGTGTAAAGGATCTATACAAAGAGAACTACAAGACACTGCTTCAAGAAATAAAAAGAGGACACGAGGAAATGGAAACACATTCCCTGCTCATGGATGGGGGAGAATTAACATTGTTAAGATGGTAATACTCCCTAGAGCTTTGTACAGATTCAATGCGGTTCCTATAAGGATTCCCATGACATTCTTTAAAGAAATTGACCAAACACTTCTGAAATTCATATGGAATAATAAGCCCCCCACGGATAGCTAAAGCAATCCTTGGGAAGAAGAAGATGGGAGGCATCACCTTTCCCAACCTCAAACTGTACTACAAAGCAGCAGTAATTAAAACAGCGTGGTACTGGAATAAAAACAGACCGGTGGACCTATGGAATAGAGTTGAGTATCCTGACACCCACCCTCAAAGACATGATCAGTTAATCTTTGATAAAGGTGCAAAGAGTCCAAACTGGAGTAAGGAAAGCCTCTTCAACAAGTGGTGCTGGGAAAACTGGACAGCTACATGTAGAAAAAATGAATTTGGACCTGTGTCTAACACCTTGCACAAAAATCAGTTCAAAATGGATTAAAGATCTCAATGTCAGACCTGAATCCATAAAGTATGTTGAAGAAAATATAGGAAAAACCCTCCACGACATCGATGCTAAAGACATCTTCAAAGGTGAAGCACCATTAACAAAGCAACTAGAAGAAAATATAAATATATGGGACTACATGAAACTGAAGAGCTTCTGCACCTCGAAAGAAACAGTGACCAAGATAGAAAGACAGTCGACGGAATGGGAAAGAATATTCACCCAATACCCATCTGATAAGGGGTTAATATCCAGGATATATCAGGCACTGGTACAGCTATATAAAAAAAACAGCCAACCCCATTAGAAAATGGGGAGAGGAGATGAACAGAAACTTTGACAAGGAAGAAATCCGAATGGCCAAAAGGCATATGAAAAAATGCTCATCATCACTAATCATCAGAGAGATGCAAATCAAAACAACAATGAGATATCACCTCACACCACAGAAAATGGCCCATATCCAAAAGGGTAAAAGCAACAAGTGCTGGCGTGGATGTGGGGAAAAGGGGACTCTCATACACTGTTGGTGGGAATGTCGACTTGTACAACCTTTCTGGAAAACAATATGGACATTCCTCCAAAGACTAGAAATTGAGCTCCCCTTTGACCCAGCCATACCGCTCCTGGGAATATACCCTGGAAAGCCAAAAACACAGCGGAAACACAATCCGCACTTTTATTTTCATAGCAGCACTGTTCACAATAGCCAAAACCTGGAAACAACCAGTATGCCCGAGAACTGATGACTGGATAAAGAAACTGTGGTACATCTACACGATGGAATACTATGCAGCTGTCCAGAAAAAATGAAGTTATGAAATTTTGCTATAAATGGATGGATATGGAAAGAATCATGTTGAGTGAAATTAGTCAGAAGGAAAAGGGAGAGACATAGAATGACTGCATTTATTTGCATGGCATAAATATACTAGGTGATCTTACCAAAAGTGGAAATTACCACAAGCGTGTGGGAGTCAGAGGTTGGTTTAGATAGAGAAAGGAACATGAGTGAATAAATGTCTAAAGTTCTGATGCTAACATAGAACTGAGCATTAAGGACAGACAAAAAAATACAAATGATGGCTTCTAAGTGTACTGAGTGCAACCCACAATGTGGGGGGAGAAGGAGGAGAGAGAGAGAGGAGAGGGAGAGGAGATAAAGAACCTGCCATTTAGGCGGGATGTGGGAGGGGGAGGGAATTGGGGACATGGGTGGTGGCTGAGGGGCACTGGTGGAGGGCGGGGTGCTGGAACACTGTGTGACCGAAACCCCCAAGCGTGAGCAACTTTGTAATTGTATATCTCACGGTGGTATAATAAAATGTTTAAAAAAAAAAAAAAAAAAGAAAGAAAATGGAACAGTGTGCTAATAATTGTCGAGGGTACTAATGCCAACCTAGAACTGAGCATTAAATAGAGGCAAAAGGATACACATGACAACCTCTTAATGTATGTTCTGTAATCCATAGTCTGGAAGGGAAGGAAAAGAGAAAGAGAGAGAAAGGGAAAGAAACAAAGAACCTGCCATGGAGGGGTCTGGGGGAAGGGGGGAGGGAACCGGGGACGTTGGTGGTGGGAGATGGGCACTGGCGGAGGGATGGGTGCTGGAACACTGTATGACCAAAACCCAAATATGAACTTTTAATTGTATATCTTTTTTATTTGTATATCTCACGGTGGTATAATAAAATACTTAAAAAAAAAAAAAAAAAAAAAAAAAAAAAAAAAAACAGTAACAATAATGGACCTCATTCCCAGCGAATGGAGATGTTACTGGCATCGGCTTGAGCACATCAATGAACAACGGGAAGGCAAGTGTCAAGTGACAAATTATAAAATAACATTAAATTTTGTGGTTAATTTCCAACTGTATCTAATTTAATATATAAAATGATCCTAAATATGGCAAAAAAAAAAAAAAAAAAAAAAAAGATGGTTCAAAATGAAAAGTATCAAGAACTATTCAAGTTTTGAAGATTTGTATTAATAGTCCAATCTAGGTCTTTACTTCAAATTTAAAAAGTACTGCTAAAGGACACGTACAATGTGATTTAGTTTACTTTTGTGCCCTATTGATGGTCTATATATTAAGAAACAGCTACTTGAAAAAGGTTAAATTTGGGGCCGGAGAGATAGTCCAGAGGGTAGGGCATTTGCCTTGCACGCAGCCAACCCGGGTTCCATCCCAGGCATCCCATATGGTCCTGAAAGCACCGCCAGGAGTGATTCCTGAGCGAAGAGCCACGAGTAACCTCTTAGCATAACCGGGTGTGACCCAAAAGCGAAAAAAAAGAAAGAAAAAAGAAAAAGTTTACATTTCTAACTTCTAAAAATGACTAATAAACCCTCCATATATTCTTTTTCACCCATCCACATTCTTAAAAAGGGATCTTAGCTTTTCTCTTATAGTACATTTTGAAAAAAATAATTAAGGTGTTGATGTCTAAATATGCATATTAAAAATTATGGATTTAACATTTTGGAGGTAGAAACTAATGTCATGGAAATTACAGGAGATATTAAGCAGGGAAAGCTTTGCTGTATTATTTTTGGATATAATCAAGCAGATATGTTTACCTAGATAATAATAAATAATGTCTTTAAGGGAACTACCAAATTGAGGTGAAAGATAAAATTTAAAATTATTTAAACTTGGCATGCAATGTTAAGCAAATAAAATTTTTCCCAAGAGAAATTTTTTATGTTTGTTCTACATAAACAGTTTTATGCAAATATAGAAATTGTTTGGTCTATCACATGAAACCCTCATCTTGTTTAGGGAAGTACTTCTTTAATAATGGAGAAATGTCTAAACTTTAAATGATTAATACATGCAGTAAGTAAAGCAATTCTTTTCCAGAACAGAGCTCTTGGTCTTAACATAAGTAGTTTAAAAATATTTTTCCCTTGTTAGAAGAGTATGAGTGAATATTTTCTTGAACAGGTGCTTTCCTGTACATGAGCTATCTTCTGAATATTACAGAAATCCCTGGTGAGAGGCACCTAAAGTCCTAGATACGTTCTAAGTAATTATTGAATCTATTAAGAATATCAACAGCCACCTGCTTTCATTACGAACTCCTTGTAGACCTGTTTTCTAACTTGGTCTTCACCTATGCAGCTGATCAGTGTTGAAATAATATTTATTCAGGGACCCCTTGCACCTGGAGCTTTACAAACATTTTAGAAGCTTTTGCTGATGTCAGAGGAACATTTTTCAAAAACTAAATATAAAATAGGAAATTCAGTTGTGGATATCGAATCAGTTGAGGCACAGTGTGATTAACAGCAAATCAGACTGTGATGTTTGTCTCCATTGTTGATGACAAAAGAGTAAAGACTCCAAAAGCTTATATAACACAAATATAATGAAAAATTTAATTGCTGTACATATAAATAATAAAATAATCTTCAGAATTTCTCAATTGTTTACTATTTAAGTCTTTTTAATAAATACATTTTATAGCATGAAAACTAAATACAATAGCTTAAATACAAACTGCTGATTTTAGCACAGTTTTGAACTTTATGAAATCATAGAGACACTTCAAAATTTTTTACCATCATTGTCTGAGGAAATAAATATTTGCTAAAATACTGATTTCAAAATTACTTGAATGGTTGATAATAAAAATAATCCCTCTGTTTCTGTTTATTGAGGACTGACTTCTGAATATTTTATATGGCATTAATAATCCTTAAAACAATACATACAGAAAACCTCTCATTTTATAGATGAAGTTGTTAGGTCATAGAAAAAAAATTGTTAAATAATAGGTTTACAACAATAGCAAAAATGCCAACCCAAGGCTGTTTCATAATCTTTTCAGTCCCATAGCCAGAGAAGAAGGGAACATATATGAGAAAGCTAGCTAACTTTATTGCCACTTAAAGTGCTGAATAAATGTGTACTAACTTAAATTTCTGTGACATCTGTAAGAAAATCACAGATAGTCCTCTAGTACATTGTATGCAGATGACATGAATTTGTATCTCAAAAAACGTATCAAACGTTTTCTGTCACTCTTAATCTCTCAGTCTTTATTTTTCAAGTTTCTTGTCCATACCCAATGTGCTCAGGAATTACTTGTGACTGTTCTCAGGTATCCCTTCTAGAGCAGTATGCCAAGCGCCTGCCTGTTGTCATCGCTAGCCCTAATCACACTTTCAATCTTACCTCTTATTCTCAATCTTACATTTCACTTTGCCAAATAGATTTTTGCTAAAATATAGCAGATATTTTGAAGCTAATGTCTCGATGATGACTGCTTGTGGCTAAAGTAATGAGAACAAAAGATTTTCAGATGAACCTGAAGCACAGAAATGGCAATGTTGAATCTACAATTATCAAAAATTTTGACTTAACTAAATAAATGGAATATCAGGAAAAGGTAATTTGAAGTAATTAAAAATATCTAAGCAGAAGAGATAAAAATGATCCAAGAAATGCGTTTTCACGATACGGAAATATAGGTGGAATGAATCCATAAATAGTTGAACCTTAGAATGGTTTTAGAAAAGCACCATTCCTCATTTTGTCTCTCTGCTTGGCTTCCTGCAGTGTTAAGGGAAACGAGAGAGCTGGAGATATTTCATGGTCTCTGGAAATTCAGATTCATAGTCCCCTAATTTTAGCTTCTGTGCATAGAGAACCTGTTTTACTCAGAAGTTTCATATAGGGTAAAAGCTGTCTGGTTTAGATTAAATTCTTACATCCCTGAACCAATTACTAAGGCTAGCAGGTGCAATAGAACGATGAATAGAAACAGGACTCAGTTTTTTCTAAGCACTTACGAATGTATCAGAGTAACCCACGGGGTGCTGTGGAGATAGCTCATTGGCAAAGGCACTCCATACATGTGCAGAGACCGGAGCTTGATCCCTGGCATAAGATGTCCCAGTTAGCACCTAGTGTGGCCTAGGTGAACACAGATTAGGATGCACTTCCCTCTCTCCATTTCCCAAAGTGAGATCAAGATCATTTTATTTAATAAAAATGGATGAAAAATACTTATTTTAGACAGCATTCTAGGTATATAAAATGGGAACTAGTTTTGCATTAGAGAAGAAAGCAAATGAAAATGAGTAACAAGAAGGCAACTGAAATAGTGCAGTACCACTATTGTTTTTCCATTTGGCAGTTCTTCTCATTCCACTCTTTACCTTCTAAGAGCCTCCCGTGCAAATAAACAGCATCTTGCTTTACTAAGAAACAAGCACAATTATTCTGTCAAATAGACTGCCAATGTTTGGGATCCTTTTGATTTACAATGAGGCTCTAAAACACAAAAAAGCCCCAAGGAAAATTGCAGAGAGGGGTGGAGTGAAAGGGGAATTCCAGTTGCAAAGAAGTGAACACCAAAGTGACAAGCAATCTGTGTCAGGAAATGGAAAATGTTCCATACAAACAGGTCTCTTTTATTGCCTAGGTATTGTGATTATTAACATCTGAGTGAGGTTCATATATCAGCTTATAACCCCCCAAAAGACACACCATTCCAGCAAGTCACATGAAACATCCTTTGTTAAATTTAATAAAGAAAAACTGTTACATACCTAAAATTAGAAATATATAACATAGTTTTTATAAGTTTCCTAATGATCTCAGTATTTTCAGAGAAAATTTCATGTAAGAAAACTGCTAAAGAACTTTCTATCTGGTTGATATATTATAAGTTTCAATGACATTATTGCAAATATTCAAAAGATCTTGGTGTGGGTTTTAAAAAAGAATGCTTTCCTGTAAAAAATACAATTTTAGCTACCTCTAAAATATTGAGAGAAAAAATTCAGAAATAGAATATATATATTTCTGATATATATATATATATATATATATATATATATATATATATATCAGAAATAGAATATATATATTTCACGACATCGGCAACTATCGCCCATCTGCCTGTTGTCTGTCATCTACAAGCTGTTTACACGAGTCATCCTGAACAGGATTGGCAAAACACTAGATGAAGGACAACCATGCGAGCAAGCTGGCTTCCGGAAAGGATTCAGCACAATTGACCATATCCACACAGTAACCAAGCTCATTGAGGTTTGTAGGGGAGTACAAGATGCCGCTCTGTCTCACGTTCATTGATTTACAGAAAGCCTTTGATTCTGTGGAGACTGAAGCAGTCATCGAAGCCCTAGTCAAACAGGGTGTTCAAACCCAATACATCAAGATCCTTTGTGAGCTGTATTACGGATTCACCACCAGGATCTCACCATTCTACAAAGAAGTGATCATTGATGTCAAAAGAGGGGTTCGACAGGGTGATACCATCTCACCAAAACTCTTCAGTGCCACCCTCGAGAACATCATGAGACAATTAGAATGGGAAGGAATGGGAGTGAAGATAGATGGTCGGCAACTACACCACCTCCGCTTCGCTGATGACATCGTTCTAATAACACCAAACATTAGCCAAGCGGCACAAATGCTGGCTGACTTTAACCGAGAATGTGGAAAGGTAGGTCTACAGCTGAATCTGAAGAAAACTATGTTCATGAGTAATGAACTAGTTCCTGAGGCTCCATTCACTCTCAATGGAACAAACATCTCTGAATGCAGCAGTTATGTGTACCTAGGTCGAGAAGTCAACATGAGGAACGACCTAAAACCTGAGCTGCGCAGGAGGAAGAGAGCGGCATGGAATGCCTTCAAAGGCATCGAAGAAATAGCTAAAAGGACAAAGAACCTCCGGCTCCGGGCACATCTCTTCGACTCCACCATTCTCCCTGCATTAACATACACCTCAGAGACCTGGGCCCTACGAAAGCAGGATGAGAATGCTATTTGGGTCTCCCAGAGAGGAATCGAAAGAGCTATGCTTGGAATATCACGCCTCACTCAAGTGAGTGAAGGAATCGGAGTTCTGACCTCCGTCGCTATTCCAGAATCAGGGACTCTGTCTCGATTGCCAAGGCATCGAAAATTAGATGGGCTGGACATGTAATGCGATTTGGAGACAACCGCTGGACTAGAGCCGTTACCGACTGGATCCCACGGGATGTCAAAAGATCACGTGGCCGCCCACCTACAAGATGGTCAGACTTCCTTTTTAAGACCCTGAAGGAACGGTTTGAGGCTCTTCATATTCCTGAATCAACCAGATGCCATTGGGCTACATTGGCACGTGATAGGGTCCAATGGAAATGTTACTGGCGCCCGCTCGAGCAAATCGATGAATAACGGGATTCAAGTGAACAAGAATATATATATATATATATACAACCAAATAAGGGTCATTATGTGAAGTCATTTCCTAAAAAAAAATAGAACTAAACTATTTTTACTATAGTCCTTGTTTAAATTTCAAACTATCCTTCTTTGTAAATTGCTTTAGAAGAAGACCCATGAAAATGTTGGGGGAAAGGAACTCATGAAACAAGAGTGAAAAGACACCTTACAGTTGTTGAATTTGGATGATGGATAGATGGGTCCAAATAGGGTTGGTTTCTTTACTATTGCATAACTTATTGCCACTATTGCATAACTTATTGAATAACAGTTTTCTTCACTATTATTGAACTTTCAAAAATAATAAAAGTAAAATTAAAATAATTAAAAGTTCTTATCGCATTATCTCAGTATCATTGTGATGAGGTTATTTTCTATATTAAAAACTAAAAATAGGGGCTGGAGTGATAGCCCAGTGGGTAGGGCGTTTGCCTTGCACGCAGCCAGCCCAAGCAGGGCCGAGTTCGATCCCTGGCATCCCATATGGTCCCTTGAGCAACGCCAGGAGTAATTCCTAAGTGCAGAGCCAGGAGTAACCCCTGAACATCGCCAGGTGTGACCCAAAAAGAAAGAAAAAGAAAAGAAAACTAAAAATACATTGATTACCAAAGAGAATACAATGTCTTCCCAGGTTAGGTATCTACACAATGTGTCTCAGTAATTATGTTAGTTTCTATGAAGTAGATAATGATAATTAAAGATTTACATATAATGTGAATAAAACAAATTTGAGATCAATATAAGGTTAATAGATGATTTTAATTAAAATAAAAATTTAAAAAAATCTCACTGAATGACTATTCAAAGCAACTAAAATAATGTCAATATATATTTGTCTATTTAAAGTATTAACTCTTACATAATTATGAACTAGCAGTTAAAATTTTATTTTATTTAAATTATAATATGCAAAAGTAATTTTAAGCATATGAAGTATTTTAAAACATTAAAATGGACTCAATACTGCAGAGAGCAGTATTTATTTACTTAAAACTGATCATAACAAATTCTGCTAAAACAAATAAATGCAGTTAAAAGTAAAAATTATTAGCAAAATGAATTCAATGATACATTTTAAAGGTCATATAAGAGAAGTATGTGGTATTTTTTCCTTAGGGATGAAAGAATTGTACAACACACACAAATCTAAAACATGACACATTATATGAACATAATTGAGGATACATATATTATTGTATCAGTGTGAACAAAATTTGGAAATATTAAATACCAATTCATGATAAATTCTAAATCAAATGTGTATCAAATGAATATATTGAAAATTAACAAAGGCCTATCTAATAAACTAAATCAAATTTATTAGTTAAAAAAATGAAACTTTTTCTCTAAGATCAGAAACAAGACAAAGATGTCCATTCTCACCCCTTTTGTAGGAAGTCCTGAACATAACACTTAAACAGAAAAAAATAAAGAGGACATGCAAATAAAGAATAATTTGGGTAACTATAGCTAGTAGAGAATAAAAGAAGAAGAGAAATAGCCACCATGTGCAGATGATATATTTTGGAAACCTTTTGTAAGATGTCATCCAAAGGCTATGAGAAATAATAAATGGATACAGTAAGCATGAAGGTTAATAAGTTAACAAAAATTTTCTTTATACAATGATGTACCAGACATAAAAGTAAAACTAAAATTTATTACAATAACAATAATAAAGAATAAATGTTTCTCAAATAATTTACACAAGTGTAATTGATCTGTGCATTAAAATAAATGATATACTATTGAAACAAATTAAATAAGATCAAAAGAAGTGGAAAGACATGTACTTATGGATTAGAAGGATCCATATTGTTAAATGCCTTTTAATTAAAAAAAACAGATTCATCACTATCGTTTTAAGATCCCAAAGGCAATTTTTCAAAAAAAAATTTACAAAAGGCCTAAATTTGCTTATAAGCACAACAAACAAAAAAAATATGCAATCCGATTTAAAAATTGAGTGGGGATGTATTTATCTATATATCTATCTATTTATTTATTTATCTATTATTTCTTTATTTGTGCTGCTGAAGCCAGCCACTCTAAGTGTTAGATGTGTGGCTGCAATGCCCAGCTGAATCGGCAGGTGGCAGATGGGAGATAGGCTAGTCTACACCCAGTAATCTGCCCCGTGGGGGCCCTGGATGGTTGATGGTCTGACTCAGAAAAAGATTGGGTGCCCTGGGATGAACCCAGAGGCTTGGCAGAGCCTGGCAAACTACCCGTGGTGTATTTCATATGCCAAAAACAGTGAATGATGGACTTCATTCCCAATGAATGAAGATATTATTGGTCCCTGCTCAAGCAAATCGATGAACAACGAGAAGACAAGTGACAAGTGACATTTATTTATTGAATCACTGTAAGATAGACCACGACAAAACTATTCGTGATTGGGTTGCAGTCATACAATGTTCCTCCAACAACATTCCCCTCCACCAACATTTCCCACCACCAATGTCCTCAGTTTCCCTCCCATTACTCCCTCATGCCTTATCCTCCCAATCCCCCAAGCCCCACAGACTCTATGGCAGGCACTTCCTCTCTCTCTCTCTCTCTCTCTCTCTCTCTCTCTCTCTCTCTCCCTCTTTCTTTTGTGCATTATGGTTTGCAATACCAGTTCTAAGAGGTCATCGTATTTGTTCAGAGTGTTCAGTATGTTTATTGGTAAAGTACAGCTGAGTAGCTTTTTTTGTTGTTGTTAACTGGGTGGCAGCTTTCGAGTGTGGAAATGACTGCTGGGGTTACCCAAAGTACAGGGAGGTGTGGTGGAGGTAGCCCGTGCTGACTCTTGAGAAAGATTTCAATCACAAAACCCACATACCTGAATTTTCAGCAATCTTGGTGAGGTCCCTCCAGAGACAACAGAATCCAGTCAGGGCCATGGTGGCATTTTAGATTGTGGGAGCAAGTGACTGCCAGGGATTCTGCTAGGCAGTCACTATTGCAGTGACCCCCTCCCCATGTACTCTGGCCTGTCCAGCCTAGCTAGGTTAGAGATTAACTGGATCTCTTTAGAGAGATTTATTTATGGGTCTCTGAAGCTAAGGATGATAAACAGGCTTGTATGTCTGAAGGAGAGGTGGTTTGTGGGCGTGACTCCCACATATGTCACTTTTGGTGGTTTACTTTCTTAAGAAGCTTGTTCCTGAGTTGTTGGAGTCTGGCCGAGGCACAGCGCTGATTTGGGTGTATCAGGAAGCCAGAGGGCCTAGGCCCTAGTAGTGATAGCAGCAGCTCTGACAGGGACCAGAACTAGGATAGGGCTACTATCATTTGTGTCTCGGTTGTTCTGGGTGGATCATAGTCACCAATCCAGCAGAGTCTGACCAGGGAGCACATGCCCCCATCCTGGATTTCCAGATACTTTACACTCCAAGGAAGTTTCCTCCACAATATACTATGGGCCACATGGGCTGGACTGGAGAAGAAATGGCAGTGGAGCGGCCCCACCAAGTGGATAATCACCAGGGACCTTTAGGGGGAACCAGGGTTGCCCCTTCAACTCTGACACACACTCTACAATGGTACCTAGTTGGACCTGAAGAGCCTTATCCAGACATATTAAAACACTCCTACTGTCCATAATGCTGAGAGCTGCAGGAGCTTTGCCAACTGCCACCGTTCTCAGGAGTCACATTCCAGACTGCCTGGTTTCATTTAATGGTGCTCTCCTTGAGATGAAATATCAAGAGGTACCCATGTTCACCCATGGAGAAATTTTATGCGGTCGTTCAGAGTTCTAAAAGCTGACATACTTCCCCAGATCTGGTGTTTGCAGCTACACTGCTGCCATCTTGTCTTGACTGGAACCCCTAAGTGTGGAAGTGTGTGTGTATGTATGTATGTATGTATGTATGTATGTATATATATAGATAGATAGATAGATAGATAGATAGATAGATATAGATATAGATATAGATATATATATAGACTTTAAAAGAGATGGCGATCTGTTTAAAATGATGTTCTCTTTAAAACTTTAAAAATGATGATCTGATACTTCTGACTTCAAAATAATTACACATATACAGCAATTAAAATAGTATTGATTTGGAATATAAACACACCCCAGAAATAAACCCAGATAAGCATACATAGCTAGAAATATAGGTAGATAGGTAATAGACACTAATGCATGATGAAATAATTAAGAACACAAAAAAGCAAAGAAAGTCTCTTCAGTAAGTGGTGCTGGAAAAAATGCACAGTCATATGTAAAGAACATGACGGTATCAACAAACAAGGGAAATCCTTCAAACTGCTGATTGCATGCTTACATGCAGGAGGCCTAGATTCAATTCCTTGCACCTTTTAGCGTCTGATGCACAGCAAGGCACTGGCCCCAATACTCTGCTGGGTATGACCCTAAACCCCAAAACATAAATTAAATCAAGACTAACTCTGAACTTAATACATTACACAAAATGAAATAAAAATATTAAAAATGAATACAAGGGTTGAGACATAAAATACATGGAATGACAAGCATTTTATACCACTCTTTGTGAATGTCTCCAATGGCAAAGGAAGCAAAACAAAACACAGATACTATATCAACCTAAGAAGCTTCTGCACAGTGAAAGAATTCACTATTATGATGAGGAAAAATTCTACTGAATCAGAAAAAGTACATGTTATACAGGTATTGATAACAACAATAAGTAAAAACTCAGAATTCAACAAAAGCATACAAATCTGATTAAAATCATTCAATCTAATTAATTAACTTTAGAAGACATGTGAATGATCAAAAGACACACAAAATGTTGTTTTTCATCACTTATCATCATCAGGGAAATGAAAATTAAAACACAGGGAATTTTTACCTTACCCCTATAAGATTAGTTATACCAAAAGGGCAAGAAACAGCAAGCACTGGGAAGAATATAAGAAAGACTGAATGCTTGTATACTGTTGGTTGGAATGAAGATTGGTATAGTCTCTTTGGCAGCCCACCTACAAGATGGTCAGACTTCTTAGTCAAGACCCTGAATGAACGGTTTGAAGCTCTTTGTATTCCTGAAGCAACCAGATGCCATTGGGCTACACTGGCACGTGATAGGGTCAAATGGAAATGTTACTGGTGCCTGCTCAAAGAAATCTATGAACAATGGGCTGTCTAGTGATCTAGTGTTAGTTCTTTGGAACATAATAAAAAGTTTCTCAGAAAATTCAAGATAGACTGCAATGTGATTTAGTATTCAGTTTAGGATATTTGTTCCAAGAATGTGAATGTACTCATTTGAAAATATATACCTATCCGTCTGTTCACTGAATTACTACCCAGTATCCAATATATACAAAGCTAAGTTTTTATATTTGGATGAAAGAACAAAATTATGTGTGTGTGCATATGAGCAGATCATGTGTAAATTCACGTATATATGTGAATGTTATGAGTATATGTCTGTGTTTATGCATAATCACATAAAATAATAAAATAACCTAGAATAAACCTAACCAAAGAAAATCACTTGCTCACTGAAAACCGATTCTTCATTAAAACAAAATGAAAAGATATGAAGAAATAGAAAGATCACTGTATCACTGTCTTCCTGTTCATCGTCGATTTGCTCGAGTGGGCAACAGTAACATCTCCATATGACCTGTCTCATGCAAGGAGAGCCCAAGGGCACCTGCTTGCTCCAGGAACATAAAGAGCCTCAAACCATTCATCAGGTCATGGAAATGAGGTCTATAATTGTTACTGGTATCTGGCATATCAAATACGACACCGGTAGCTTGCCAGGCTCTGCCATGCGGGTAGCATACTCTTGTAGTCATCTCAAAATCCAGCATTTATTGATGAACCATGCGGCCGCAAGCGGTAGCGCGAGCCAGACTGTGATAGACTGGTCTGCTGGGTGGAGTTCTGACGAGGGGCAAGTCCGGATGTGGAAAATGGAGGTCCTCATGGAGTGGGGGTCGTCTGGCTTGTTGTGAGGCTCTGCTGGGGTGGCGGGCCAGGGCTAGAATCTGCTATCCCTCCGGGGCACCTCATGAGCGGCTGGGCACAGTGAGAGCCAGTAACAGCTCTGCCCCATGTCTGTCCAATGGAAAGATAGTCTGGCGCTATTTCTCTAAGTCCACCAGATGCATCCTATATACACAGTGGAATGCTACTCATGTTTAAAGGGAAAAAAATTGAAAGTTGCCTTTACAACAACATGGGTGGACCAGAAGTGCAACATTCTAGATGAAGTCCAGAGAATAAAGACAGATAACATACAATTTCATGCATATGTACATATAAACAAAAAGGCCAATATGTCCTCTGACAACTGACTAGTAGTTATCAGAGGGTTGGACAGGTGGAGGACTACACTAGGTAGAGGGAGTTGATTGGTAATGAACGTAGATTGACATTTGGTTGTGGATATGGTTAGGCATGTATGGTTGTCAAGATGAAACTCTACAGCTGAAATTTATACAGTGTTGTAAAATATTTAATATGGCACTACTGTATGATCCAAGAATTATACTTCAGGGGATTTATCAAAAGAAAAGAAAATCCCAACCCCCTCCAAAAAAAAAACATATCCCATAGTAATTGTATTATTTAGAGAAACCAAGATATGGAATAAAACTAAGTATAAACAAAAAATGGAAGAAGAAAAGCTGTGTGTATGTTTATATTTATGTGCTATGTATGTAGTGATATAAAAGGTAGAAATCTTGCCATTTTTAACATCGTGAATCATGGGTGTCTTTTAAGCTATTTAGCTAAATAAGTCTGAGAACTACAATTACCACATGATCTCACATCTACAAAATTTAAAGCATTAGTTTTAAAGTACCCTTTTCATGGAGTGTTGGGGAAGCCACTGGGGTCCCCAACAATTCCTGGAAGCGAGTTCCTTTCTACCTCTGAAGCCAGTGGGGAATGGATGAAAACTCAGGAATCCGATGTAGTTTTAAAAGGGCTTTACTATCACAGCTTCCGATATACAATCCAAGAGCAGGGAAAACCTCTGGACTCTGGGTTCCCAGCTAGGCCCCAGCCTTGTGTAGGCCAAGATGGCCACCACCACGTGTTGAGGCTCAACAGAGAATGGAGAGGACAGAGAAGCAAAATGCCAAGGGAAGTTGAAATGGCAAAAAGGGAGAGCTTCTTTTCTTCTTGCAGCTTATTTTATAGCTAGAAATCTGCCCAAACTACCCAGCCCGGCCCATTCTGGGCTGGGCTATCTAGAGATGAAAACAGGAAAACAGTTCTATAGAAATGTAGCACTTTAGGAGGCCTTCTGGCTGTTTACAAGAACCCAGAGCTGATTCAAAGCCTCCCTAGCAGAGCTGGGAGGAGCTATAAGCTAAATGTAACTTCCTCTGGCAAGGAGGGTCAAATACCCTCAGGTAATTTCTCCCAGCACCTCACCTAGGCTCTCTTAGATGCCAATGTTTTAAGCCAATATCTGCCTGGAAATGCCTTTTATAGGGTAGAGAAGGGGGTTTCTGAGATGGCATGCCTCTGTATACCAAAGACTATACTAATGCCAGTTAAATATTTCTCCAAGCCTTCAAAAGATTCTCCTCTACTTCATGGTAATTTTGTAATTTTAGTTGCCTTTGAGTTATCAGGGAGTCATGCTTGCTTGCTTGGATGCAAACAACATTTCTCTCTGGTCTAATTACTTAGAGATCCAACATGGCAAGGCAAATATGCTGGTAAGATCTAGCTAGTCCCACGATGATTGTGGTAGCATGAGAGAATATTTATACCAGCTAGTACAGAATACATGGTCAGATAAACTGCCACATTTAGACTACCCCCTATCTATGAAGTGACCTACAAGAAGCAATCCAGAGCAGATGCAGGGGCTCTTGGGAGTCCTGCAACATGGAGTATTCTTTATATATGTCTATTGACACAACAAATGGGCTTGTCTCTTTTGCCAAATCTCCTATAGAATTTCAGCTCGATTTTGGACCATAGTTTTAGTCTCATCTAATTTTCCATTGAAACTGTGCTTATGGCAACTTTCCCTTGGATCCATCCATATGCTCCCTCCATTAGGACATTAGCTTCATGACCATCTAGATCCAGTGTTATATTCCCTGACTGCACCTGCTTCTCTTATCTCCTCAGGGAGAGGAAGGACATGACTCTCCTATCACTTGAATTAGATGGGAATGGATTTTAACTGACCCTCCAAATGATATTTTAGTGATATTTAATTCAGCTTTCAGAATATGACTGTTTTAACTAATTTCTGCTCAGGGTTGCCTCACATAAAATGAGAGCTGGTTGGTGTAGAGGAATAGTCACTTGCTTGGCTATCCAGGAAGCCAAGTTTAATTTTAGCTTTGAGAGAATTTGAAATCATTATAATTAGATGAGTATTAAAGCCCACAACTGAAAAGAACTCTTTCTTTTTAAAGCATACCCGTTCATTTAGCATCAGTTCGCAACTGGCAGTTTACTCTCCCCAAATGCTCTATCACTGAGCAGCATACAGAGTTAGAGTAAAATGTTTCTGGAGGAGTTCAAATAATTTGGAAGTAGGTCATTGTGGAAACTGTGATATAGATGCTGCAATTAACTTGAATATCTATGGAAATAAGAAATACAGATTTTATATGCATTTGCCGAAAGATATTGTTTCATAGATTTTATCTGAGGTACAAGTAATGGGATAGTTGAATTAGAATAACTTCAAGGTACCAGGCATGTAGTATTAGGCTACAAAATGTTGGGTAATAACTGTTCCTGAGATAGGTTCGCAGGTTAATTTGAAGCATACCCAGAAAAAAATAAGGCAATCAGTTCATCATCACTTTGAAATTCTACATAAATTTGACTTCAACCTGACGAATGCCCTGATTGAAGGGAGTCAATGATATCATGGTCCGAAGTATCTTGAAAACTAAATGAAAATATATGAGTGGCAGCATGGCCTCCTACCCTACAAGGAGCTAAAAGGTGTTTTTGTTAGGTTTAGTGAAAACAGTTTCAAATGGGCTTCAAAATTTCCTGCAGAAAAATGAAAGCAAAGACTCTTCTTTTAACCTAAATGTGTTATTGTCAACAGTGGCATCTCTATTAGGCTTGTTCTCTTACCTAAACACTCCTATTACTGTCATCTCTCGGGTCTGTCATACTCACTGCCCTGACAGTACAAACATTCCACTGTAAAATCTGTCAAAGAGGCCAGCTGAATTCTACATCTTCTGACATATGCTGCTCTTTAATATCAGTCTGTCAGAACACCTAAGAAAAAGGCATCTGCTTTCATGCATGGAGCTGAGCCTGGATCTACCATCATGCACACTGTAATCATTAGCCTTACATCGCTATGAAATTCCACCTTTTGGAATCATAAAATTTTGTTGGAAAATGTTGTTGGCGTAAATCTCTTATCGTGTGAGTTAGACTGCACACATTTCAGTGGAACTAGCTATTTTGATTTGTTTTTCTTGTGTGGATCTGTTTAAATTTCTTTTTACAATCATTTGGAAATGTGTATAGATATTTTTCCTGTCTGCCATAATCAAGTAATGTCATCACAGAAATCCAGAGAAAGAATTTTGGCTTGATTTGTCTTAATTGTATTCTATCCTTGTGGATTTTATATATATATATATATATATATATATATATATATATATATATATAATTCATATGTATATAAAATTCACAAATAGATAGACATATAAATATGTGTGTGTATATATATACATGTATATATGTTCTGTATTCATCTTAAGTGTTGTATCTCAGGAGAAATGTTCCTACTGGTTTTAAACTATGATCTATTTAAGTAATTTCCGAAGTGATATACTGGGCAGTCTTATTTACTAAAGATGGATTTTCTGGCACCCCATAGTTAGGTCACTGAGCTTTTATGTTCTCTCTTCTTATCTGGCTCAGTGGTGGCATGTGTTTATAAGAAGCCTGGGGAACAGTCTATTAATACAGGGATGTTCTCATAAAAATGATGTGGCTAATTTTGTAACAAATAAAACATGACTTCTAAAACCAGTTTTCACTGTACTCATATAGTAACCTTGGGAGGAGGACACGGAATTGCATCCCAAAAAACAATGGTGCAGAATCTTTTGGTAATGCCTTAGGAGTGTAGGACAGTATAAGCTCTAATTTTCTACTTAGCAAAATTTATTTTAGAATTTGAAATTTAAGTCCCATAGTATCTCTGTAATGAAACATAAGTATGTGAAATAAAAATTATGACTCTCCCCCTCCACACAGTCCCCTGGCTTAACTATTTCCATTCAGATAGATTCATTGCATAGATTACGCTCTGCTGTTGCAAACACATAGAATATAGTGGCATAAATTTTTCTAGAATAAGATGTAGCTTATTGATCTATTTTTTAATTTTAATTTTCTGCTAATATATCATGTAGACTCACATACACAAAGCACAGGTGCTACCAGCTCTCCCTGTGCCCAGCTGATCAAGAGGTGCCCAGGAGGAACCTGGGTTCTAGCTCTAGTCTGCCATCCTAGCAGAGTCTCGCAAGAAGCCAGAGGAACACCCACACCATGAGGGCCGCCATTTTCCACATCTGGACTACCCATCTCATCAGACCTCCACCCCGAAGAAGAGCTGTTCATAAGCCCGCTCTCGTGGCCCCAGAGAGGCCATGCATTTCATCAATAAATGCAAAAGATGAGAGGCAACTACAGGAGTATCACACCCACATTGCAGAGCCTGGCATGCTACCCATTCATATTTGATATGTCAAATACCAGTAACAATTATAGATATCATTTGCATGACCTGATGGAATGGTTTGAGGGTCTTTATGTTCCTGGAGCGAGCAGATGCCCTTGGGCTACACTACACTGGCCGAACTTGGAGTGGAGATTTGGGCTCTGCCGCTTCTCTGCTTCCATGCCAGCTGCTCGGGAGAGAGACCCACTCACGCCAGACCACAGCTCCATTGGTGTGCGGCTACAAAGCGGCTGCATGATATTCTTAGATAATACTGATTTTAGGATGAGGTCCTTTCCAGGATCCTTCACATTTATACATTGTATACAGTTCTAGACAGGTTCTAACTGATGCCCATCATTCCAGTAAGCCTAGCAAGAAGTCAGAGCAACCCACACATCATGAGGTCAGTCATCGCCAACATCCAGACTACATAGTTCCTCAGAGCTCCATCCAAGAGAAAACCTGATATTTCCCTTTAAGTTTCATCAGTAAATGCTCAAGATGAGAGCCTTCTACTGAGAGTATACCACCTACACAGCAGAGCTTTGCAAGCTACCCATGTTTTATTTGGTATGCCAAAAACTAGTAATAATTATGGACCTCAATTTCATGACCTGAAGAATGGTTTGAGGCTCTTCCTGTCCCTGGAGCAAGCAGATGCCCTTGGGTTACATTTGCTTGTGACAGGACCTATGGAGATGTTACTGGTACCTGCTCAAGCAAATCAATGAACAACGGGAAGACAAGTGAAGTGATGCAAGTGTTCATGGAAATCAACAGATTTACCATGAAACAAATAAATCATGAGCATATACATCATCATTTGCCAGGTCCTCCTGATGCCCTGTAAGGAAAAGTTTCAAATATATATATATTTTTTCTTTCTTATAGTTTCCATATCCCCACCTTTTATTTACCAGCTTCCATGAAATGCATACATGAATTGAGACATCTTTCCAGGTATGGAATATATTTCTCTGTTTAGTTCTAGCATTCTCATAAATGTGAATCTTTTCAACAAGAAAAAGATTGTGAAATTTGCAAATTAATATGTGCCAGGGTCATTGTAATTTGTCACTTGTCACTTGTCGTCTCATTGTTCATCGAATTGCTCGAGTGGGTGCCAGTAACGTCTCCTTTCATTGGGAATGAGGTCCATTATTGCTACTGGTTTTGGCATATTGAATACACCACGGGTAGCTTATCAGGCTCTGCCATTGCTTTGAGTTCATCCCAGGGGGCCCAGTCTTTTTTATATCAGACTATCAACCATTGTCATTTTAATTTATAAAGATAAAAAATAAGATAATCTGGGTCCAGAGCAACGGTACAGTGGGGAGGACCTTTGCCTTGCATGTTGTTGACATGGGTTTAATTCCTGCTCCCGACATGGTCCTGGAGCTGGAGAGTAGTAAGCCCAGAGCACAAAGCTAGGAGTAAGCCCTGAGAACCACCAAGAGTGGCTAAAACACAAACAAACAAATGTATGATAAGTCTGTCATTTCATTCCTTGGAAGAAGTTGAAAACTGATGGTTCAAGCAAACTTTTGAAAATAGCATGTGATTTACATCTTCCAATTCAGGGAAAGTGTTGTTGTCTAAGGATGGATTTGAATTTTTTAAAATTTGTTTTAAACAAATTTTAACTAAATTTGTTTGAATTTGTTTTTGTATGATAGGCAGACTCTCATGGAAAGCAGAGAAACATTATAATAGGTATATTTGGTTCAGAACATGATGTAATGACAAAGTGATGTGGCTGTTTTACTTGGGCAGCTTTTCCCTTGAACAGGCATACATGGAAAATTATTTTGCCTTAGGTTGATAAAAAGTTGTCATCTTAAGCAACAAAAAGATCATATGCATGATTGTAGGGGGACGCCCCTTAAATTATTAAGAGGGAGATAACAGTTGGGAAATTGTTAGTCAGTTGAGGTGAGGATTCTGAATCTGGCCTGAGAGTTGGAGGAGGAGAGACATGGGCTTGCACAGGGAGAGTGTTTGGAGAGAATTGGAGAGTACAGAGAGTCTTTTGGGAGCCTTTTGGAGAGAGATTCGGTTGGAGAGAACTAGAGAGTGTCCTCTAGAGAGAGGAGAGAAGAACAAAAGGAGAGAAGAAAGAATTGGGGCCTGTTGGACAGCCTGTTGGGAGAATCCCAGTGGGCTAGCCTGATTAAGAAACTGCTGGGAGAATAAGATTCTTGGGATAAGGTGGAGTGAGGAGACAGCTAAACAGTTAGTCAATTGATGACAAGATTCTGAACCTGGCCTGTGACAATAAATAGAGGCCCCAGGAGAGCATCGGGGGCCTTCTGGTCAGAGATAGCAGCAGGCCCTGGTATCTGGGCCATAAGACCAGTATCGGGGCCATGGGACCCCTGGATAGCCAACACCAGGGCAGAGAAACTGCTTCTAGTGCCTAGGCCTGAAGACCAGCACCATAGCCATAAGACCTGGTGCCTCTGGTGTCTGGGCCGAGGTCTAGCACCAAGGCTGCAGGACAATAGGACTATAGGACTAGAGGGAAACAGGGCAACAGAGCAATAGGACCAAACAGCAGAGAAAGAAATAAATAGATTAGGGACACAGAGAAACAGAGGCAACAGGCCGAAACTGAAAGAGGGTAATAGAATTAGGGACTTAGGTCAATAGAGACTCATTGTATCACTGTATCCCCGTTCATCATCGATTTGCTCAAGCGGGCACCAATAACATCTCCATATGTCCTGTCTCATGCAAGGAGAGCCCAAGGGCACCTGCTTGCTCCAGGAACATAAAGAGCCTCAAACCATTTATCAGGTCATGGGAATGAGGTCTATAATTATTACTGGTATTTGGCATATCAAATACGACACGGGTAGCTTGCCAGGCTCTGCCGTGTGGGTAGCATACTCTTGTAGTCATCTCAAAATCCAGCATTTATTGATGAACCGTGCAAGCTGGGCTGTGATAGGCTGGTCTGCTGGGTGGAGTTCTGACAAGGGGGAAGTCCAGATGTAGAAAATGGATCTGGAAAATAGAGAAACGAAGAAAAAAAAGAGGCCCTGAAGAGAAAAGCCCTAAACAGAAAGGACATAAGAAAAGAGGTTCTGAAAAGAGAGGTCGTGAATGAGGACCTGAAAGGAAAAGCCCTGAACAAAGACTTTCGGAAGAGAGAGACCCTGAAGATAGGCGCCTGCAACCCGAGGAGATCAGCCTGCAGAACCTACTGGGAGAGAGCCATAGGTCTCTGGAGAGAGGTTCCTGCAGCAAACATTGAGGTGAAGCAAAAAGTAACAAGTAACTGAAGACTTCTTAAAAGTCTTCAAAATCTCTGGCCTTGGTCTTTCTTTTATTGATGGGTCGGGGAGGGATGTCTACCCTGACACAGGCCGGGGGCCTAACAGACTATGAATGATATTGGAGACCCAGCTAGGCCCCAGCAACTGCTACCATGGTGACCCCCTGGTACTGTACTCCCAAGTACTGTTAGGGGCATGGAATTCCCAGGGGGTCCCTTGAGCCTGGGGCGGCCTTGGACACCCCTGAGAGTGGAAACCACAATTATTGTCCTCCTCCTTTTGTTTATAAGCCCTAACACATGATAGCACCAGTTTAATATAGAATATCAGATAACACGGACTTAATATTTGATAAAAATTGCACAAGGGAGAACTAAGATTATGATCACCAGAGGTTGAGTGGAGGGGTTTGTTGCTCCCTGTTGGATAAAGGAGATCAAAAGATACAAACTTTTACCTAAGTAGACACAGTGACTACAACATAATACTGGACTGTGGAACATCTGAGACTTGTTGAGTATATCCTAAGTACTCTCATCACAGAATCAAAAACTTCTTTTAAATCTCTATATGACAGATCATATCTAAACTTACTACGGTAATCATTTTACAATACACAAGAATTCAGTCATTGTGCTCTAAACCTTGAACTTAAACTGTGCTCTCTGTCAGATTAATCTCAGTAAACCAGAACTGTTAGCAGCCAGATAAATAAAATACAATGAAAGTATCATGTATATAGGTAAGAGCACAAAAGAGGAAGAGGTACCCATTTCTCAATGGTGCTAGACACCACTTCTTACATACTTGAGTTTAATCTTTTAGGGATAAAGAGATAGAAAAGAACAATTTAGGTATAAGAAAATGGTTTCATAATATCCATGTGTGAACCATTTGTCTATTTTTGAGAAGTTTAAGCTTGGTGATTAGAGAGAGTGCAGTGGGTAGGTCACATGTTCTACATGCAGCCACCTCTAGCGTGGACCCCCTGATCTGTCAACTCCTACTTAAAAGAGACACCTAAGCACAGAACCAGAAGTCAGTACTGAATGCAGTTGCAAGCCCCAACTAACTGCATTTGAAATAGAGGATAGCTTTGTCTTACAGGACCCAGAATAGATTCTCCCCATTTCATATTTATGTTCTCACCTTATTTTCTAATCTCAATGGTTCCTGTTAGAAAAAAATTACTTTGTTGGAAGAAGTTTGTTTTAACACAAGGTTTAACACAAGTTTGTATCTTTGTTGATAGTCGTGTCAAAAATATATTATTCAGTGGGCTGGAGAGATGCTACAGAGGGGGGGGGGGCATTTGCCTTGAACACAGCTCACCCAAGCTCTGTACTTGGCACCCAGATGGTCTCCCGCCAGCCAGGAGTGAACACAAAGCAGAGTCAGGATTAAGTCCTCAGGAGCACTATGTGTCACCCAAAAGGAAAAACAAAGAAACTCAAGCAATCAAAATACTTATTAGTTAAAAACTAACAAATAAAATAAAATTGGTATATAAATAACAAATAGTTAAGATTATAAGATTCAGAATGACGTAGTTGTAGTAATTTATTTCTCTGTACCTCCATTTCTTCAGATATCATGTCGGGATTTTGCATGAGTTATAATAGGTTGAGATTAATTTAATGATCCATCTGTACTGATAACTAATATAAGTACTCTACACATATGATATCATTTAATCCTTACACTGCTCTCAAAGGTTGGAACTATCAATCTCTCCCCCATTGGCCAAGTGAGGCAATGATAAGTGAACTAGGTCTCCAAAAATCATATAAACTTGAACTATAGGGAACTCAGGAGCCTGCCTCTGCAGTCAACCTCTTCGGGAGCTACTGCTAGACTGCCTGCCTGAAAGTAAGGAAGTTATGAAATGTTTTTTGGTGTGTCTTAAGTGCTTAATATCTGATGACAATTAGTGTCTTCATAGAGAACAACAAACTTTTCAATACAATGTAAAAAGCAGAACCTTGTTGTGGATTTTAATAGCTCTGGTGTATGATTTTTGCTTTGTTTATTTCTCTCAGGCCACATCTTGCAGTGCTCAAGGCTTAGTCCTATCTCTGCACTCAGGAATCACTGATGGTGGGTTCAGGGAACAAGGAATCAAACCAGGGCCAGCCACATGCAAGGCAAGAGCTCTACACATTACATTATAGGTCCAGTCCCTGTCTCTGGTGTATGTTAAAAGTAAAATATTAAAGTGTAACTTAGTGACTGATGCTCTACAAACAGCAACGCTGCTGTGTGCCAGGTGTGAGACATTAGGAATTTCTACTTGACACAAACCATGGTTTCACACATAGTAGAACTTGCCTCTCTGTGCTTTAGTTTCTCGTTACAAAGATGACTTTTTTAGCTTGTCTTCTCCACCACTGAATGAAGAAGCAGCCATATGCTTTGGAAAATAGAGCAGCATATGGCATATTTGGAGACCTATTACATAAATTGAAGAAATGAAAAAGTTTTCCTGCCTGAAAAAACATCTTTTGACACAGGCATGTAAGTACCTCACATTCTGCCTATGATGAAGTGATGTTCTGAAGGGAATCCAAGCACTAAATCATTATACATCTGTATCTACATCTAACATCTACATCAACATCTACATCTATCTCTCTCCGTCTATTATCTATCTATCTATCTATCTATCTATCTATCTATCTATCTATCTATCTATCTATCTATCTATATCTATCTATCCATCCATCCATCCATCCACCCACCCACCCACCCATCCATCCATCCTTCCTTCCTTCCTTCCTTCCTTCCTTCCTTCCTTCCTTCCTTCCTTCCTTCCTTCCTTCCTTCCTTCCTTCTTTCCTTCCATCCATCCATCCATCCACCCATCCATACATCCATCCATCCATCCAACCTTCCTTCCTTCCTTCCTTCCTTCCTTCCTTCCTTCCTTCCTTCCTTCCATCCATCCATCCATCCACCCATCCATCCATCCATCCATCCATCCAACCTTCCTTCCTTCCTTCCTTCCTTCCTTCCTTCCTTCCTTCCTTCCTTCCTTCCTTCCTTCCTTCCTTCCTTCCTTCCTTCCTTCCTTCCTTCCTTCCTTCCTTCCTTCCTTCCTTCCTTCCTTCCTTCCTTCCTTCCTTCCTTCCTTCCTTCCTTCCTTCCTTCCTTCCTTCCTTCCTTCCTTCCTTCCTTCCTTCCTTCCTTCCTTCCTTCCTTCCTTCCTTCCTTCCTTCCTTCTTTCCTTCCTTCCTTCCTTCCTTCCTTCCTTCCTTCCTTCCTTCCTTCCATCCATCCATCTATCCATCTATCTATCTACTCCTCTGTGGAAAAGAAAGGGGATAAAGTGGAGATAGCTTAGATGTGGGAAAATTGAGCTAAATCATTTACTTTCATTTGCCATCAGCCCCTACGTGGCACAACCCCACACTGGGTACCCTGCCAGTTCCCTGGACACTGAGGGGAACCTGGAGGACCATCACTCCAGGAATCCCCACACCATCATAGCATAGCCCCTGTAAACACAGGTCAGAAAAGTGCTGGTGGAATGTGACAGTCTGGGGCCAGTTAACACCTGTCACCACCATCCCTTCTACAAGTTCAAGTCTCATAGCAATGTGACCTTCACCAGCAGTCACCCTTCTGGGAGCCCAAGGGGAGCCTTTGCCAACAGGCAGTAGCTGCTCAGTCTCAGCCTAGTGGCATGTGCTGAAGGACCCTGTCAGGAGTCACTACAGACAACAGGCCTGCATCATCCCCACCATGGTGTAGGCACATCCCACATAAAAGCCCCAATACCCATACTGTGCACCCAACCTGGCTGCCTCTTCCCACAACCCTGCCCAGCCCTACCTCTACATAAATCTATTTTCTTTTTTAAATCCATTTACCACCACCTTGCTACATTCTTGAATTCTCCTGACCCCTTTTATTGTCTGATAAAATGTATGCTTCCTAAATTCTTAATTTCTTCAGATAGTCCTTCAGATAGAAGAATGATTTTGTCAATCAAGAACTCCAGTTGGACACAGGATCAATTTCGCTCATGAAACTCTGCATACAAGTCATTCATATTCTATTTTACATGCCTGGGCTGTCTGGAGCTGTATATATTCCCAGGAAAATTAGGGCCCTCTACCCTGTGCAGGGAACTGCCAACCTGACCTGCATCCTGCACCACTATGAGTTTGGGGCTCCAGATCCTGCCCTTGTCTGCAATCCATGATCTCACCCAGTATCCAACCCAGTTCACCCAGCAGATTAGCACCTCGCCAGCCTCCACCATCTACACTGGATATCCGTTGAGCCTTACCAAGGTCAATAATACACCAACATATAAGTAATGCAGGGGGTGACTGAGGGACTGGAGAAGGGCAGAGGGGTCCTGGGATTATTAGACGGAAGATGCGCACACAAACAGGGCAAACAGGGCCAGGTTCAAGCACCAGGACATTTGGACTAGTAGGGGAAACACTTAGTGTCCACATGAGGACACTTACAAGAGGAAGGGGTTAAGAGGTGGATGGTGGCAAGCTATGCATTTCATTTTAAAAAACAAAAGGAAATAATCCATCAGCATGAAAAAATATGCTTATTAACTCATTGGAACCAAACTGCAAAGGTGGAGACGACCACAAAAAGGAGATTCCACAAGGACGTGGAGGATGGAGGTCTTTTTAGAGGGACTTTTATCTGTGAACTCTCCAGAAAGTATTTTCTGATGGTAGCAAGTGTCCCCAGGTGGTGCCAGGTCTGCCGTCATTGAAACCCACTAGTTTTGTAATCGTCAATCACATACCTGATTAACCTTTTTAATAGGTTTCTTTCAGGATTTGAACTTCTTGGTCGTTGGCACCATTCATGTGGGTGTATTTTAATTATTTTCTATTCACCACGTGACTGACTCTGGCATCAGGAAGGATGTGCAATGATTCCATTGCTACAAAACTTGGCTAACAAATCACTGTGATATTTACTTTTCCTTTTCCAAATCTACAGGGAAATAAATTTATGGATCACTTAACCTTTCGCCCAAGGAACAAATCCAAGTCAGGTCTGAATTAATATTTCTCTGAGTGTTCCTTGTGAGTCCAGATTTTTCAAAGCAAAACTGAGTGCTAAGATAACAACTCAAATATTGGAGGCAAAATTCCTTGTCCTCACCTGCGGTAAATAATTATTGGAGCCATATTTACACAGAGAGCTATCAGAATGTTTTTGATTGCTTTTTTTTGTGTCTGTACGGAATAACAAAGGACCTACTATGAGTTTGAATTGGGTCCTCCAGAAAACTGTGTCACCCGTGTCCCACTGGAGAAACAGCAGGAATTGCTGTTCTTTCTATTCTGAAGACTTTTCATCTCCGCTCAGAGCATTCTGCTACACTCAACACCAGAGTATTGAAGATGCATCAACTATTTTCTAGACAGTTTTGATTTCTACATTATGTCTCAAAGTTTGCCAAATATGCTGTAAATGTGTGGTGCCAGTTTTTACTCCAAATAATGAAATCTTTTAGTCATTCCAGAAGTATTTTACTCAAAAAATTTTTAAATGTTGGCACCAAAAAATGCAATCAACGTTTGGAATTTTGCCTCCCTTGATCTCACTCCCTATGCAGGAAGAACTTGCCCACATGAAAAGACATCAGCATTTTGTAATACTTGGAAATAACTTTACCAAAAGAAAAATATTCTTGATTTTGCTAAGTTACCAAAGATCTGGGTTGATTCAAGAAGTGCTGTGAATTGAGTTTGGGCATACATTTTTTAATAGCAACTGGGAATTTAAAACAATTTAGAAATGGCACTTGCTTTGTCCAAAGGAATGCATTCTTTGAATTATATTCCAACATTCTTTTAGAGTTCTTTTAAACAAATTTAAACTGATGCTGTCCTATATAATTTTGGTTTGTGTTTCTCTTGCCATTGGGATTGAGTCTACAAACAAACACATCTCTGAGGGTGAATTGTAACAGTGTAGCACCTATGTTTTCTTCTATATATTTTGTAGTTTAAGATCTCAATTCTTCCAAAGAAAAATTGGTTTTCATAAACACTGCAGTGCTAGGAATTCCTCCAAGAACTGGATGAAGAGAGCAGCTAATAGAACCCAATTCCATTTTCTTTGCGTTCAATAGCAAATTGGGATCCCTTTTCCTTATTTACTGAAATTGCCTTATTTTTCCAAATCAAGTACAAATTAAATTGAGTTAGAAGTAGATACGATGCTAGTCTTCACATTGTGGAAACACAGGAAATAGTGATGGAAACAGTGATGACCAATTCTACTCACAGATATTTCCTTATTTTCCTATGGGGTCTATCCTTTGGACTCTGTGACTGCAAGCCACAACTGCATAAAAACAGAGCTTGGTGGATCTTCAGAGCCTATGAATCATCTTGTTGGAACGTACACTCTTTTAACTTCTTTATACATTGATTTGTCTCTAAATTGGAAATAAATTAAATAATGTATGTGCCAGTAAATTATCTCTGGTAACTGACTCTAACAGGGTCTTTACTTTTTTCATTAAAACATAAAATAGAGAACTTTGGGTCCAATTCTGTTGCTCATTTTCTGCATATTAAAATGCTCTCTCATTATTAACAGTTCTTGAACAATAAAGCAGAAGCAATCACACAGAACTATGCAAAATGTAATTTCAGTAGAGTTCAATGCTAGCATATCTGAAAATTGTTTTAGGCATTTTCTTGAAGATTGCCAGTAACTAGAAATGCTTTTCAAACACTAACATTTTTCAAATCCTAGAAATTTATGTGATGCTTATTGAATAAAAGACCTTTCGTTTTTATCCTATGAACTCACTCAGCAAACTGAACTGTTTTAAAGGTCATCACTATAGATTTTGGATTAATGAGGATTTCTTTCTTTTCTTTTTTTTGTTTTTAGGTCACACCGACAATGCTCAGGGATTACTCCTGGCTCTGCACTCAGGAATTACTCCTGGCAGTGCTCAGGGGACTATATGGGATGCCGGGGATCGAACCTGGGCCAGCACAGGCTGGCTGCGTCCAAGGCAAACACCCTACCCACTGGGCTATCGCTCCGCCCTCTAATGAGGATTTCTTTTAGGAAAAATGTTTCATAATTTGTATTGAATAATGACACAAATCTAGCCCCACTTACCAACATCATACTGCTTCCTTGCATTCCTTTGTTGTGGATAAAATGTATTTATTAAATTATTAATTCATTCAATTAGTCCTTCAGATAGAAGAATGATATTGTCAATTAAGAACTTCACTTGGAGCACAGGGTTCATAAAATCCAATCCCTACTCTCATGAAATGCTACATCTAAGTCATTCATACTCTGTTTTACATGTCTAGGCTGCCTTGATTAGAGTCAATTAGAGTCATTTCTCAGAGAGAATCAAACTAAAAGAATATTGAAAGTTAATTCTTTTGTTTCAGATGTCAGTCCACTAAAATGCTAGATACTTTGGTAGAAAAGAGTATGTCTAACTTACAAATGAAATTGTCCTATTATCCCTGACTAAACAATCTTAGCACCTCTCAATTTTCCAAATAACTGATATGAGGTAAAGTAGTTCTAACAGTGCTGTGTCAACAAAGGGTTAGAAAGCCATTAGAGCCTTTCAAGGCTTCTTCTGGAACTAGTCTAGAGCAGATATTATGTTTTGTTTTTGAGCCACACCTGGTGATGCTCAGAGAGTATTCTTGAGTCAGCACTCAGGAATTACTCCTAGCATTGTTAGGGGACCTTATGGGATGCTGAGGATCAAACCAGGGTCATCTGCTTGCAAGGCAAATGCTCTACCTACTGTGTTATTGCTCTGGTTTAAGAGTAGGGAATTTTAAAGCTTTTTCCCCTCATGACCTCTTTTTATCTGCAAATATTTTTGTGGCCACAGATATATCAGTATATAAAAATAGGTGTAAAATATAGGTATGCAAGTAAAACATTTACTGATAATAAATCACAAGTTTTAAGACAATTTATTTTTACTTCTGCCATTTTTTCTGGGTTTCAAACAGATTTATTTAAAAATTAAGTTAAAATTTAAAAAGTTAGGGTCTACAGCAATACCACTCCTAAAAAATTTACCCTGGGGGCCCAAAACACACAGCAGAAACATCATCTGTGCTTCTATGTTCATAGCAGGAATATTTACAATAGCCAGAATCTGGAAACAACCTCAGTGCCAGAGAACAGATGACTGGAATAAGAATCTATGGCATATCTACACAATGGAATACTATGCAACTGTTAGGAAAACAAACTTATGAAATTTGTCTATAAATGGATTGACATGGATATTATGATGCTGAATGAAATTAGTCAGAAGGAAAAGCATAGATATAGAATGACTGCATTTCCAGGATATAAAACAAATAGTATGAGACCAATATCCAAGTCCAGGCAACACATAGAATAGGAGGACTTGTCAATGGTTGAAATTTAACATGAGTGAGTGGAAGTCAGACGCTGGGCAGTGTGCTAACAATTGTTGATAATGGTAATGCCAGACTAGAACTGAGTATTGAACATAGGCAAAACTATATACATTGCAACCCCTAAATATATGCATTGAATGTCACAATGTGTAAGAGAAGGGAGAAAGAGAGAGAGAGTCAGACAGAGAGAGGTAGGAGAAGAAGAGAAAAATACCTACGATAGAGGCATGCTGTGGGAGGGGAAGGGTATTTAGGGATATTGGAAGGGTGGTGGAGGGTTGGGTGCTGGAACACTGTGTGACTTACCCAACCATGAGCAGCATTGTAATTATATATCTCACAGTGGTATAATAAAATTTAAAAATATATAAAGAACTAGGGTCCAGAAGGATCTTTTTTTATAGATGCTTCTATTTCTGAAAAAAAGTTCAATGGCTCCTCAGATTTTTGTAGTCTATATAGGAAAGCTGCTGGGCACAGGGAGAGCAAGTAGCAGCTCTGCCCTATGTCTGAGAGTCTCTGGTTCCAGCATACCTGGGCCGGATTGAAAAAAAACTGCTAAGGATGGCTGTCGATGATCCGGGCTGTGATAGTCTGGTCTGCTGGGTGGAGTTGCGACGGAAAGGAAGTCCGGATGTGGAAAATGGCGGGCCCCATGAAGTGGGGGAGGGTGGTCTGGCCTGTTGTGAGGCTCAGCTGGGGTGGCAGGCCAGGGCTAGAACCTGCCATGCCTCCCGGGCACCTCATGAGCAGCTGGGCTGCTCTCCCTGTGCCTAGCTGCTCGTGAGGCGCCCGGGAAACATGGCGGGTTCTAACCCTGGCGTGCCACCCCAGCTGAGCCTCACAACAGGCCAGACCACCCTCCCCACTTCATGGGGCCCGCCATTTTCCACATCCGACTTCCTTTCCGCCGCAACTCCACCCAGCAGACCAGACTATCACAGCCCGGATCATCGAAAGCCACCCCTGCAGCAGTTTTTTTTTCAATCCGGCCAAGGTATGCTGAACCAGAGACTCTCTGACATGGGGCAGAGCTGCTACTTGCTCTCCCTGTGCCCAGCTACTCGTGAGGCGCCCGGGAGGCATGGCGGGTTCTAGCCCTGGCCTGCCACCCCAGCTGAGCCTCACAACAGGCCAGACCACCCTCCCCACTCCATGGGACCCGCCATTTTCCACATCCGGACTTCCTTCTCATCGCAATTCCACCCAGCAGACCAGACTATCACAGCCCAGATCATCGACAGCCACCCTGCAGCAGTTTTTTTTCAATCTGGCCCAGGTATGCTGAACCAGAGACTCTCAGACATGGGGCAGAGCTGCTACTTGCTCTCCCTGTGCCCAGCTGCTTGTGAGGCACCTGGGAGGCA
Organism: Cryptotis parvus; assembly: GCA_021461705.1. Classification (NCBI taxonomy): domain Eukaryota; kingdom Metazoa; phylum Chordata; class Mammalia; order Eulipotyphla; family Soricidae; genus Cryptotis; species Cryptotis parvus. The sequence goes on from JAJIBD010021734.1 coordinate 280,612, forward strand.
TGGCAGGTTCTAGCCTCTCAACAAGCCAGACCACCATCCCCCACTCTATGGGGCCCGCCATTTTCCACATCTGGACTTCCCTCTCATCACAACTCCACCCAGCAGATCACACTATCACAGCTCGGCTCGCGCGGCCGCTAGTGGCCACGCAGTTTATCAATAAATGCTTTATTTAGAGGTGACTACAACAGTATGCCACCCGCACGGCAAGCCTGGCAAGCTGCTAGTGTAGTATTTGATATGCCAAATACCAGTAACATTTATATTGGGTCATTTCCGTGACCTAATATAATTGTTTGAGGCTCTTTATGTTCCTGGAGCGGGCGGATGCCTTTGGGTTCTACTAGCATGAGACGGGACATATGGAGATATTACTGGTGCCCGCTCTAGCAAATAGATGATTAACGGGAAGATAGTGATAGTAATAGTGATATAGGAAAGCTACCAATTGTAATATGAGCCCTAAGTCACATATTATTAGGATGGACAACTCTAAATATTAGGATGATCAACTCTTGCTGGTCAACTTTATTCAGGTATTCAACCCTCAAAGTGGTACCTAGGAACACTATTTTGGGATCACACAGACTTAAGTTTTATTAATAACATCTTGTTCTAATATAAACAAACTTTGCAAATAAGGTCTTAGATGCCTTTTATAAAAAAACTAGAGAGCAATATACTGAGAGTTGGAAATTAAATGAAACAACCTATCAAGTGTACATCTCAGAACTTAACTTATAATTATCCAATTAATATCCTCCTTATATCTCCTTTATCTCCCCCTATCATTTACCTGTATATGGAGCTGCTCATATACAGAAATTCCTAGACTCACTATATCCATTAATTGAAAAACATAAAAAATTAGATTTCAATGGAGTAATGCATACTAAGGGGTATTATCAGTTTTCAAAGGCAGGACCACTTTCAGGGATGACTCACAAGAGACTATTTAGTGTCAATCTAATCAAGAGTTGAGCAACCTGCAGCAGGCATGCCAGACAGCGGGCTGAGAAGCCAAGGTGCTGGGCATATTGCCATTCCGCAGGTGGAAAGAGGTCCAGAATAACTGCCAGTCTGATCCTGGCAAAGTGAGTTTAGAGTTTTTCCTAAGTGTTGCTGTCCCTTATCTTATACAACTGTCCTTACAGAGTAAAACAAATAATTGCCAAATAAATGCTACAGCTTATCTCTTAGGCCTGGATGGAGGGCAGAGCACCCCCATAACATCCTTAACCCCTTTCGGTTCTGGTGGTCCCTATCCTCCATTACTACAGGATTTTGTGGCATTTTTTTGTGGATAATCCCTCATATCCTATCTGGATATACTCTGCTCTTTTGCTTTCCTAAAAGAATTCTGATATTTTTTCTGGTGTCTGTCTAATCACAGAAAACCTGGAGGGATACTCTAAGAAGGGCCCCTGGTTAGTCCAAGTCTATCAGTATAGGCAATTATGAGAACTTTGGCTATTTCCTGCTAAAAAATAAGAAAATTTCATCCACTTGCTACAGTCTTCTCAAATTTACAAGGGAACTAGACTTAGAATAAAGCAAATAGACCAGAAACACAGAACAGAGAGAAATTAAATGCCTGCAATGATATCACTGAGACAGAGAGAAAGAAGTCCATCAAGTTTCTTATCCACTGAACATGTGTAAAGCAAGGTCCTTTCTGATGGTTTAGACCAGAGGTTTTCAAACTGTCCTTACCTACATTACCTGGAGCATGGTTACAATTCCTACCATCTAATATTCCCAGTTACATGGTGAAGGGCCAGATCAGATCCATGACAATTACACCAGGAGTATCTCAGAGAGTGAAACTCGTGCTGAAGTAATTTTTATTTTTTGGGGTTACATCTGGTAGTGCTCAGGGTTTACTCTTAGCTCTTCACTCAAGGGTCACTCCTAGTGAGACTCTGGTTCCTGCAGGGTGCCGGGGATTAATCCCAGATTAAGCTTCATAAAGGCAAACACTCAACCCGCTATACTTAGACTTTCCAGTCTGTGCAGGTATTTCCAGTGAGTATCAATTATGAGAACCACTAGCATAGACCAGTTTGGAATTAATTTCCTATCATTTGAAGCCAATTACCCATGTTGGCCTGCCATATTAATTTCTTATTCTTGTTATACATATTTCCATAAGCCAGGTGACTTAGAACACACAAATGTCTTATTTTACAGTTGCAGAATCAGAAGTTTTAAATGGGTCAGCAGAAGGTTCTTCATGAAGGCTCTAAGTAAAAAAATCCCCTTTCTTGCCTTTCCAAACAATCATACGAATATCTATAATTCAATCACATACACAAAATCCCATATGAAGTAACATCAACTCGGGTTCTGGGATTGGAACAGGGCATTCTTGAGTTACTATCATTATATTTTCCACAACTGATTTATATAGCCACATGTCTACATTTCTTTCTTTTTTTTTTTTATTTTTTTAATTTTTTTTTTTTTTTTTTGCTTTTTTGGGTCACACCCGGCAGTGCTCAGGGGTTAGTCCTGGCTCTGCACTCAGGAATTACTCCTGGCGGTGCTCGGGGGACCATATGGGATGCCGGGAATCGAACCCAGGCCAGCATAGGCTGGCAGCGTGCAAGGCAAACGCCCTACCCGCTAGGCTATCGCTCCGGCCCCATGTCTACATTTCTAAGGGAAATATTTGTGGTCTGTACTCATTAGCACTACTAATATTGTTTATGCTTCTAGTTATGTATTTTCTTTCTTTCTCCCTTCCTTTTTTTCTTCCTTCTTTCTTTTTTTTCTATATTAGAATTTTAATCCTTTCTTTACACATTACCTAGACCATTTCTGACTAGAAAAATGACAGAAAGTTATTAACATCCACAAGAGAACACAAGGAGGTAGCACATCTCAATTTTCCAGAGTATTGTTTTCTGGAGTATCTGCAAACACTTTTTAGGGCCTCTACTCACATTTGCTGGAATCAATCTTGACAGATTTCATCCCACCAATTTGCTTTTACTAATAGTATTTCTTTATAAAATCATCAGTGTTCTTACATTTTTTACAGTCCTTAGAGATATCTTTAGCTAGATCAGCACAAAGCTTGTTTCTCAGGCACCAGTGCAATGCGAGACTGTTTATTTGGTTGCTATCACTTGCTGTCATCCAGTCTTCAGTACTAATTATTGAAAGCTATAGCTGTCCTTCTTCATGTATGGTTGGTCATAGTTTCAAGTGTGATTTGGGGTGGTCTGAGTGGACGCTGTGCAGGAAAGTTGATTTCAATTTTGAAGGCCCTCTTCTCATGCGGAAGATGCAAGTCTTCTCATGCGGAAGATGCAAGTCGGTGTTAGTCAATAAATTAGTGCCCTCAACCTGAATATTACAGAAGGTTTTTTTTTTATTCCAACTTGTAGCTTCCTTTCGATTCCTTCATAAGCCACCTTGCTAGTTACCCTCTCAGATCTATTGCTGTTGTTTTCCTCAGATCTGTTCAACGTCGAGCATTTTCTAGCAATTCCACCCCTATTTTTGAGGGAACGTGAGCATAAAACTTTTATTTACCTATTTTTGTTTTTATTGTTTTACTTTTTAATTTTGCATAAAATAGAACAAAATATTTTTGGCCTGAGAGATGCTACTTTGCGTGTAGCAGACACTGATCTGATCTTTGTTACCTTATCGCTTCTCCCAAGCAGTGCCAGGCTTGAACATTGAGCACAGAGCCAAGAGTAAGCTCTGAGCATTACTGTGTCTAACCTCACCTAACCTTCCAAAAGAAGAAAAAAGTAAAACGAAGGGGATTTTAGTTATAACTCAGCTTCATCATTAGTTGAGGACTAGAAGAGCCGCAAATGTGAGAGAAGGGAATGAGTTGGTGGTTGTTTATCTGTAGAGTAAAAAGTACCCGAGCGGGCTGGAACAACAGCATTTTCTCTATTTTGCTCCTATTGTGGTCTCCTGTTATGGCTACAGGACCATAACTGAAGTTACATTTCACGTCTTTATAAACTTCAGTGCTCATATGACTGAAGACATCTGTTTCATGGCTAATGAAAAGGAAAGAAGCCCTATTCCTATATGTGTGCTCAATGGTCCAACTTAAACTTAGACTAACAAATGGATGTCATGCTTATTAGTATTAAATATAATAAAGCACAGCCTATCTTTTAAGCCCACTAAGAAGTTAAATAATAGTTACGAGTCATCTAACAGGACTAAAAATTAATTTTGGTAATGGGGCCACACTTAAGAGTAATTAAGGTTTACTCTTGGCTCTGTGCTCAGGGATCACTCATATAGCCATTTTTGGGGACTATAAGGGATGCTAGGACTGAATCTGGGTCATTTGTGTGCCTACACAACTGTACTATCTCTCTTTGTGTACCTCCTCCCCCACATCTAGCAGCAATTTTGGATCATGTAGACCTTGTATACACGTGCCAGGAAGTGCACATAACAAAAGAAAAGCCAAGCACCTTCTCGAAGGAAGGAACTTGGATTTATTGAGCATTTCTTAAGAGCCACACACTGAGCTCGCTGATTTTGTTTGTGGTGCTTTATTTAATTGAATGAGGTATGCATCTACTTTGATGTAACTTTGGTGCCGAAATCAAACGTTCCATTTCACATGATGATGAGCAGCGTGAATGGCTCTGTGCAGCTCTGTTTGGGATCTCTGATTATTCAACACAGTTGCTTATGGGGCTGCAGGTGCGGGCTGCTTCTTCAGTGCACCAGACGTTTGGAAAAATTCAGTGTTTTAAATGTTGTGCTTGACTCCAATCTATTTAGTTAAAGAGTTTCTGATAACAGATATCTCAGATGCCAGTGTGTGTCAGACAGCAGGAGCGAGAGGAGTTGTTGGCTGGTGGAAAGGGATTAAGAGGTGGTCAGACAGATGCTTTATTCATCTAGAAATATTCAGTGAGGTGGGGCTGTAGAGATAGCTCAGCTGTTAGGGCACTTGCCTTGCCCACAGCCAACTCAGGTTCAATCCCTAGTATCCCATATGGTCCCTGGACATCACTAGGAGATATTTCTTATTGCAGTACAGAAGTAATGCCAGAGCACTGCCGATGTGACCCCCAAAGCAAAACAAATATACGCAGTGTTTATCATTCTTTTACTGGTACCCCTGCCTCCCAAAATGCTGTTTAATATGAAACCGGCTATTTTTTATTTATTTGTCGATTTACCTGGTGGAGTTCAGGGCTTACTCCAGGCTTTGGTTTCAGGGATTATTACTGGCAGGGCTCAAGTGACCATTGGTGATGTCAGGGATCCAAGTAGTCCCTTGCAAGCAAATGCACTACCTGTTGCATTATTGCTTTGGTCCATTCATGAATGTCTTAGTCTATATATTAATCTTAATAACCTCCAAATATATTTGTGTTTGGTGGGCTGGTGGGTCCCAAGTGGTCCTCAGTGGACCCACTGACCCCTCTTGATGATGTACAGACCAATCAGGCCAGTAATTAAACATAAGGGCCTGAAAATACTGTGCTATATGGAACCTGCAGTGCCAAAGAAACCTGGACCACTCTGATGGTGCTCAGGAGACTCTTGGCCACTTGTAGATGCGACAGTACTTGGGAGTCAGCGTGCCACTGGATATCAAACCAGAGGCAAGGCCTGGGTCTTAATCCTAATCCAACTTCTCTAATCTCCCAAATAGGTTATTTTTATTTAAATATTCTAACCTGGAAAATTTATCTCAAGAAAATCTTTCTGCTTATATTTAGAGTGATTTTTAGTTATTTTCAAAGTGCAAAATACATTGCTTCTGATTCATTGCTGCCAAGCAGACACTAAGTACTCATTTGTAGTGATTAGTGCAATGGTAGTCCTATCAGTTGTGCAGAGATAAAAATCTTAGTCTGGAGGCATAGTCCAGAGAGCTAGGTATTTGTCTTGCATACAGTTGACTCCCAGCTGGATCCTTGGCACCTCAGATGGTCCCTGAAGCACTACCAGGGATGATACCTGAGCACAGAGGCCAGGAGTAAGCCCTTAGCACCTCTGGGTTTGGCCTGAACATCTCCTCCAACTACATGTTCTTTTATATGCAGTTCCACAGCATATAAAAGTGACCAAAACCTATCACCTATCCCTTTAAAGGACCTTGCCCCTTACAGACTTTGCATTGTTCTGATTACTGTTACTACTGTTACTACTGTACAAACTATCCTAGTTTGTTCTAACTTTTTGAGTCATTGGCTCTGATAGACTGAACCCATATCCCTGGGGCAGGGTCAGTTTTGTGCACTTAACGTGTAAAGGGTATTCAATGGATCATTGTGAAATGAAGGACTGATTTCACATGACTTCAATTTACAGCCATAAGTTAGGAAACTGTTGCCATAAAAGGAAAATAGGAAATGATTCTAGTCTCCACTGACAGGAATCTAAAAAAATAGTTCAAGAAAACATTATCACTCACTTTCTTAACCTCCACACTTTGATGAAGATATATTCCATAATCTCTTCTCTTCTTACTGAGTGGTGTGCCAAGTCTTCAGAATTAGTGTTTTTCTTATTTTAATTTAATTGTCTCCTTCTGTTGTGCTGGGTATTGAACCCACAACCTCACACATGCAAAGCAAACACTCTATTCCTTAAGAATTCAAGACTTCTGAACTAAGAAAAGGTATTCTTGTCCTTCTGGAGTAATAGCTTGTCCCTTAGATTTCTCTGCTCTTACTCCCATCATTGCAATAAATCAATCATTACAAATCACAGACTGCCTAACACCTTAGGATATTTCTATTTTTAATTAATAATGATCTTATTTACTCTGGTTCTATGTAAATATATTTGATTTACTATTGTTCTCAAAGGATGAGATATAACCTGAGGTGTCACCCTACACTGTGTGGCTCTTAGAGTTTCACGGCTATACATATATGTCTTCTTTAATCAACAGTATCTAAAATGGAAATGTAACCCTTTACTTCTGCTTAGGCAGAGAACATCTACCAATCATCTTCATAATTTCTGCTCATGATGAGAGAGAGAGAGAGAGAGAGAAGCAAAGATCTTTCTATAGAGGCAGGTGAGGTTGGGGATGTTGGGAGGGAAATATGACATTGGTAGTGGTAAATAATAGATGGGTGCTGGAACATTGTATGACTGAAAACCAACTGGAACAATTTTGTAACTACTGTGCATCTCACTGTGATTCAATTTATATATATTAATTGAACATATACATTGAATTATATATAATGAATATATGTATTGCAAAAATGTGGAAAATTAAAGCGGGGGAAATAAAATGTTACCATAATCTTTGGTGAAGTACTTGATTTCCTCATTGACTTAACTAAAATATTCATCATGTTTTTCCTTCTCTCTTGAATATGCTTTGTCATCCAGAACTTCAGTAAATGCAGATACTTGTACATTTCTTGGTACTTGTATTCAAACTTTTCAATTTCAATAAAACTTCTATTTCTAATACTAGTTAAATGACAGATAACAGAATTTTCAGGTATCTGTTTAGTTGGAGGTTAGTGGACAGTGAAAACAGAAGTAGGCTGGATTTTCTACTGCAAATTACCACCCCCATTCCACCATATTCCATTTTCCAACCCCATATTCCATTTCTTAATCCTTTTTGTCTTGAAATCCTATAACTGTAAACTTCTCAGGACTGACTTTCTGAAGTCTAGTTAATCAGCTCTGGGTGAGCAAATAAGCCACAACATGAGACCTCATGAACAAGACTTGACATCCACTTTTGCATACTCAACAAAAAAGTTTCTGATTTTTTCCTGTTTCTACAATATTTTTTATATTTTATAACTTCAAACTTTTATTGTATCCTTGAGTATAGGCTGTTTAATTTTATTGATTTTCAGAAAGCATGTCTGATCTTGTTTGATTTTGAAGACTATATGACATAAACTAGTTAGTTATAATGTTAAGATGCTTTTTAAGAAAAGCTGAGATCACTACTTTCCCATTTGCTAAGAAAAAAGTACACTATATTCTATTTATAGTATATCAATTATTAAGTAGGAGTGCAAAACAGCAGAAAATCAAGGTATCTAATAAGATTTATCATTTTTTCTCTAATTTTAAACCTAGTATGTGCATAATCACTAAATCATGAGTACTGTATGAGTAAACTGTATAAACCATATATGGTATAGTTTTATTCAAAAATAGGAGATACAGAATAGGAGCAATCAATGAACTTAAAATATAGCTTGAAGTTAAGAGAAGATGGGGAAAATCTAATAATTAAGCTATACCCACCGACATACATAAAATAATCTTGCATTTAAATTAATTAACATATCCAAGAACACGAATTATATTTTCATATTTGACTACCTTTACACAAAGCCTCTGGCACAGGACCTACCACAAAAGAATACCACAAGCTTGTTAAATAACTAACTAGGTTCTTTTTACTTGGGAAAATAAATTTTGCCTATAAAATAGTTATACTGTTGTAACCTCAATGAAGAGTACCCTTAAAATTATATTGCATTTGAGAGACCCTTAATTACAGTCTATAGAAAGTTGTACTATTGCTAGGTAATTTGCTATGTCTAATCATGACTTTCCTAGAGTGAAAACCCTATCAGAACTCTGAAGTTACCTGAAACAACCCTAGTGGGTGAGAACTGAAATCCTGTATATTAACATTAAATTTTAAGCATTCACAAGGGATGTGCTAGCATAAAACTTGATTGGAATCTGAGTTATTTTGCTAATTTATATAACAAAATCCATTATTTTAGTTTGTACTAAATATTTCTTGAGAAATGTGGCTGAGATTTTCCAGAAAAATTAGCTCTATAACTTAGTATTATGCACCACAGCAATTGAATGAGTCACACTGGAGACTGTATATGGTTCAGTCATTCATGGCAGTGAATGATCAAGTAGAAACAGCTTCCAAAGTGTTGAAGCATAGTACAAGGAGTGAGATTATTTCCAGTTTGAAGCAGAACCACTGCACCTCTGATTTGATCCCCATGTGACAGTGACACCTGTATAATTCCTTTATTTTCCCCAAACCCCAACATCTCAATAAAAAATAGTTTCAAAATTCTTTTGTGATCACCTGTCATCTGCTTTATTTATAGAAAAATAGGCAGAAACCCAACCATTTCTTTGGAAGTCAGTCATTTTGGAGATATTTTATGATAGAATTGAATTACCAATAAGAATGGAAAAGATTAGTTAGATAGCTAGGAGGAAAGCTAGAAAACAGTATTATAGACATTACAGGAAGTATTTCCATGAAGGTTATGGTAGGTCATACCAAGATCTACAGAGAGAACTCACTTGATCACTTGGCATCCCGATATTCATCAATTTGCTCGAGCGGGCACCAGTAACATTTCCATTTGACCCTATCACGTGCCAGTGTAGCCCAATGGCATCTGGTTGCTTCAGGAATAGGAAGAGCCTCAAACTGTTCATTCAGGGTCTTGACAAAGAAGTCTGACCATGTTGTAGGTGGGTGGCATGATCTTTTGACATCCCGTGGGATCCAGTGAGAAATACCACATTAAAAAGTATAGGGTTTTCTAGTTACCAGGATATTATCTCTCTTGACAAAAAAAGAACTATATGGATGTAAGTTTTGAAACTTACAGTGTTCATTTTTTAATTTTTTTTAAATTTAAGTGAATTAGATTGATAGGGTCTAAAGGGATTAAGAGATGAGAGATCAATAATACCAGAGGATAAATAAATGGGTAAAGTATCATCTCAAAGGTGATAATATAGGCATTACTTATAGAGAGGTTGGATTTAGAAAGGAATTACTTCTATCATAGTAAAGTTAAAAAGATAAATATAGTGGGAAAAAGGAGCTAACAGCTTCATAATTTGCATTCTCCAAAATAAAATAAAATGGAAGAGAAGAATATGTCATCTGTTCATCTAGGTGAGGATCAGGAACCAGGTGTGAAGCATATGACTTCAAGAAAATTTAAATAAATTATTGTGAAGAAAGCCAGAACCACTGAAGTAAAGTTGAAAAAAGATAGATAATAGACTCAGTGGAAAATTAACTGAATCTTCATTCAGTTCTCAGTTTATTTGCATCATGCAGATTTGATTAAATCCCCATGCTATGATAAAAAGGATTGTCTTCACATTATGGATGAGAACATGGAAACTATAAACACAGTCAACAAGATTCTGGTCTTAAGCTCCAAAGCAAGCTACTGTCTTTTTCCTTTAATTTCAGACAACCCTTAGTTTGACTTGAGTTTGGAAGTGAACAAAATGCATGGCAGAACTGAAAGGGACACATCAGTTGTCTAGATCCAGAAAATGTTAGGTGAAAATGATCAGGGGACTCTTCACAGGACATAGAATAAATGAATAAAGGGTGGAATGAAAACTAAGAGTATTGCAAACTTAAGGTATTTTTCTTATTACCTAATTAATTTGTGTTGGGGGCCATATCCAGTGGTACTCAGGGGATACTTCCAGCTCTCTACTCAAGAATTACTCTTGGTGGTGCTTGGGATTTCACATATAATGCTGGGGGTTGAACCAGGGTTGGCTGTGTTCGAGGCAAATGCCCTACCTGCTGTACTATCACTCTAGTCCTGGTAGCTTTTTGATGGAGGAAAGATTAAGGAGAATATGTGAGTGGAGAATTGTGAAGATAAGGCAAGGTAATCAGAGATGACAATTTCAGAATTTAATGATCTGAACTAGTAGTGAAAGATCATGGTATGGATATGTGAACTGATATTGAAATCTGCCGTAATTTTGTCATGAGAAAAAGGAAGCAAGAATCATTAAGTCAATTATGTGAACCATTCTGAGATGCTCTAAAGATCATAGTATTGGTGAACAAATCAACTATAAACGAGGTAACCTTGTTTATGAAAATAGGGAAGTATGGACTAATAGTTTGTAGACTGAAGCATGATTACTTTTATATGAATAATTGAAATAATTTGAAAATTATGGTGGATTGAACAAGTGAGAAAACTGGCCTGACATAGGATGAAGTGAACTAAAATACTGTGGATTTATTGGCATCATACTTATCCAGGGAGAAGAAAACTAAAAATTATTTAGGAATTTAGAAAAGCTCCATTTGAAAAAGCTACATATAGAAATTTTTATGATAAAACATGTTTAATTAAGCAAAGAGATTGCTGAGTGTTCACAGTAGGGGAAAATACTAAGATTCTTCTCAACACAGACTAGGCAATCAGAGAGGATATTAAAATAGATGAATTTTATGGGACCAGGAAAATATGGAATAAGGAAGCATAATGAAATGTGTTTGAAGGTATAAATAGAAAAACATGTTTTGCATAAAATATATGACAGTTTAAGAAAAAAAATATGATGCTAGGGAGGTCAAGAAAAAGTGAATTAAAAATATGTTGATAAGGACTTGTTACCCAATGCTCTCATGACTCTTAAAGAAGAGGGATCTGTGTGCTTTATAGACAGTTGAAGATCTGAAAGAAAAGCTTAATATCGAGATCCCTATGTTTAGAAAGATAATTCTTATTTTATCCATCACATTTACACAAAAGCTTTCAAAGATTTTCATTCAATTGTTTACAACATTCTGGCCTTCAAGATTAAGTCAGAGAACTGTAGGGAAAATGCACAGAAGAATGAAATTCATTGTGAGAGAAGATGGAAATTGATGGAATTAAAACACTTAGAAACACTATCCAGCAACAGAATTTTCTGAAGAAAAAAATTAGAGTTGGTTGACACAGCTAAATTATAATCAGTATCACAATGAAACAGGTGGCAGGGAGAAAGGGTACAGATTTGGGAGTAACTTCCTATGGAACAGATGTACTGTATTTCATCCATGCTATAATGCAAAAATAGGTTGGTGAGGTGAGGATCTTGTTTCTAAGTCTGAAAATTCTTTCTGTCTTTTTATGTTTTGCTTTTCTTTGGACCACACCTGGCAGTTCTCAGAGCCTACTCCTGGCTGTGAACTTGGGGTCTTTTCTGGAGGAGCTCCAGAAACCATATGGGTGTTATAGTTGGAAACAGTGTCAACTACCCTCTGTGCTATTTCTCTGACCTCATATCTCAAATTTTAGACATATTTCCTGATGAAGACTCTTTGAGTTGACTAAATATTTTGCTTTAACTGCCTATAGAAAACTGCTACGTGTAATCATTATCATTGTCATCTTTTACTTGATTTCTGAAAGAAATTCATATGTACTCAAGCCATCAATCTGCTAAGCTAATCGAGACAGGTAAATTTGATGTGTAGAACTATTTCTTCACCATGTAGTAATCTGTGTGGTTTCCAACACACATGAAGGGTAATGAAAACATTTTAGAGAGAACAAGTGGGGATCAGTGTGCCTTATGTGAGTCAGATGATAATACAATTTATGATAATAAGTGTGGAGTTTACTGGCCTCATGAATTATTTATGCAACTTTGAAACTTTACACTCTCTAAATCTTTTCTTACATATTATATTTTTCCCTTCACCCAAACTTTTCTACACAATGGCATCAAGACATCACAGTTTAACTTCTCTCATATGGGATTTTAAGGCATCAAGAATTTTGTCACAGCCAATTTCCAATCTTGTTTCCCTTTGATTCTCCTCTCATGGCAGAGGAAAGAGGAATAGTAAGAGGCTAAAAGCAAGAAAAGAATGAAGAATTGCTTTTCCTTATCAATGCTGTTTACTTAGGTTTAAGAATTTGAAGCTTTGCATTTGAAAGGGGACTTTACAAAAGCCTTTGGTCTATAACATGCTAAGAATGAGTGCTTGGGGGGTAAAATTTTATGCTAGCAAATGCATTTCTTTGATCCACATGAAGGCATTTAGTAGTTTTATGTAAATCTAACTCGTGACAGATGACTATAGGTCGGAGAGCATCAGACATTTATTTTTCATTAATTTTTTTTACTATACCCAAGTTTGTTCAGGGCTTACTCCTGGCTCTTAACTCAGGAATCACTCATAGGGTGCTCAGGGATTTTAGGGATCAAAGCAAGGTCAACACATGCAAGACAAGCACTCAACATGGCTGTATTTTCTCTCTAGCCTGCAATAGACATTAAAGGCCATCTATTATCCTGTGGACTCAGACACACGGGGCAGAGCTTCTACTGGCTCTCCCTGTGCCCAGCTGATCATGAGGCACCCGGGAGGGAAGGCAAGTTCCAGCCTTGGCCCGCCGTCCCAATAGAGTATTGCAAGAAGCCAGAGGAACTTCCATACCATGAGGGCTGCCACCTTCAACATCCCAACTCCACAGCTCTTCAGAGCTCCTCCCAAGAAGAAAAGCCAATCTCAAGCCCTGCTCATAGGAGTCCCACCCTACAGCAAAGACTATTTCAAGCCCAGGTATGCCTGATCCAGAGACTCAGACACATGGGGCAGAGCTGCTACTGGCTCTCCTTATGTTCAGCTGATCATGAGGCACCCGGGAGGGAAAGTGAGTTCTAGTCCTGGCCCACTATCCCATTAGAGACTCACAAGAATCCAGAGGAACCTCCACACCATGAAGGCCACCATTTTCAACATCTGAACTCCACAGCTTGTCAGAGCTCCACCCAAGAGATAAGCTGATATCTCCCAGTTGCTGTTCATCATTAAATGAATAAGATGAGAGCCTACTACTGAGAGTATGCCACCCACACGGCAAAGCCTGCCAAGCTACCTATGTCATATTCAATATGCCAAAACCAGTAACAATTATAGACCTCATTCATAGGACTGGCAGGAATGGTATGTGGCTCTTGGTGTTCCTGGAGCAAGCAGATGCCCTGGGGCTACACTAGCACGCAATAGGACATATGGGAATGTTACTGGTGCTTGCTCGAGCAAATTGATGAACAATGGGAAGACAAGTGATACCAGTGATACAAGTGATACAAGTGATATTATCTTGTATTCACCTCTCCTCTAACTTTATAACATTTCCCTTTCAACAACAAGAAACTCATTGAAGCAGCAATCAAATCCTGTTTTGTTTGGTTTTATGAAAACTCAAACTTAACCAATACATATTTTATGTAATATACAAAGTTGACCATAGTATATATTTATAAAATTCCCAATTATCTTAGTGTTGATCATTGGGGTTATTTCTGTTTATGAAGCTTTTAATTTATTTTCTCTCTGCTGTATACCCGTATACTAAGTATATATGTATCTATCTATATATCTAATATCTATAACTTATATGTTGCATATGTTATTACATTATGTATACATTATGTGTGTTTTATGTTAATGTGATATGTTGCTTTACAAATATGTTACCTATATATACACACATATACTTTATTGTATACTATGTTGAGAGATTTTTCTGAAGAGTTATTTAAATATTCTGGTCTCAACAATGACTTGCTAAAAAGTAGGTCATTCCAAACAATTACACAGTAGTGGAAGAGTCTTTAGCAGAAGTATATATCCATTAGCTGACCATTGTCACAAATCTGTAATACACTGGAAACACAGAGTAAAGTTCTTTTCGACATATCTGAAAAAGCGTTGTTCTGATAACCAACGTTTCACATTTTCCTGAGGTGTGTATTATAGAATTTCTTTTTATTTTCAGTTGTAAGGATAAATTTATTGGTGCTTTATCAAGGCTACTTAGAATTGTGGTAATAGAATGCATCAGATTGTCACTTTTAGAAACAGACCTTGAAGAGAGTACCAAGTGAAGAACTAGTTTTATATGACAGAATAATAAAGATGTCATCTCTTTCTACAATCCTGTTTTTGAATGTCATTTTTCATAGCAGATAAAATTAATACAGCTCAAGAGATATAAAATATGGGAAATGGGCATCAAGTCACCTTCATACTTTTTAATGGAAATACAATGGAAATCATAATTTTAATCAATTTTGGAGACTACTGGTATTTCCAATGACTAAATTCTTAGTATTACTCCATTCTATAGAGGGATTTTCCAGAAGCACTATTTTCTTCTGTTTAAAATTCTTAAAGTGGGGCTGGACCAACAGTACAGTGGGTAGGGCATTTGTCTTACACGTGGCAGACCTGGGTTTGATCTCCAGCATCCCATATGGTCCCCTGAGCACCACCAGAGTAATTTCTGAGTGCAGAGCCCAGAGTAACCCAAGCATTGCTAGGTGTAATGCTAAATAAATAATTAAATAAATAAATGAAATTCTTAAAGTTGACACTTACTATGACTTATTTTATTTTATTTTATTTTTTGCTTTTTTTTTTGGGGGTCACACCCGGCGATGCTCAGGGGTTACTCCTGGCTCTGCACTCAGGAACCACTCCTGGCAGTGCTTGGGGGGACCATACGGGATGCTGGGTATCAAACCCAGGCCGGCACAGGCCAGCCGGCCGGTGCAAGGCAAACGCCCTACCTGCTGGGCTATCACTCTGGCCCCCTATGACTTATTTTAATTTTTGCTATTAACTCCAATTCTAGTGGTGTTGGTTGCTTTGACTGTTATTTACATTTAGATAGCAACTTCTATTAGTCAAAATGGTAGTCATTTATTGGAGATACAATTAAGAGCAATTGGTCTTTTGTAATGCCAAGTGATAGTCTCCTAATCAGTTGACAAAACAAGGAAAAGAATCCAGAAGCAGAGTTAAATAAGCACTGCTATTCAAGTTATAAGTCATATTTGCTCTTCAAGCTCATCATGTCCAAACCCAAGCTCATAATCACTACTGCCAATTCTTGTATTTCCTATCTCTTGTTTTAGGGGCAGGAATATTCTATCACTCTAGCCTAGCCCTCAGTCACCTTCAGTCTCCCTTAGCCCTTTGGGGCCATGTTTTTTAGACCATTGATACCTTTACAATGTGTCTCCTACAATTTTCTTTTTAGCATTTTTCATTTGTTTATATTATCCTTCTGGATTTTGTAATATCTTTCTGATAGTTTTACAGCTCATATTCCATTCCACAAGATATCCTGGTATAAGTACATGCTAAAAATAGGTAAAAGAACAAACATGATAACTTCTCAGTATCTGTATTGCAAACCATAATGCCCAAAAGGCATTATGGTTTAGAGAGAGAGGGAGAGAGAGAGGGGGAGGGAGGGAGGGGAAGGAGGGGCGGGAGGGAGGGAGAGAAACAGAGAAAGAAACAGAGATAGAAACAGAGAGAGAATCTCTCACAGAGACAGGTTAAATGGAGGGGGTGGTTTGGTGAAAGGAAATAAGGAAATCTGGGGACTTTGGTGGTGGGAAATGCACACCAGAGGAGGATAGCTGTTAGAACAATGTATGCATGAAACCCTACATGAACAGCTCTGTAACTGTGTTTCTCACTGTGATTCAATAATAATAAAAAGAAAATGTAAATAAATATTATTTTCTGTTCTCAAACCATATTGATCAGCTCTCTCAGATGGTTGTGAGGGGTGTTAAGTCAGATACTTGTAATTTAAAACATCCATAATCATCTCTGATCTGACTTAAAAACTTTATTTGCTGTGGATCCTTCCTACAAAATATCTCCATATTTTAGTTCAGTTACTCTACTGGGCATTCTTCTAGAATATTGTGTACTTTCATATACCCAAATATACTCTCAACATACCAGAAAGGAATTGATCTCTAAAGTCCTGTCCAAATGTTGTCTATTGTGTGAAGCATTCATAAACTCACATATGTTCAAATATTCAACAATACTCTGATTTCCAAGCATTATAAAGATGGTGAAATACCTCAAATAAACAATATTTTATTACTATCTGTCAGAAGTTAAATATTTAATGAGGGATATAAGATAAATAGTAACATAAGTGTTAACATAAATGTTACATAACTCTTATCTATAACAGAGTTATTGTCAGAGTACTATGGGAAAATCGAGGAATCACAAACCTTGGTGACTCATAAATATTTATAAAATAACTAATTTGAGCTATTTTGGGGAGTAAAATGAAAAAGGGGCTTTTCCACTTGGTAGAAACAGTATCTGTAAACACTAATCAAGCTATTAAACAAATATTTATTGAAAACCTACAGTATAGCAAACATTAATTTCTGTGGATATTATAGTAAAAGTATAGACAGGAATAGAAAGATTTATAATTCGTGATTTAGTATATAGATAAGTGTTTGCTCCCATACGAGGATTGGAAAGTGAAACATTTCATGAAGATTTTTTGATTTGAAAGGATAATAAGATCATTAAATAAATTACAACACACCAGATTAGGAATATGTTTGGGTCATTTTTCAACATAGTAGATTTTAATTATATATATATATATATATATATATATATATATATATATATATATATATATATATTTTGCTATTTGAAAAGTATTTTTAAAAAAGAGAAGATGTACACTGGGACTAGAAGTATCTCAGAGAAACAAAATAAAAAGATTGCTTAAATATGTGAAGGATGTCCAAAGCAGTCAAAAAATGAAACTGTATCATATATTAATTGACTCAACCATTTAGAGATTCTTTGATTTTGGTCTGTGTCGGGGACACCACCGGGTCCCCCAACAGTGCCGGGAAGCGAGAGTTCCCTTCTACCTCCGAGCTGGTGGGGAATGGATGAAGATTCAGGAATCCGATGCAGTTTTAAAAGGACTTTACTATCACAGGTTCCAATATACAATCCAAGAGCAGGGAAAACCTCCAGACTGTGGGTTCCCAGCTAGGCTGCAGCCAGGTGTAGGCCAAGATGGCTGCCACCACGTGTTGAGGCCCAACAAAGAATGGAGAAGCAAAACGCCCAGGGAAGCCGAAATGGAAAAAAGCGGGAAAAAAGAGAGCTTCCTTCTTCTTGCAGCTTATTTTATAGCTAGAAATCTTCCCAAACTCCCCAGCCCAGCACAGAATGGGCTGAGCTATCTAGAGATGAAAACAGGAAAATAGCTATATAGAAATGTAGCAACTTCAGGAGACCTTCTGGCTGTTTACAAGGACCCAGAGCTAATTCAAAGCCTCCTAGCAGAGCTGGGAGGAGCTGTAAGAGAAAGGTAACTTCCCTGGCAGGGAGGGTCAAATGCCCTCAGGTAATTTCTCCCAGCACCTCACCTAGGCCCTTTTATATGCTAATGTCTTGAGCCAAGATCTGCCTAGAAAAGCCTTTATAGGGTAGAGACGGGGCTTCTGAGATGACATGTCTCTGTACCAAAGACCAATGCTAATGCCAGTTAAATATTTCTCCAAGCCTTCACAAGAGTCTCGTCTACTTCATGGTAGTTTTGTATTTTAGTTGCCTTTGAGTTATCAGAGAGCCATGCTTGCTTGCTTGGAGGCAAACAACATTTCTCTCTGGTCTAATTACTTAGGGATCCAACGTGGCCAGGCAAATATGCTGGTAAGAGCTAGCTAGTCCCACGATGCTTGTGGTAGCATGAGAGAATATTTATACCAGCTAGTACAGAATACATGGTCAGATAAACTGCCACATTTAGACTACCCCCTATCTATGAAGTGACCTGCAGGAGGCAATCCAGGGCAGATGCAGAGGCTCTTAGAGGAGTCCTGCAATAGGTCTGCGATTGCATTTTTGAAAGGATGTTGGCAGAGCTGATTGAAGAATGAGAATTGAGGAAGTATAGATATTACTGTTTTTCAGTTTAAGAAGTCAAAAATCTAAAAGAAAAATAAAATATAGAATCTTAAGGAAAGATTTTTTGTTGATAGAATGAGGAAGAACACTTTCAGTGTGGCAAATTAAAGAAAACACAATCATATAAAGACGGGAATTAACGCTATGGTGCAGCGAAGAAACAATGCATCTAACTCCAGAGAGGAAGGTCGCAATGGAGTTAGGAGTCTAGTCAGAAATAAAAACGTAGAAAAGCAGGGTGACAAACAATGTCAGATGATATGTCACAGATGCAGAAAAGAAATACTGGAGTTGAACTCCACTGATGGTTACAATTTTGTAAGTGATATGGTATTTTTCCTCTTAAGCATCTAACACATTATACTCTGAACTGCAGGTGTATTTATATTTTAAAATCCCAATAAAATAATAAACTGCTTAATATCAGCTGCAATAATTTTATTGTCTTTTTCCATGTACTTTTGGGAATTACTGGGTAACTGATAAGATATACCTTTAAGCTAAATTTATATTATAATATCATATTTGGCATAATCATTTACTTGCAAGATATAGTAATAAGAAAACAATAAGCATAATACTGGGTTTTGAGGCTAGAAAACCATGAGATTGTCAGGATACTGTGAATCCAGAAAAAAATTGTTAAATATAGGATATCAAATTGATTCACTATGTAGTACAACTAGCAAAGAAAGTTATGTTGATATTTTATGTTGTTATATTGGTTAACATTCTTTATTTCCCTCCATGATGGATTGTACCGTTGTCTAAAATATCTGCTGCCTTTCCCCGAGGAAATGTTATTTTCCAACTTATTGTATTTGGGTTTTCCTGCAAGACTTTCTTTTATTATTTCATCTGGATGAAATAAACACCTTATGATAAAATCAGGAATAACTGTCATATAACTTTTTTTGGACTACCAAGGTATATAGGTAACATGTCCCAATAATTTTTCTTCCATCTCATGAGATTGACACTATCTCAGGTTACTTGTCTATCCCTGTCCTACCTATACTGCTGAAGTGTATGATGAGTATCTGTGAGTAAGAAAATATGATGAATATCTGTAAGAAAAACAATGTATTCCTAAGAAGTTACTGAAAATTTAATTGTTTATTACAGAATTGTTTATTACAAATGTGTAATTATTTATTATGAAAATATAGTCCTGTTTTATAAGTATTCTCCACAGATCCTCTCCTGGAGAAGTTATCTCGGATAATATTAATGATGAGTGTACATCTTTTCCATAGAACACATTTGATTTAGCTGCGAAGATATACACAGATTAAACAGTGAACAAAGTAATCATCCTAAATGGAATATAATTTTTAAGTGGGTTCATTTGAATTGTGCATGGAAATTGTAGACAGGTAGGCTAAATTAGTCAAAGTTTTATAGGAGAGGATATTTGGATTTGTTTTTGAAAACAAGGAGCAGAAGTTGATAAGGAGGAGGATGTATCTTTCCTGGAGAACTTCCTCTTCAGAACATCCAGAGTCTCTCCCAATTTTTTAAGTTTGAAAGTTAAATTATCTCTACTCAACTCATCTTTTAAATTGCCTCTGTGTTTAAACTAAAGCAAAAAAAATCAAATGAAGGAATGATCTTAAAATGAATTAGAAATTCAATAAATTTAATAAGATTTATTGTTATATTAATTTAATAAGATTTATTAAAATTCTAATAAAAATATATAATAAATTAAGTTGCAGAGACCAGCATACACATTTGAACTTATGAGCATGAGAAATATTAAGGACTAGTCCATGCTAATCAAGAAGCCCAAATTATAAATGTTTTTCTGAAACTACATTTTCTAATTTATGGCACTACAAGTCCAACACCACCGACCTACAAATTCTTCAGGCAAGGTAAACACATCTTTTACCACAAACCTCTTCTGGTTTTGACAAGCAAAGAGGAATTTTTTAGTCCTGTCACTAGCATAATATTAGGTAGCTGCATACTATACAACATTCCTGGGGTGGTTGTAAAAATATAGGTGCCTCATGTTGTGCTTTGTACCAGTTTTTGGAAGCATGTGCAATGAACCCCAATTAAACATGCACAGACTAACAAGTTGTGCACAGTCCCGAGATTCAAATAATACGTATCCTGACAACGACTAGAAGTTGCCTGACTGGCTGAACAGTCTTAATTTCATGTGAGTTTAAAGCCCTAATCTGAGTCTAGTAGACGCTGCATTGGTTTACCATGTTGACTCTCTTAAGCTTCTGCATAAGCCCTCAGTAAACCTAATCTGGGATCAAACTCTTAGTTGTCAATTTCTATTGAATGCAGAAATGAAGAACCTCTGTTCTCTAACCTGTAGAGGTGTGTGTGTGTGTGTATGTGTGTGTGTGTGTGTGTGTGTGTGTGTGTGTGTGTGCTGCATTTGAGTGTTAAGTGGTTGTGGATATTGTCCTATAGTTCTGCTTTGCTTGATATCTGTGTTTCCAAATGATAGTATTGGTATCCTGACCACTTTAGCAATAATAAGTCAGCAAACCAAGAAAGCACACATCAGAAATGAAGGGTCTTAATTTCTTAATCAATATGAATTGTTGGCAACTTTTGACTAGGAGAAAGCGAAAAGTCAATTTAAGTAGTTGCAACTGCATTTTTTTACTGCAGTGCCTTGAAAAGTTTGTTTTAATAGCCTGCTTAAAATACGATGTTTAGAATATATACAAAATGAATTTGTATATTCTTTGGACTATAGTGTGCATGGTACAGAATTTTTCTTTAGATAATTTTTGCTTGTTACCTGCTTCGACTATCTTGTTTTTGCAAAAATGTTAGAGCTGAGACTGGAGAGATAGTAATGCAGGTCAGGTGCTTGTCTTGTGCGTGGCTGACCGGTTCAATCCCTGGCATCATAGAAGGTTTCAAGAGCCCTCCCACAAGTGATCCCAGACAATAGGAGTAAGCCCTGAGTACTACCAAGCGTGACCCAAAACACCAAAAAGAGAAAGAAAATAGGAGTTCTAAAAGCAATTATCTTAAAACAATTTTATAAAGACTAAGTCAAAGTAAAATTGCAGAATACCCATGTTTTCCCACTTGTTTACTATTGTAGCAAAATGTAAGCATATGAAAGTGAGTTCACTTGCTATGAATTATGCTGAAATATTCTCTTGAGCAATATACTTTATTGAAATTTTCCAATATGCCTTAAATGTTAAAATGCCAAATCTTATTATAATTGTAAATTATTAATCTACCCATTATTTGATTGACAAACTCATTAGGATGTCCCCAAATTACAAATGATCTCATGTGACAGTAATTATTCCCTGAGTCCTGTCTTGAGAAAGGACAGTGTAATGCCATGGTCAGCTATCACGGAAGTTCTGCCAAAGAAGTTGATCTGAGGGAAACACTGCATGCTTGCTTTAGAGTAGAACACCTGAGACCAATCTACATTTTGACAGTGCTTATTAGCAAGCCAATTGTAGACTAAATACTCTCCCTTAGAGGGATTTTAACCAAGTCAGTGCTCATTAGCAAGGAATCCTCAGTGGCCAAGCATTCCCTCAGGCAGATTATGCCGACCGAGCTTTTTTCATTTAGGTCTGGTTTTAATAATTATTTTTTTAGATTCCTCAATTAAAAAAAAATCAAAACTACATGTTTCTTAATACATTTAAATAACTCTTTAATGATATATAGGGCACTGGGATACATTCTGTTGCTCTGATCACTTATTTTCTTTGAAAATTCTCTTCACTTTAATTTAGGCCTTATGATCCTCTGGTATTTTGTCTATTAAAAATGCAAATAGAACCCTGTAGTGGCTAATTTGAAAGTGAACAGTTCATCTACAGTTGATGTAGAAATATAAGACAGACATAGCCCTGAGAATTAAATGCTCTTTGAAAGGCCAATGTGTTAGATTAATTTTTTCTGTTTAAAAATATTCTTTCCTGTTCTAAAGCTGTAACTACCCTCACAGAAATACCTTTTTTGATGTTGTTTTGTTATATGCTGTCTCTCTAAACGCCCAGAGTGGTTTTTGAAAAAGCATATATGTTGGTATAGAAAGGACATAAAATATTGAGTAAGGTAGGCCTGGATTTGAACTCTGAATTGTCACTCACCAGCTATATCAACTGAGTAAATCAGTTTCCCAAAGACAATTTTCTTGCCTGTCTGGGGGTGAAAACAACCTCTCAAGAGGGGGCTGTATTATATTGTTACATATAAAAAGTTTAGAGCAAACACCAGATGCATAATACATGAAAAATAAATTTAGACTTATATTACTATTATTAATTTATTGTTGAGGCTGTTATCTATAAATTAAGAATATTAGAAATAGCTCATAAGGGTTCAGAGCGATAGTACAGCAGAGAGGGTATTTGCCTTGCAAGCGGCCAACTGGGTTGAATCCCAGGCATCACATATGGTCCCCTGAGCACTGCCAGGAGTAACTCCTGAGTGCAGAGTCAGGAGTAACCTCTGAGCATTGCCAGATGTGACCCGAAAATAAAAATATAGCTCATAAGAAATACCGAGCGAAGGAGGAAGCCTCAGTTTCCCCTTGCCAACCTGAGAGAAGCTTCAGTTTCCCCTTACCAACCTGAGAGAAGCCCACAGTTTCTCCTTGTCAACAGTTCCAGTTCTCCCATTGACCTACCCCGCCTCATCCTAAGGTCCTATCTCTAACATTCCTGACTTTCCCAGAATCATACAATTTTCTTTGAACCAGGAGTCACAAGACTAAGATAACAAAAAATATCTGAGGCAGATAGCCAGAAAGACCCAAACCAGCCAGACCACCCTGAAGATTTCTGGCATTCTCTGTAATACTTGGTTGATAACAATGCAGGAGGCCTTTAAAGGAGCCTACACATGACTCCTTTATTTTAACTTTGTCCTATACTAAGTTCCTCCCCGCAAGGGGATTTCCTTTCCTCTCTCCTCTACTTTCCAGTAAACTTTTCTACTTTCTAATTCTGAGTCTGAGCATCTTTATTATTCAATATTTTCATTCTTGAAAATATTGAAGAACCTGGGAATCGCGATCAAACAGAGACCTGCCACTTGTGCTTCTACCTCACCTGCATCACTAGCAGGTGCTTATAATAAAGCACTACTAATTAATCATTTCCCTAATACTCTTTGAGACAGTGTCAAGAATCAGTTATTTCTTTACAAGAAATAAGGAAGAAAATTGGAATCAGTGCTATCAGTGGTATCTTGGTTATAAGGTTGTTGCCCTAAACCAGTAGGCAACAATTATTGCAGTCACATGAATAACTATGTACTTGTTCAAGGAAAAACTAAAATCAGCTGAAAGTCAGTCAGCTGATGAGCCTGACTAGTTAGTAGTGTATCTTTCCCATTAACTTTTCATAATTCCCATAATTATTACAGACTCTGTATACAATATGAAAAGAAATAGGCGATAACTCAGAAAACCTCAGCAATGGAGTTTCTGTCTCTAGAGCTGTAGTTTGGAAAGATCCCCTGCTCACGGGCCTAGTGGGAGCAGCACAGAACAATGGCTAGTTATTTGGAGATTAGGCCCTATGTGTTCTGTTTTCAGATGACAGGGTTTCATTCCCAGCAGTCCTTAGAGTAATCAAGTTTCTGGAACCAAGTTTGTAATCAAGTTTCCAGAAAAAGTCTCCCAATAAAAGCAAACACAATATTATAGAGCCCATTAAAATATTGTATAGCTTGTGGGGAAGAGTGTGCTACAGTTTAGGGAGAAATGACCTTAGTATGTAAACATTTTGAATGATACATTACCTAAAATTAGAGCTTGTCTTGCTTATTCCTGGAGACTTAGAAGAACTTGTGTTTTAATGCAATATGCTAGTATGGAGTAAAAAGTATAAACCATGCCTAAGCCCAGTAAGATGATCAGGTAGGTCAGAGACTCATTTAAATTAGGGATGGCCAAATGGTGACACCAATATCATTGTATATTTGTCTGCAAACATTGCATAAATTCAGAGATGGCTCTTTTTTTTTTTTTTTTTTTTTTTTTTTTGGGTCACACCCGGCAATGCTCAGGGGGTTACTCCTGGCTCTGCACTCAGGAATTACTACTGGCGGTGCTCAGGGGACCATATGGGATGCCGGGATCGAACCCAGGCCGGCACAGGCCGGCCGCATGCAAGGCAAACACCCTACCCTCTGGGCTATCTCTCCAGCCCCCAGAGATTGCTCTTTGCATGGACCAGAGTGTTATTAGCTAATTGAAGTTGAGCATGACAGCTCTGGGAAACATCAATAATGAGTGGATCTGAGAAAACAACCTAAACTTCGAAAGGCTAAAATAAGTTATGAAGAGATTGCAGCCAGGACTAGAAAGATTTTTTTTCAAATCTCATAAAATTACTAACCACAGACTCATACTCCAAAAGGTCTAGGAGTAACAGTGTATAACAGTGTGCATTAGTAACTAACAGTGTGACTTACAATTCCCAAATCCAAATATTTGGATTTTGTGGGATACTTGACAAGAGAACAAGTACATCCTTTCTAGAGAAATATGCTATAAAGTAAGGCAACAGTCCGACCTGCTAGAAAACTAAAAGTTAAACAAATCAGTTCCAAATTCTACACCTATATTCATAGAGAAAAGGGCTGATAATTTAAAATATGTAAATATTTATAGTTGTATAGCAATAAAACATAAATTATTTTATATTTTAATGAAATTCATGATGTGTATCATGACTGACACATCATGTGGTCAGTCATTCTCAACACTCAGACTCCATAGTTCCTCAGAGCTCCATCCAAGAGAAAACCTGATCTTTCGTCTATAAGTTTCATCAGTAAATGCTCGAGATGAGAGCCTTCTACAGATAGTATACCACCTACACAGCAGAGCCTGGCAAGCTACCCATGTTTTAGTTATTATGCCAAAAATTAGTAGCAATTATGGACCTCAATTCCATGACCTGATGAATTGTTTGAGGCTCTTCTTGTCCCTGAAGCAAGCAGATGCCCTTGGGCTACACTTGCTTGCAACAGGACATATGGAGATGTTACTGGTGCCCGCTAGAGCAAATCGATGAACTATGGGAAGACAGTGATACAGTGAATAAAATTCATAGTTTCTTTTTATTTTAAAAGGTATACACATTAAGAAAATAGTCATATATTTTACATATCTATTAAACACCAGCAGCTTAAGGCCTTAACGCAACATGACATTACAAGTAGAAAACAAGTGGTAACATAGAATTCAGGAAAGTTGTTGGACACACACACAAAAAAAAAAGCTGAAAAAATCAAATAATAACCTCAGGAATAAAGTTAGAGGCTAAAGGTAGAAACTAAAATTTACATAATCTAAGGGGATTCAAGATATAAAGAAATCAATGAGTAAAAAAAATATTTCAGGAAGCTACACAAAAAATGTAATGAAGAAACAAATGAATGAGTTTGAGCAATTCAAAAATAATTTTAATGGAAGAGGGAAGTAAAAGATCAAAAAAGGAGAAAATGCCATTTGTATGCTACCCAGCTCCTCTGGTGCCCACTTAGGTACATGTATCACCCACATTTCCTCTCTTAAGATGTGATTTTATAACCTCATACCTTAATGTTGCTATGTGTACTAGGCTATATCCCCCACTCTGCAGAAGCCCACATTTTCTTTTGAGACAGTTTTCTCTCTTGTTCTCCCCGCCCTCTCTTCAAAACTTCCAAATAAACCTGCTATACCTGAAAACCTGTTTACCTGCAAGAGCTGAGAGCTTACCTACTACCAAGAGTAGCCCACCCACATGGCAAAGCCTGGCAAGCTACCTGTGTCATATTCAATATGTCAAGAACAGTAATGATGATGGACCTCATTCCTAGACCCGAATGAATGGTTTGAGCTCTGCGTGTTCCTGGAGTGAGCAGATTCCCTTGGACTACACTAGCATGACAACAGGGACAAATGGAGAGGTTACTGGAGCCACTCTAGCAAATCAATGAGCAACGGGAAGACAAGTGATACAAATGATACCTGAAAAAATGAGGAAATGCTACAAAATCTTTCTGACTTTACTAGGAAAGGCAACATAAGAATTCCTAGAACTAGAGAAAGGAAAGAAGAAAGAAGTGAAAGAGGAGAAGGAAAAAAAGTTCATTAAATAGACTGATAACTGATAACTTCCCTAATCCTGGGCAAAAACAAAAAACACCAAAGTTCAGCTAACTGAATATCTTGTATCACTTGTATCACTTATCTTCCTGTATATCGATTTGCTCAAGTGGGCACCAGCAACATTTCTATATGTCCTGTCACATGCTAGTGTACCCCAAGGGCATCTGCTTTCTCCATGAACATGTAGAGCCTCAAACCAATCCTTCAGGTCATGGCAATGAGGTCTATAACTGTTACAGGGTTTTGGCATATTTAATACGACATGGGTAGCTTGACAGGCTCTGCCGTGAATGAGAATGATCATTACAGTGTATAAATGTGAAAGATTCTGGGAATGACCTGCTCTTAACAATCCATTATTGTTTAAGAATATCACCAGCACAACTGTGGGTCTGGAGTATCTTTCTTCCGGTTGCTGGGTGTGGTGGCTGGGAGCTCACAACTATGCCCTCTGACATGGAGGTGGAGGAATGAGAGGAGGAGCCCAAATCCCTGCTCCAAGTCCAGCCAGCATGGGCCCCCGCCCCCGCACATGTGAGTGAACCCTAGAGCTATGTTGCACTCTGCCAGGGGATGGCAGAGCCTATTACCACCCTCCTGAACTCCATGGGCTGCTCCAAGTAGGGCCAAGCAGCGCAGCTGTGAGTCTGGAGTGTCTCTTTCGGTTGCTGGGTGTGGTGGCTGGGAGTTCACAGCTATGCCCTCCGACATGGAGGTCGAGGAATGGGAGGAGGAGCCCAAATCCCCTCTCCAAGTCTGAAATCTTATTATTTAAATACAAGAAACCTATCCCAAAACACTGTATCACTGTATCACTGTCTTCCCGTTCATCATTGATTTGCTCGGCGGGCACCAGTAACAACTCCATATGTCCTGTCTCATGCTAGTAGAGCCCAAGGGCACCTGCTTGCTCCAGAGACATAAAGAGCCTCAAACCATTACATAAGGTCATGGGAATGAGGTCTAAAATTGTTACTGGTATTTGGCATATCAAATACGACACGGGTAGCTTGCCAGGCTCTGCGTTGTGGGTGGCAAAACTATCAAGAGTCCATGAAAATGGATAATTAAGGAGGTGAATAGGAGGAAAAGCAAATAGTTTATGAAGCTAGACATGCTTAGCAAAACTTTCTATAGGCTAAGATAAAGTCAAATGGTGTATTAAAATACTTAAAAATAAAAATGTCAACCAAAAATACATTATATTAAAGAGGCAGTAGTATACATACAAAATAGAATACTTCATTTCAATAAGATAAGATGAAGTCTTACTTTTTTGCAGCAAGATTTTTGGAGAAGGAATGTGTAATGTCAAGCAAAAATAAGTCAAAAGGAAAAAAAAATACAAGAGTATTTCTTTCATAAGAAATGTATACTGAAATAAAGCAAGAATTAGACAATGTTCTGTGAAAACAACCATTGAGTTTGTCAACAGAAATCAGATTACCTAAGGGGATGCTGTCAAAATAAGGATATTAGACTCAGAGCTAAAAGGTTATTGGCAATTTGGTGGTAGGGATGTGTGGTTACATTGCACACATAAAACATGTAAACATTTATACTCTTGTAAAACTAAAGGATATTATTTCAAGGTTTATGAAAAGGAAATAATTTTGAGTAACTAAACAATGTTTCCAAACAAAAGCTAAAAAGGATCTTACCACTGCTAGACCTCCCTTACAAATGTCTAAAGGATTGCTTTTATTTAAGAAATGTGTTCCAAAAAATGGAATACAGTAATACATGTGTATGAAGAGCCAGAGAGCAAAGGATAAAATGTCAATAACGAGCACTCATACACCAATGATCACCATAAGTTAAAATGGAATAGGCTCATTTATCAAAAGGACAGAGAATGGATTAAAGCCAAAAAATTAGATGCAACAGGCAAAACCCAGCTATATGGTTCTGCAAGGAACTCAAGCGATGAAGATAAACAGTGAAGGAATGGAAAATGGTCTCCAAGTCAAGAGAAATTTTAGTAAGGTAGGAAACATTATAGATTAATATTAGTTGAAATATACCTGCAGTTCCCTACCAAAAATAAAGACAAAGATGGACATTAGACAATTATAAAAGAGTAGATACAACTAGAAGACTATTATTCATACATAATCCCCAAAGATAGAACTAAAAGGAAAATGCCTAAGGAAAATACAACAGATATAACCCTTTAGTGTGATTATGAAATCAGTAAAACAGTAGGGGGTCCTTAATATCCCACCAACAGTAATGGTCAATGCAATGAGGCAGAGAAACAAAAAAATAATGGCCTTAAATTAAAATTAGATGGAACTTGTTTAATAGATATCAATAGAACATTTTATTCTAAAACTTGATCACTTGATCACTTGAATCCCGTTATTCATCGACTTGCTTTCGGCGGCGCCATAACATTTCCATTGGACCCTATCACATGCCAATGTAGCCCAATGGCATCTGCTTGGAATATGAAGAGAATATGAAGAGCCTCAAACAGTTCCTTCAGGGTCTTGACGAAGAAATTCTAAAACATAGAAAGTATTTTCACAAGAACACAGCACCTTCTTAAGGATAAACCACATGTTGAGAGACAAAACAAGATTTAATATTAATTTTGTATAAAGCTTCATCATAACAAGTTTTCTTTCCATGTTAATATGGTCTTAAGCTTGAGTTCAACCAAAAGAAAGGAAAAACCACAAATTTGTGGGGATGAAAAACATACTACTGAATTACTCTTGACTCAATGAGAAATTCAAAGAAGCTTTAAAAATACCTGGAAACAAATGAAAATGAAGATGGGATTTATTACATCTTATGGGATGCTGAAAAAGTGCTATTTTTCTTGTTCCTGATATATACATGTCTTGGTCTGAGCTTCAGACCAAGACATGTATATATCAGGAACAAGAAAAAATCACCATAAAAATAAAGAAAGAAAAAAAGAAACTAGAAATCAAAAATCAGAAAAAAAGAAACTAGTAATCAAAAATTATTAAAGCCAAAAAATCTGTACAATGAAAGAAATAATGAAAGTAGAAATAAAATAGGAAATTAAAAAACATAATTCAAACAGAAATGGAATCAATAGCTAATTATTAGAAAAAAGTCAAAATAGACAAATTTTTAGTCAGTACAAAAATGAGATACATAAAACAAACAAAATCAGAAATGTATGAATTATTAAAAAGAGACTTCAGGCATACAAAAATAAATAAATTGATTTTAAGAAAAATACATTTCAAGATTGAATTTAGGAAGAATAAAATGTCTGGAGGTTTCTCACTAATAATCTGATAGAAATAAATACTATAAAAGAGATAATGATCAAAAACAAACTAGATGGTTTTAATAGTGAATTCTGTCATATAAAGAAGAGTTAGAACCAGGGGCTTAACTTAGCAGCCTGGATATTGATTATCCCACATACATAATGTGTGAAGACCAGGCTAGATTCCCTACACGTGGTCTCTCAAGTATATTGTGGGGATCGAGACCCAGCACACCATCAAGAAGACTTTGTGAACTAATGAGTGAATTCAAAAACAAAAAAGGAATATAAAAAAATCACAAAAGGGAAAGAAAAAATATGCACATCCCTCTCAAATTCTTGTGCACACCTGAAAAGGTATGTATTTAAAGAATCATACATCATGAGCAAATGAATTTATTCCAGGCATGCAATGAATAATGATTCGAAAAATACAAACCAATATAAATAAGAAACCATATCAATATTGGAGAAAAATCATGATTGTCTTCAGAAACAACAGCAAGTTTTCCAAGTTTTGAAATTAATTTTGATGCGAAAAAAAATCAACATTTTGCCTTGGAGCCATACCCAGCTATGCTGAGGGCTTACTACTGGCTCTGCACTCAGGAAAATTCCGGCCATGCTTGAAGGACCATATAGGATATCAAAGCTTGAATCCAGGTTGGCAGAGTGCAAGACAAACTCCTGCTAGCTGTACTATTATTCCAGCCCCGAAAGTTGTCCAGTAGTGACATGAAAACTGATCATCATCTCTTACTATTGAGAAACTGCTAATTAAATTATAAATAAGATACTGCTTGATGCCTATGGGAATGGCTATTATCCTAAACACATATAAAAACAAATGTTGGAGAGGATTTTGAAAAAAAGTACTTGTATACTATGAGCAGTATAAGTAGGAAAGTAATGAACATGGATAGTAATTATGTTAATAAATCACTATAGATGTTTTCATGTGAAGTGTTAAAAAGTTGGATCAAATTGCCACCTTATAAATGTTGAATCAAGAGTACAAACAGTGCCCTGAGTTATATTGTGTAAACATCTTTGAATTATTCTGTAGCGATAGTACAGATTATCTTTAAGACAAATATTTATATTATAATTATAAAAGCAACCTCTACAGAATGGAAGTAATGTAGTTTAAGTGGCAAAGAAAGAGTGATATGAATAGAGATGGGACTTTTCAGTGCATATAACAGAAGAAAAGAGGAAAACAAACAAAACAAAAACACCCAAGAAAAAAGGAAATGAATCTAAAAAGCATGACTCATTTTACAATCGTTGATATGCTTTCTGGTACATACTAAATTCTTCTTATTGAAAAGTAGATAACATTTCCTGAAATTCTGTCTACAAATAGTTTTCTGCAAACATTCTCCCTCCCTCCATCCATTCATTCAACCCTCCCTTCCTCCTCCCTCCTTCCTTCCCCCTCCCTCCCCTCCCTCCTCCCTCCCTCCCTTCCTTCCTTCCTTCCTTCCTTCCTTCCTTCCTTCCTTCCTTCCTTCCTTCCTTCCTATCCTTGCTATCTTTCTTATCCTTCCTATCCCTTCCTATCCTTCCTATCCTTCCTATCCTTCCTATCCTTCCTATCCTTCCTATCCTTCCTATCCTTCCTATCCTTCCCTGGTTTGGTGCCACACCTGTTGATGTTCGGACTTATTCCTGGCTCTCTGCTTGGGCTTAATCCTGGCTCTGAGGTCTGAGATAGAGGGAGTTGCATGTGGTACTGGGGACTGAATCTAGGTCAGCAACATTCAATGAAAGTTCTTACCCATTGTACTATCAATCTAGTCCACTCTAATTTTTTTATTGACTCGATCGAAAAAGACAGAATATGAATTTGACATGTTTAACTAGAGATAAAAGTGATTTTGGGATTTTGTTTTCTTTTGTTTTGCTGTATGCCCTGCGGTGCTCACCAGTGCTCACAGTTGAGGTAAACTCAACTCAGGAATCCAGCAGGCACTGCTCAAAGACCATATGCAATACTGGGGATCAAATCTGGGTCAGTGACATGCAAGACACTTTACCTGCTGTACTATTTCTCAGTATACGGGACAGAACTATTGTTCAATAAAGGGAGACATCCACGACATTGGGAACTATCGCCCCATCTGCCTGTTGTCCGTAATCTACAAGCTGTTCGATCACTCGAGTCATGCTGAACAGAATTGGCAGAACATTAGATGAAGGACAACCATGAGAGCAAGCTGGCTTCCAAAAAGTTCAGCATAATCAACGATATCCACACTGAAACCAAGCTCATTGAAGTTTGTAGAGAGTTCAAGATGCAACTTTTGTCTCCACGTTCATTGATTTGAAGAAAGCCTTTGATTCTGTGGAGACTGAAGTGGTCATTGAAGCCCTAGCCAAACAGGTTGTTCAAACCCAATACGTCAAGATCCTTCATAAGCTGTATTATGGTTTCACCACCAGGATCTCACGATTCTACATAGAAGTGATCATCAATGTCAAAAGACGGGTTTGTATGACAAGGTTGCCCTCTCTCTCATCTCTTATTCATATAGTACTGGAAGCACTCGCCACAGCAATCAGGAGTAGAAAAGGACATTAAGAGCATCCAGATAGGCAAGGAAGAAATCAAGCTATAATTATTGCAGATGACATGATATTATACCTAGAGAACCCTAAACTCTCGATCCGAAAACTTTTTAGAAACAATAGATATCTATAGTAGAGTGGCAGGGTACAAAATCAATACCCAAAAGTTGGTGGCTTTCCTAAATACAAATAACAAAAGAGAAGAAAGGGATATTAAGAAATCGATTCCATTCACAATTGTGCCACAGAAAATCAAATACCTAGGAATCAGCTTAACCAAGTCTGTAAAGGACCTATACAAAGAGAACTACAAGACACTGCTTCAATAAATAAAAGAGCACAAGGAAATGGAAACACATTCCGTGCTCAGGGATGGGGAGCATTAACATTGTCAGATGATAATACTCCTAGAGCTTTGTACAAATTCAATGCGGTTTTTATAAGGATACCCATGACATTCTTTTAAAGAAATTGACCAAACACTCCTGGAATTCATATGGAATAATAAACCCCACGGATAGCTAAAGCAATCCTGGGAAGAAGAAGATGGGAGGCATCACCTTTCCCAACCTCAACCTGTACTACAAGCAGCAGTAATTAAAACAGCTTGGTACTGGAATAAAAACAGAGCTGTGGACCTATGGTATAGAGTTGAGTATCATGACACTCCACCCTCAAAAGACATGATCAGTTAATTTTTGATAAAGGTGCAAAGAGTCAAAACAGGAGTAAGGAAAGCCTCTTCAACAAGTGGTGCTGGGAAAACTGGACAGCTACATGTAAAAAAATGAATTTGGACCTGTGTCTAACACCTTGCACAGAAATCAGACCAAAATGGATTAAAAGATCTCAATATCAGCCCTGAATCTATAAAGTACATTGAAGAAAATATAGGAAAAACCTCCACGACATTGAAGATAAAGTTACATCTTCAAAGGTGAAATACCATTAACAAAACAACTAGAAGAAAAGACAAACATATGGGACTACATGAAACTAACGAGTTTCTGCACCTCAAAAGAAACAGTGACCATGATAAAAACAGTCCACAGATATGAAAAAGAATATTCAACCCAATACCCATCTGATAAGGGGTTAATACCAGGATATAGGTCAGGCACTGGTGCAGCTATATAAGAAGAAAACAGCCAACCCCATAAAAAATGGGGAGAAGAGATGAACAGAAACTTTGACAAGAAAGAAATTTGAATGGCCAAAAGGCATATGAAAAATGCTCATCATCACTAATCATCAGAGAGATGCAAATCAAAAACAAAATGAATATCACCTCACACCACAGAGACTGGCCCATATTCAAAATGTAAAACAACAAAGTGCTCGGCATGTATGCGGGGAAAGGGGACTCTCATATTGTTGGTGGGAATGTCGACTTGTACAACCTTTCTTGAAAATAATATGGACATTCCTCCAAAGACTAAATTGAGCTCCCTTTGACCCAGCCATACCACTCCTGGGAATATGCGCCCTGGGAAGCCAAAACACACAGCAAAAAACACAATCCATACTTTATTTTGTTAGGTAGCACTATTCATGAATAGCCAGAACCTGGAAACAACGGTGTGCCTGAGAACTGATGACTGGATAAAGAAACTGTATTGGTACATCTACACAATGGAATACTATATAAAGCTAGG